>OZ024754.1:23576434-23596434 GCA_964016885.1 Eledone cirrhosa | reverse complement strand
CACACCGTTTCAATAATTATTTCATCTCCCGGACAGATTAGAAATTTAATCTGTTTCGCCCTGAGAATTGTGTTTGTAACAGATCAGATAAATTAACGCACATGGCATAAATACATACATCTAATTATATGTCAGTTAAAACGTTGCCTTTCTTTTCACATTTTACAGAGAGCCACAATGCTGAATTATATAATCTTATGTCAGAGTATGGGAGAGAGAGAGAGGGGGGGGGGGGGGTGAGAGAAAGCTAGAATTTAGTCCCACATTTAAGATCATAGGTAACATTTATCATATAAGAAGCTTCAAGGCAGTCATTGGAATGCCAGTCTCTGAAAATGTGAATATTATCCTGTGCTACTGTTTCCTTGGGGGAATGATGGGTTTCGGGTTGGTTTGAAAAGGATTGACAACAACCACACACTCACACCCACTGGTTTCTACTGTTATCGGTTTCAGGTTAGGCAAGGTGACTGTAACATTATCGTGAAGAGCAGGTGGCTGATGCAGCAATATGCTGTAGATGCCCAGGCAAAAATAGAACATTGTCGCCTCAAATGGGCCTGCAACAATCGAACCGTGATGTGAGTTGAAAAGTATGAGGGTTTGTATGATGCTGTGGCTGAAGGAGATTCAGTAAATGAAGGCCAGAGAATCGTTCTTCCACCTTCAATCTATGGTTCCCCTCGCTTCTACAGTGAGTGCTTTCAGAATTCGATGACAATGGTTCGACACATGGGAAAGCGGTCTTATTTCATCACGGTAACAACTAACTCTAACTGGGATGAAACAAAAAATAGTTTGCACCCTGGTCAAGAACCTAGAGACCGTCCTGATATTTGTGCAAGAGTCTTCAAGATCAAGTATGACAGCCTCGTGGATGACATACTGAAAAAGAAAATGTCCTAGGAAAATTTGTGGTTCGTTCTGCTACAATAGAGTGGCAGAAACGAAGCCTCACTCATGCTCATATTCTGCTGATAATGGCTGAAGATAGCAAGCCCAAAACTGCTGATGCCATTGATCAGGTAGTGTACTGTGAGATTCAAATTTTGCAGAAGATCATCCACATCCTGCAACATTCATGGCCCATGTGGACAAGCTAATACGATGTGCTCATGTATGGAAGGGCTAGGACAACAATGCCAATACTCGAAAAGTTATCCCAAGGCATTCACACAAACCGCATTTGTTGCCGAAAGTTCCTTTTCAAAGTATAGAAGAAGGGATAGACAGCATGGTCAATAGTGAGGTTGTCTACAGTGTCAAGGCTGTTAAGTACTTATAAGTACATCACAAAAGGATCAGACAAAATCACTTTCACTATTAAGGATGATCGAGGAAATTGTGTCCATGCCCAGAATGAAATTGAGACCTATATGAATGCACGGTACATCTCAGCCAGTGAAGCATTCTGGAAAGTTGCCTTGCCATTTACCCGGGGAACAAATGGTCGTGTATGAGCGAGGGCAGGAAGAAAGAGTTATTTCTAGGGGACAGCCAATGACTAAGTTCACGGAATATTTTCAACTGAATATTAGAGACCCGCTGGAACAAGACATATTGTATATTGATATTCCTAAATATTTCACTTGGACAAACAAAAGGTGCCAAAGAAAAAAAGGGACATCTGGATGGTGATCAACAATTTAGGAGTGAATCTCTTGGACGCATTCTCAGTAGACATCAATCTGAATTATATTACCTCAGAATGATCCTACATCACAAGGCTGGGTCAACTTCATACAAAGATTAACTTAGTCTGTTGGATGAAGATGGAGAAAAAGACAAAGCTATGGAAGATGCCTCATCCATTACGCTTGGTCCTCAGCTGCCACAGATCTTCTGCACCTTTTCATTGTACAGCATGCCAAATGACCCTCTGCAGTTCTGGGAGAAATGGAAGAATTGTCTTGCAGATGATATCATGCATGAACGTCATGAGCAAGTCATGTCCATGCAAACCGTGCAGATTGTCCTACAGAAGATCCAACAAAGACTTCAATATCAACTGTAAGCAAAGCAAACATAAATAAATGAACTTCTTCCAACATTGTGAAAAATAACCAGTTGCTGAGGATTCAAAGTAATTACCTCTGTAAATGAAAATGAAGGCAGAATTTTCTGCTTGAATGCAAATGCAGCAAGCTGACCTGATAATCATTGATGAGATAGGTATGGGACATAAGCATATCTTTCAATGCCATGACAGGAGCTTCAAAGATGTTCGAGATTGCAAAATCCATTTAGTGATATCTGGTGACTAAAACCAAATTCTTCCAGTTGTATGTCACGGTGCTAGACCACAAATAGTTGAAACAACCATGAAGAGATCCTATCTCTGGGACTATGTGGAAACCATAGATGACATCAAATCAACAGTTAATTAATGCAGAGGATTCTGATGAAAGGCACAAGGGAAGACTTATCTACCAATAATTCTTCTCACGAGTTACAAAAAAAAGAAAATATAAAAATATTAAATGAAAGGTGTCTGTTTGCTGACAACTGTGTCTATAAAGAAATTCTACAGTGATGTGAAACAGCTATCACTCTCTTTTAGTTGAAATGCATTTCAGTTTCTTTTTAACTGCTAGAAAAGGGACACTACAAAAACTTAAGAAGTCTATATATACTAGCAGAAAACCGCCCGAAGGGAAGTTCTTCTGCTAGTATATATAAATATATATCTCTCTCGGTGTGTATATATATACATATATATAAATATATAAATATATATATATATATATATATATATATATATATATATATATATATATATATATATATATATATATATATATATAAATATATAAATATATATATATATATATATATATATATATATATATATATATATATATATATATATATATATATATATATATATATATATATATATATATATACACTGAGGATGAAAAACTCAGAGCTGTATGGGAGCATCCCAAAAGTCAGCTCAAAAGTGACACAGAGGAGATTGAGGTTGGCTGGACATGCTCACCGACATCCAGAGTTGACATTGCACTCAGTGCTCCTTTGGAAGCCCCTACATGGACACACTAGAAGAGGAAGACCAAGGTTAACATATGTTGATGCCCTAAGGACAGACACTGGTCTGTTGGAGATGCAGGATATGGCAGCGATAATGAGGGACAGAGACCGCTGGAGAGAACTCGTCCATGGATCTCGGGAATTTTACCCGCCTTAGATATATATATATATATATATATATATATATATATATATATATATATATATATATTAAAATAAGAGATTAAAGTTTAAGCAAAGAATCGCTGCTTTCACCCTTAACGGGATCTTCTGAAACTAAAAAAATCAATCTGTGAACGCAGAAGTAAATATTTCGAAAAACGTTGCAACCGAAGGAAGATAGGAAGACGATACTTTGGTTCGTGGAAACGTTCCCTGGCAAAGAACGGAAAAAAACGAAGGGCCATGCTTTCCACCATAGTTAAGTCCCTTTACGATCTGAGTTCAAATCCCGCCGAGGTTGACTTTGCATTTCATCCTTACGGGGTCGATAAAATAAAGTACCAGTAATGCACTGGGTAATTGCTGGCCTTATGCCTAAAGTAGAAACAATTATTTGGAGCGGTGAAAACAATTACACGCAAAGACAAAACCACGTTTATGGTATAAATGAAGTCGAAGACTAATATTCTATTGGGTGGTTCGTGGAGACGTTCTCTGGAAATGAACGGAAAAACGAAGATAATACGTCATTATGTGGAGTGCTAAGAACAATTACACGCAAAGACAAAACAAGGTTTATGGTATAACTGAAGTCGTAGACTAAAATCCTATTTAGGAAACCGAATGATTCTCGGCTTCAGAGTTAAGAAAAATGTAAATAATTTACAGAGGTAATTGAAATCAACAAAAATTAAATATATACATGCACGCATCCATATACTACACAGCATACGCGAAAACACCCGCCATGGGTATGCAAAATCAAGCACGAACACAAAAAACACGCACGCACATACAGAACCCACGCAACGCCTGTACCCGCACACATACGAACGTATACACCAAACACATAAAAATACATATAAGATATATATATATTTGTGTGTGTGTGTATACATATAATTATATAAACGTATATAAATATACACACATAAATACGTATATAACGCGCGCACACACATACACATATGTACGCTAAACGTACGTCAACCAAAACACAAAGTACACATACACACACACCCTACATACGTACAAACCCCCATAGACACACAGACGCAGAACTCACGTACACACATAACCATATGCACATGTACCAGTATATATAATATAATATATACGCCTATAACATATACAAGCAAATATACGTACGAGAAAGTATACGTACCTTCACAAAACATACAGGTTATATATACTTACCTATACAAATAAGTAATGGTATAAACATAACATATACTTAACTACCACATCAAGACGTTAAATATCCGCGTATAGTTCGTACTATCCGTTAGGGTATAATGTGGGGCTGAAATACAGGAAAGTTTTGTGCAATTTAAGCCGAAATTGCCTCAGATTTTTTTGTTTGAGATGTCACATGGTCTTTTATTTCCGTTATACGATCTAGCCTTAGCTATTGGGTGTGGTTGTCTTTTAGACTCCAGATATAAGCTGAAAGTGACGTCATATTCCTTCTTAAAGGGTTAAGAAAAGAATGGGTATGCATGTAAAGACGCTGCTTGAATTATATTGGCAGTTAACCCTATGTAGGCCCTACAGGACGTGGGTGTTTCAACTTTACATTTGTAGACAATGTTACTAGAGAGACATTTCCCGGATAGGGGGCAGTCAAATTCGATTCCTACAATTACAGTTAGTACTAGCTACAGGGTTGCACGTGTTCCTACGGCTAGGTAATTTAGCTAAATTTGAAGCTGTGATGTTATGTACAAGGTTAGGAGTCGTAGAGTAAGAAATTTTAATGGTATTTCTATAAAAAATTTACTATATTTGCTCTACGGTCCTTTTCGAGCCCTCTTTGGATTTTAGTCTTCAAATTTATTATTATTACTATATAAATATAATGATAAAATGCAAAATACTTTCAGATGTTAAAGTCCTTTATTGATAATGCAGTGATACATATTTGTATGACAATATATATATAGAGAGAGATAGTTATACCAGGGGAGGGTCATATTGTTATAAATATTGCAAGAAATAATAACAGAACACTCTCACGCTGTGGTTTGGGTTGGTTTCGGTGTAGGTGTTGAGGAATGGCTTGTGAGGACAGTGCAAGCTTTGTACAGAGGTGCTGTCAGTAAAGTGGGGGTAGGAATGGAGTTTAGTGAGGAATTCCAGATACAAGTAAGAGTACATCCTGTCCGTAGAAACTTATCGATGCTGACAATAGAATCAGTAGAGGAGCTCGAGAATAAATTCTGGCTATGGAAACAGCAGTTGGAATTAAGAGGACTGAGAGTGAACCTAGCCAAGACAAAAGTGTTGATGAGTAGAACAGTGGACAAAACTCAGCGGAGAAGGAAACTATGTGAATAAAATGGCGAGCTGTGTGGTTGCAATTAAATATAAAGAAAAGAAAAGTTACGGGCAAAAGAGGGCAATATCCATCGTCAGTTGTCTACTAGGAATCATAGGTATTTCTTTGCGTTAGAGACAAGATACCTCAGCCTAGGGAGAACCATAACTAAAATAAGTTATTGGGATAAAAAAGGGGGGAGATAGAGAGAAAAATGTAAACAGACACGAAGGGTGAAGAAACCAAAAGAGAGGAAAAAATCAAGTGAACAACTCATTTCGAACATAAGTTCTGGCGGGTTTGATGAGAAAAAAAGATACGCATTCACTGTAGCAGTGTGAGTGAGAGAAGAGACAGTGGCGGACGAGGGCGGAAGTGAGCTAGCGGAGAAGTGAGTGAAAATAAGAGGAAGCGAGAAACATACATATATATACATACATATATATATATATATACATACATATATACATATATATACATATACGTGAGATGCGCGATACTGCATGGTAGTGAGACATGGGCAGCAACTGCAGAGGATATGCGATGACTGGAGAGAAATGAAGCAAGCATGCTCTGTTGGATGTGCAATGTCAATGTGCGTGAACGACCAAGCAGAGACGACTTGAGAAAAAAACTGTTTAAGAGGGATAAGTTGTGGTGTGCAGGAGAGAAGACTGAGATGGTATGGACATGAGATGCGCATGGAGGATGAGCGCTGGGTAAAGAAGTGCCAAGAAATCCCAGTAGAAGGAAGACGCAGTAGAAGAAGACCATGAAAAACATGAGCGAAGGTGGTGAGAGCAGACCTCAGATCGCTGAAGCTCACGGAGGAAATGGCGAAGGACCGTGACAAGTGGAGAGATGCTGTGCTGAATAGGATCCGTCCCACCTTCGCAAGCAGGGAAAAGCAGACGTAAAATGATGATGATGATAATAATGATACTCTCTATCAATCTATGTATCTATCTAGATATCTGTGCATCAGTCTATCTATTTACCTATCTATTACCTTAGCGGCTGTACATCCTTCTCTAATGGCACCATTTTCCCAAGCATTCCATGTTAGTCTCTCGCCTCCAATAGCCCCATCCACCTCGCCCCACTACCAGGCCACCCTCCATCCGGCCGGAGCCCCGCCTCGGCCACAAGTCCCATCGGCATCCCGCAGCAAGCTGTCACACAAGAAACTCCAGCCAGCATCCATGTTACACGACTCTAAATCGTCCCCTCCCCCCACACACATCTTGAAGGGCCCTCCAAAACTTGCACTTCAGTGAAATGTCTCCTAGCTACCCCCAACACCCTCCTGCACGTCTCACTCCATCTCAGGATCAACGAGACATCACCAACGACCAACCCATGCTGTGGGGAAAATTCCTCCCCGAGGCACAGCCTGACACTTGACACCATCTGTCTGTCTCGCTGCCTAACTACCGAGAAGTCAATCTGGCTTCTGTGCTTTGTAGGTTATTAGGTGGTTGGCAGGTTTCTGGAAGTTAGTGTTGTAAATGGTTAGTACACTTGCATGACAAAATTCAAGAAGCATCACTCCTTCTTTTGTCTTTCTCTTCTTTACCTAGGCCTGCCTGGGTTAGCGTTAGGGCTAGTGTTAGGGATAGTGTTATGGCTAGTGTTAGGGTTATTGTTAGGGTTAGTGTTAGGGTTAGGGTTACGGTTAGGGTTAATTGTAGGCAAGAGATTACTGCTAGGTAAAGAAAAGAAAGACTACATTTACAAGCAACTTTTACAAACAGCCGCAATGACAGAGGACGGAGACATCGTTATGCTAGCAAGGGACTTCAATGGTCAGGCTGGACAGCTCCAGGATGGTTACACTGAGGTACATGGTGGGCACGCTTACGGCTTAAGAAATGAAGGAGTGAGACTTCTTGAATGTTGCGATGCAAGTGCACTAACAATTTGCAACACTAACTTCCAGAAACCTGCCAACCACCTAATAACCTACAAATCAGGCAAGCACATAAGCCAGATTGACTTCTTGCTAGTTAGGCGGCAGGACAGGCAGATGGTGTCAAACACCAAGGCATACTCCGGGGAAGAATGTACCCCACAGCACAGGTTAGTCGTTAGTGATATCTCAGTAAGCAAGAGACTAAATGAGACATACAGAAAGGTGTGGAAAAAAGAAAGGTCTGAAAGCTAAAAGACCTTTCATTCGAATACAAATTTAGGAAAGCCCTTCAAGATGTGTATGACGAAAAAGAAGACGATATAGAGTCGTATGACATAGATGATAACTGGAATTTCTTACGTGACAACTTACTGCAGGCTACTGATGAAACTTGTGGCTGGAGCAGAGCTCCAACCAGACAGAGAGTAACATGGTGGTGGGACAGCACGGTAGATAGGGCCATTACAGACTAAACACTAGCATGGAATGCGTGGAAAAATAGTGGGTGTAGAGAAGAATATACAGCCACTAAGAGAGAAGCTAGACGTCAGGTGTACTTAGCACGCAGGGAGGCTGCTGCGACGGGAAGATCAAAGACGTGCGGTGTTCCGCATTGCAAGGCAGTGTGTCAGCGCAAATCGGGATTAAGTCTGTCCGCAATGATGCCGGTGTACTTTGTGTCACGAATGAGTGTTGCTGAGTAGAAAATAGGACAAAACTCTATTCCGTCAGCGAAATGGCCATGTTCAATATGCAGAAAAGGAACTGGCATAAATTCTATAAAATGTACACAATGCAGATCTTAGGTACACAAGAGATGTAGTGGGATAGCAGGGATGTAGTGGGATAGCAGGCAAACTAACAGCTTATTTTGCTTATAATAAAACAAATAATAGTAATAATTTTTTCTACTTTAGGCACAAGGCCAGCAATTACCCAGTGCATTACTGGTACTTTATTTTATCGACCCCGTAAGGATGAAAGGCAAAGTCAACCTCGGCGGGATTTGAACTCAGATCGTAAAGGGACGTAACTATGCTGGAAAGCATGGCGTCCGACCCTCTACTGATACTGCCAATCCACCGCCCTCACAAATAATAGTAATAATAATAATTGTCATTGTTCTTTTCTTCTTCTGTGCCTTTGCCTTCTCTGTCATCTGAATAACAAAAACAAAAGAATGTAAAACATATATGTTGCCTTTACAAAGTGCTGTGATCAAAGGAGCTTTTAAGCTATTTCGTAACTAAAAAACATCAACAAAATATATACAAATATCCTTGAATGTTAACATAAAGAGAAAATAGTCATAATGTACTTATAGATACAATGCTTGTCTTTTACTGATATCAGACAAGGAACTATGACCATGCTGGGGACTCGCATCAATGAGTTTTAGTAAAAAATGACTGACTGACTGTTGAGGGACAGAAGTGTGTTTTCATTGCTCAGTTAAGGTGACACTGACTAAAATACTGTTGGGGGCCAGAGGTAATTTTCATTGCTCAAATATTTATCAATTCACAACAAAGCCTCACAAAGCTACATCATAATGCAAACTCAAAACAACCTTCTTATGCAACCTCACCAACCTCACAACATCCTATCATGTTCACAATTCACAACACTCAACAAGGCATTCGTTATCTAGGGTTTACACTAGAAGACACTTGCCTAAGAACACTACAACATAGTGAGGTAAAACACACCCAGTACACTGTAAAGTGGTTGATGGGACATTAGGTTAGGATTGAACTGAAATCATACCTCCGTCGTCATTGCCGTATACTTTCTCTTGGACTTCGTTTCATTGCTTTCATTTTTGTTGTCTTTCTTGATTTTCTCGTCTGTTTCTTCTATACCATCTAAATATGAAAAAATTGTACAGGTCATTACGTCCTATCAAGAGGTCAATTTAAAAATACACTGAGATAATACCTTAAAATAATGGTCAAGGAAGTGTTTAATTACTCAAATCATTTGATATAACTTCCTTTCTCTTACTGGTCATACCTGCGAAATAGAAAACAGTAGCATTAGAGTGAACAGTGATGTGGTGTTGTGTGGTGTAGGGTGATTTAGTGTGGCACAGTACACTGTAAAACATATTTAGCCAATCTTTCAGACATTTACAAAGTTTTCAGGATATATATATATATATCTGTGTGTGTGTGTAGATATATCTACATATTAATACGCTAATACCTACGTACCGCCCGACCGTGTGTGTCACGCTTTCAGTAAAACAATGGAAGTGGGGTGGTAAACAATCTACGAAAATCTACGGCAAAAGAAAGTCAAAGAGCGTTGCAATATAAAGAAAGGGATGGGTTTATATATAGAGAGAGGGGGGTTTTAATATATTTAGAGAGAGAGGGGTGTGTGTCATGCTTTCAATAATTACATGCTTTACCCTCAGTTTGTTTGTTTTTTTGTTACAAGTTTTATTTTTATGACAAACATCATCTCTAACCACTTTCTTATACCAGCTAAGTGTTCTTCATAATTACTGAAACAACCATTCTTAAAAATGGAAGATAGAATAAGTCAACAAAGAGAGGCAGCGAGAGAGCGACAAAGACGACGACGACAACGGTTACAAGCAGAAGAGAGGCAAGCAATCCGTGACCGTAATCGAGAACAAATGCAAGAAAGGATGAATGATATGAGCCAAGAGGAGAGATAAGCTTATCTACAGAATAGAAGAAACGCAGATCATGATAGAAGTAACTTGAATCCAGAGGAGAGAGAAGCTTATCTACAGAATAATAGAAACAGAGTTCAAGAGCGAAGAAATGACATGAATCCAGAAGAGAGAGAAACTTATCTACAGACTATGAGAAACAAAGATTACGAGAGAAGAAATGACATGAGAGAGAAGCTTATCGACAGAATATGAGAAACAGAGTTCAACAGCGACAAAATGCCATAATTGAAGAGGAGCCTTTACGTTTCCATATTGGTGATATGAATGTCATTTGTCAATACTGTGAAGCTCTAGGATTCCCAGGAGAGCCCCCGAATTGCCGCAACAATGGAAAATTATTACTTCCTGCTTTACAAGAATATCCTAATAATCTTAGGCTATTATTTGATATAAATAACCACGAAGGATATAATTTTAGGAACAACATAAGAAATTATAATTCTGCCTTTTCATTTGCTTCTTTTGGTGCCAATATCAAACCTCCACTGGGACATCGAAGCTTCAATTATAAGTGGATCTCACTCACAGACGAGAGTACTGATTCCAAGAATCAAACTCAATCCAAGCGATGCAAACATTCCAATTGTTCTGCATAGGACCCAGTTTCCGGTTCGTCTGTCCTATTCTATGACAATCAATAAAGCACAAGGGGCAAACATTCCACAGAGTCGGCATACACTTACCACAGCCATGCTTCACTCATAGCCAGTTATACGTAGCATTTTCAAGAGCAAGGGTGAGAGTTAAAGTGATACCTCAAAACGAATCCATTCATCGCCACAGAAGAGGAATCACCTTTACTAGAAATATTGTATATAGGGAAGTGCTTTGAAGGATGTTTTTTATGTGTAGTTTTATGAAATTAATTTTAAAAATCATTATTATACATAAAATAGGGTGATGGCTTGGCAGTATCGGTAGAGGGTCGGACGCCATGCTTTGCAGCAAAGAGTTACGGCCCTTTATGGTCTGAGTTCAAATCCCCCCGAGGTTTACTTTGCCATTTCATCCTTACGGGGTCGATAAAATAAAGTACCAGTAATACACTGGGATAATTGCTGGCCTTGTGCCTAAAGTAGAAACAATTATTATACATAAAATAAAGGAAAATATAATTGTTTATTCGCCAAAATACTGCAAATCAAACAGCTTTGATTAAATGATAAATATTGATTGAACAATATTTAAATTTCAAAAATTATCCATGATTTTTTTTCACGAGTCCAGCTAGTAGACATAAATATATTAAAGGCGGTGCCCCAGCATGGCCTCAGCCGGATGGCTGTACCGAGTAAAAGAGTATATAAATATATATATAATTATATATATACATACATATATACATATATATATAGATATGAAATCGTATCCGCTCTCTTGCTCTGGAACCCTGACCCCAGCTTGACTAGAAGTAGGAAGCTGTCATTCCCTGACGTTATCTCTAGGGATACGGGAATCAGTAGACAGGACCTGGGGGCAGCGATGGGGGACAGGGAATTCTGGGGCATGAGAGTGAGATCCATCATCTCGACAGTAGTCGACGAGTGATGATGATGATATATATAGAGGTGTGTTTTCATTGCTCAGTTAAAGTGACACTGACTAAAATATAGTTGGGGGCCAGATGCAAATTTCATTGCACAACAAAGCCTCACAAAGCCACATCATAATGCAAACTCACAACAACCTCCTTATACAACCTCACCACGCAACCCCACAACACAACCTCACAACATCCTATCACGTTCACAATTCACAACACTCAAGGCATTCGTTATCTAGGGTTTACACCAGAAGACACTTGCCTAAGTACACTACAACACAGTGAGGTAAAACACACCCAGTACACTCTGTAAAGTGGTTGGTGGGACATTAGGTTAAGATTGAACTGAAATCATACCTCCGTTGTCATTGCCGAATACTTTCTCTTGAACTTTGTTTCATTGCCTTCCTTTTTGTTGATTTTCTTTGATTTTCTCGTTTCTTCCCTTCCGTCTAAATATGAAAAAATTTTACAGGTCATTACGTTACAACTGCAGTGTAATGATATCAAGAGGTCAATTTAAAAATACACTGAGATAATATAACTTAAAATAATGGTCAAAGAAGTGTTTAATTACTCAGATCCTTTGAAATAACTTCCTTTCACTTAATGTAACTGGTCATACCTGCGAAATAGAAGACAGTAGTGTTAGAGTGAACAGTGATGTGGTGTAGCGTAGTGTGGTGTGGTGTGATGTAGGGTGATTTAGTATGGTGCAGTTTACTGTTGCAGTATGGCACAGTACACTGTAAAACAAATTTAGCCAATCTCTCAGACATTTACAAAGCTTTCAGGATACATATATATATCTGTGTGTGTGTGTGTGTGTGTGTGTGTGTGTGTGTGTGTGTGTGTGTGTGTGTGTGTGTGTGTGTGTGTATATATATATGTGTATGTATATATATATATATATATATATATATATATATATATGTCAGGTCACTAGTTGGTGCTACTGGTAACATGTATCCCAGTACAACCTGTCTCATGGTCGGGTCGTTGGCGACTAAACTGGCAACCCCACCAAGGTTTCTTGGTGAGGAGGGTGACTTTGGACATCCTGCAGGACTAAAAACAAAACCTGTCAAAGGGCAAAGGAGCTCTTAAGAGTCAATGGCCATCCAAAATCACCGGGAGAGATGACCCCTTAGCCTTTGTCAAGGCAGAATTCTAGGAGAAGGAAAACTCTGATATAACACCTGCAACTCTGATGGTATCCAATGATGTTGACTTGTTCTTCTTTTTGGTAAATATCATCTTGGTTAAGAGAGTGGGACTGGCTTTGTGCAGTGCCTTTGCTCACTATAAAAGCTTCACGGCACAGGCATTGCTTTGTATCTGGAGATCTCTCTGCACTTGTCGTCACATGGTACCATGGGCCCAGCACTATGTGTCAATAATTGTCACAAGTGTAGTGTTTGTACCAGAGTTTTCAAGTCGCTGGCTGGACTAAAAAGTCACACTCGTTCAGCGCATTGGTAGGGGTTCTCCTACATGGATATAAAGTAGTGGCCGTACTCGAAAACGAGTTGGCAGCCACCATATATATATATATATATATATTAAAGATGGTGCCCCAGCATGGCCTCAACTGGAGGGCTGTACCAAGTAAAAGAGTATATAAATATATAATTATATATATATATACGTACATACAGAGAGAGTGAGAAAGAGATACATATATATGTATGTGTATGTATATATATATATATATACATACATGGTGGCTGCCAACTCGTTTTCGAGTACGGCCACTACTTTATATCCATGTAGGAGAACCCCTACCGATGCGCTGAACGAGTGTGACTTTTTAATCCAGCCAGCGACTTGAAAACTCTGGTACAAACACTGCACTTGTGACAATTATTGACACATAGTGCTGGGCCCATGGTACCATGTGACGACAAGTGCAGAGAGATCTCCAGATACAAAGCAATGCCTGTGCCGTGAAGCTTTTATAGTGAGCAAAGGCACTGCACAAAGCCATTCCCACTCTCTTAACCAAGATGATATTTACCAAAAAGAAGAACAAGTCAAGATCATTGGATACCATCAGGGTTGCAGGTGTTATATCAGAGTTTTCCTTCTCCTAAAATTCTGCCTTGACAAAGGCTAAGAGGTCATCTCTCCCGGTGATTTTGGATGGCCATTGACTCCTACATATATACATACATATATACATACATATATACATACATATATACATATCTATCTAGGGCGGGTAAAATTCCCGAGATCCAGGGACGATATCTCTTCAGCAATTTCTGTCCCTCATTATAGCTGCATTGTCCTGGGTCTCCAACAGACCAGTATCTGTACTTAGGGCATCAGTATATGTTAACCTCAGTCTTCCTCTTCCAGTGGGTCCATGCAGGGGCTCCCACAGGAGCACTGTTTGCAGTGTCAACTATGGATGTCGGTGAGCATGTCCAGCTAACCTCAGTCTCCTCTGTGTCGCTTTTGAGCTGACTTTCGGGAGGCTCCCGTACAGCTCTGAGTTCTTCATCCTCAGTATATACTAATTGATGTTCAGAGCCATCCTACCGATCTCAAGCTGTGGCATGCCGCCCAAGCTTTGCTCTTCCTCTCGACCACATCATCTTCCGTATTCCCAATCTTTGCACCCAAATACAGGAAGTCCTCAACCAATTCTAGCGGCTTCCCGCTTACATTAGTAATCTTCTCTGGCTTCTTAATATATTTAATATATTTTAGCAGATATTTTGTCTTAATCTCATTCATTCTCAGCCCCCCACTCATCGACACAGCCTCCACCTCCTGCATCAAATCCTCTGCCGCCTTCAATGTGTTTGTCATCAAAACTATGTCGTCGGCAAATTCAGCATCCGATATCTTTTTCGCCTTAACTCTCCTGCTCTGAGCTGGTGTTATAGTAAAGCCAGAGTCTTGGTGTTTCTCCAGCGCAAAAAGGTAGGAAGCCAATGTATCTCCCTGGAACACTCCAGCCAGTAAAACTCTGTCATCCCATTAGGTGTAATGACTTGGGATTTGGTGTTGGTGTAGAGCAGTCATATCGGGTCCACTCGCTTCTTGGAGATTCCATAAGCCTGTAAGATCTTCATCAGGCAGTGACAGTCCACATAATCAAAGGCCTTCCTAAAGTCAATGAAAAACCATGACCGAAGGAAGGCACTTTTCTCTAGCTCCCTCTAATATCGTCCTCAGCATCAGGATGTGACTGGCGGTTGATCTTCCCTCTTTGAAGCCGTTATGAGGCCATCTCGAGCTGGATCCTGTTAAGAATCATCCTGTTGATGGTCTTTGCCACAAATGACGTCAGTAAGATCCCTCTGTAGTTGTTGGTGCTAGAGAGATCTCTCTTCTTTTGCACTGGGACGATGTTACTGATCCTCCACTCAACTGGTGCTCCCTGTGGCTATAAGCCAGCATAGTTATAACAACCAGACTGCTCCTTGACAGTGTAGTTAGGGTCTCTAACCCTAGTGCTGTTAAATACACTCTCCACGTTCTTTTCAATGGCTGACAATACCTTACCAGCACCACTCGAATAAGGTAATGATTTAACCTATAAATGGGGCCCTAACAGGTACTACAACTCCGGGCCAGAGCAGACCTGGAAGTTATGACAACTAAGGAGTAACTCCACGTTCCCCACAGTTCCTGAACTCGAGCCTTCCCACTGAATCTCGTTTAATGTCATACCATGAACAAATATATACATACATATACACACACATATATATATATATATATCAAAATTGATGGAAGTTACGGAGTAGGCAGACCCAGAAAAACCTGGGACCATTTGATAAATTCCGACCTTACACACTTACATCTCTCCAAGACAATGTCACTGGACCGAGATCTTTGGCACTACGCAATAATACAGATCTGCTTTGCCTATGTACAAAGCGAAACCTACAGCCAGTAGGCACCTCTTAACCAAAAATACACCCCCATCCCACTACCCTCCCACCTCCATCAACACCACCCCTTTCTCTGTAAAGTTATGTTGGTACCACAACATCCAGTCCTAAATAAATGAGGTCGTGTAGGTGTCACGACAAAAAGACACAGTCCACGCTATAATGTGGCCGTGTAGGTAACGCGGTAAAAACCTTGTCCACACTGTAAACGTGATTGGTGTTAGGAATGGCATCCAGCCGTAGAAAACTTGCCAGACAGTCCTATACGAGCGAGAAAACCAATCTTGCCTCAAGTGGGACAACTCAGGTATAAACCCATGCTAGCGTGGAAGACAGACGTTAAATGATGATGATGATGATGATGATGATGATGATGATGATGATGATGATGATGATATATACACATGGGATAACAAGTTATCATTTTAGGTAATCTAGTGAGAGGTTTCCTTACGTAGGTAGCGAGTTTGCGAGAATTTCAATGCAGGTCGATCTTGGAGTAATAGTAGTGAAAGAGTGAAGAGTAACATGGTCGGCTGTACAAAAAGGGTTTTATTTACAGTACTAACAATTGTTTCATTGAACAGGTGAGTCTAAAGGCCGCTAATCACTCGAAATTGCGTTACTCGACCTTAAATACAGTGTGTGTCTCTGATCAAATCATCGGAATACTGGAGGGTGTAACACATGGCATTGGCATTTATAGATACATCAGAGAATCGAGTGAATGAAAACGATAACATCAATAATAAAAGTATAAAGAAGTAAGAATGACGATGTAAAAAATAAGTACAAAATACGGTTTCTGATAATAATAGTAGTAGTGGTGATAGTTGAAGTTATAGTGGTGAGTAAGTGGATGTGTAAAATAGTGATAACAATAACATGAAAAGGAATACGATATATGTTTTGAGTTTATAAATCGGCAAAATAAAAAGGCAAGTTGTATATTAAAATATCAAATGATTAAATAAAGAATAAAAAGTAAATGATAGAGAGATAAGGAATAGGAGACAGGGACTGATAATAAGGATTCGAGGATGAGACATAAAGGGTAGGAATAAGGAGATGGACTAAAAGTTATGTTTTTCTTAACGATAATAATACAAAATTAGAGGAATCAAAAGAGAGAATTACAGTACTATTCACATGTAGTGCAACTGGTGAGAAGTTAAAACCCCTTTTTATTGAAAAAAGCCTTAAACCTCGTTGTTTCAAGAATATTGACATTTATAAACAGGAATTTTAATATAAAAAGAACATTACGGCATGGATGACAGACAAAATATTTTCATTTTACCTAAAAGAAATCAATTACGATTTTTTTAAACAACAGAGAAAAGTATTATTGCTCCTTGATAATGCAGCATGCCACAAACAACAAAGCTTTTAAAATATAGAACTTTTTTTTTCTACCCCCGAACACAACTACAAAATTACGACCTTTAGACCAAGGAATAATTTGGTCATTCAAGTGCAACTACAATACGATTTTTATTAATAAAGTTGGTTAATCAAGATGTGAAAGTGTCAATTCAAAAGGAACGTCATGAGTTACGCCCCTTTACTTTCTGAGTTCAAATCCCGCCGAGGTTAACTTACTCTTTCATCCTTATAGGGTCGATAAATAAAGTACCAGTGATGCACTGGGATAATTGCTGGCCTTGTGGCAAAAGTAGAAACAATTATTGCATGGTATTTTTTGGTCAGTCCAGGCATGGGATTCGGTTGTAAAAGAGACAATTGACAATTGTAAATAACTTAAATTCAAAAGTTTTTTGTCAAAAAAATGTTCGGTATTGACATACATTTTTATATAAAAACTCGCTCAATAAAGGACTTCCAAAAATTTCATAAAACAAAAGCTTCATATATATATGGTTTATTCATATATATATATATATATATATATATATATATATATATATATATATATATATATATATATATATATATATATATTACTTCAAAATATTAATAAATATAGACATTCATGTGATCAAATATATTTTATTATACATATTTCAGATATACTGAGCTATTTCAACAGTACGTCCTCATCAGATAAAATAAGTTGATGCCTGACATACCTTGACTATGTTGATGGTTATAATTTAGCCATGGCAGTGATTAGTTATGACAAAACTCGATATTTATATACCTTAAGTTGAAACATTAAAAGTTACATATAATACAGAGGGTGCGTATGAGAATGTGTAAAAAGATATATAAATAATTAATAATATATAATACATAAACTTATATAACTGTTAAAAATTTAAATAATAATAATATATTCATACCTCATTATTATTGATAGTGGAAGTGATAGATCGAGATAGCAAATCATGAGGAAAGAGATAAAGAGAAAAAAAAGGAAGGAGATTTGATCGTAGGAACAAGAGAAGGGAGAAATGATCAAATGATAGAGAGATAAGTTAAATCGTATAATCAAAGGGAGGAAGATATGCATTGTAAGATGTAAATAGCGTATAATTAGATAGGGGGAAAGAATAATTGTTTCTACTTTTGGCACAAGGCCAGCAATTACCCAGTGCATTACTGGTACTTTATTTTATCGACCCCGTAAGGATGAAAGGCAAAGTCAACCTCGGCGGGATTTGAACTCAGATCGTAAAGGGACGTAACTATGCTGGAAAGCATGGCGTCCGACCCTCTACCGATACTGCCAATCCACCGCCCTAGATAGGGGGAAAGAATAATGCGTGACCGTTTATTTTCAAATCTTAAGTTAATTGAAAATAGTCAATTAATCAAATGACATAAGATTTTAGACTATAAAATTTTGAAGGATTTATATTATTGTATTATATCTGAGTTCAAGCAAATGTAACGTGAAAGAGATAAATTTATGTCTATCATAACTCCAAAGGTATTCACAAGTATATTTAAAAGTGTATTAAAATCAAGAATATAATCAATATATTAGTAAAAAAAAACCTTAAAATTAAAATGTTATTAATAAGTCATAAAGCATTATAAATGTATCTAATAAGATATTATTAAATCAGATTTATCTAGATATACACATTTGTATAATTTAAATATATAGAATTGTTTCTATTTTTGGCACAAGGCCAGCAATTACCCAGTACATTACTGGTACTTTATTTTATCGACCCCGTAAGGATGAAAGGCAAAGTTAACCTCGGCGGGATTTGAACTGAGGTCATAAAGGGACGTAACTCTATGCTTCAAAGCATGGTGTCCGACTCTCTACCGATACATCCAATCCACCGCCCTCTCCAACACTGTTCGTACTGCACTCTTTATTGAGGTGTGCAGTGAAAGGTAACAAAGAAAGTAAATATCTTTAAGTCGTTTGGAAGCCTCGACAATGCAAATGGGTAAATCTCCGGGTAACAAGGTCCGGTGGTGGAGAGAGAGATGTAAGTGGGTGTACGTTGAGATGCGTGGTGTGTATAAGATGTGTGAGATGTGTAGAATGAAGGGAAGAGTATAAAGGATAAAATAAAAATAACAACACAAGAGAGAGTTACCTTGGGAGAGATTTAATAGTCCCTATATATTTCGGATTCACATCCATCAACTGGGGTCAGACAACCTTTTCCCCCACCCCGGAAAAAACCCCAGTTGATGGATGCGAATCCGAAATATATAGGGACTATTAAATCGCTCCCAAGGTAACTCTCTCTTGTGTTGTTATTTTTATTTTATCCTTTATACTCTTCCCTTCATTCTACACATCTCACACATCTTATACACACTACGCATCTCAACGTACACCCACTTACATCTCTCTCTCCACCACCGGACCTTGTTACCCGGAGATTTACCCATTTGCATTGTCGAGGCTTCCAAACGACTTAAAGATATTTACATATATATATATATTTAGTTTTAATATAGATGAGATTCTACAGGACTAGAACTGTTTCATTCTTTAGAAATCATCAGGAATCTGGCGGTCCAAAATAAATGTTGTGGTATTTATATCTTTTCAGGTGGTAAGAGAGGGTGGGGAGTGGGATGGGTGGAGCTCATTGGTTGAAAGAAAAGGGAATTCATTAAAAACAAATTCTTTAAGGCTATAATTTATATTTAGAGTGACAAAGGCAGAAAGAATTCTATAAACAAGTTCAGATTGGGGAGCCACTCCTTATTTTTAAGTTTCTCTTAAGCTATATTTCAGGTGTCAACAGACACATTCACACACACACACACACATATATATATATATATATATATATATATATATATATATATATAAATATACACATATACAAACATATACAAACACATCTACACATATACACATATATACACATATACATAAATACATAAATACACATACACAAATATATATATATATAACGAAGGAAATGTGGTACGGAACCAGATGGACCATAACGCACCAA
>OZ024754.1:23511434-23566434 GCA_964016885.1 Eledone cirrhosa | reverse complement strand
AGAAGATCTGAGAAAAAATATTCTACTACCCTCTCACATCTTATATGGAACTTAAAAAGCAGGAATATAGACTATTCATTATCTTGGAAAACGATTTCGAAAGCACCTGCTTACCGAAACACGGCCTTATCAAGACTCTGTAAATTATGTATTGAAGAATTTTTATATATAATTAATTGTAAAATCTCTATTAACCTTAGAACAGAAATATTTAGTTGTTGCAGACATCGCCAAAATTCTACATTCAGAAATATATGTAACTTATAATATACTTATAATATTCCTATTAATCTCCAAAATGATCTTATCTGCTCTAACATTTTATATTTTTAATACTTTTAATATATTAATATCTCTAAATCATAATATCTTTAAAATTTCTTATAATATATATATACGTGTGCATGTATAGATATTTATATATATTTATGTACTTATACATTATGTACTTCTATATAATTCTAATTTTAATTTTAATTTTAATTCTTTTAAATTCTTTAATTCATTTTTCTTAATTTTTATTTTTCTAATGACACCCCCTAAAGCTTTATTTTTCTAATGACACCCTCTAAATCTAATTTTTAAATGTAGATTAATAATCATTAACTGTTTTTAGTAAAATATATACTATTCAGGATGATGTTTAAATATTCATATTTCTTTAGAATAAATAATTAATCCCACACTAGCGATTAATAAAAAAAAAATTAGAATTATCTTTCCTTCTTTCAAACATAAACACTTTTTATACATAACTCCGTTAATTTAACCTTATAAATTGTAACTACCTATTTATTTACATAAAATCAACATCCTAGTAACTTATATTAGGAAAAAACACCTATTTATTTATTTATTTTTTATTTATTTATAAATCAACATCCCTCGTAACTCATATTATAAACAAACTATCCTTTTAATAAATAAAAACACATATTCTATTATTAAAATATATATAGAGATATTTATATATTATTATTATAATAAGATAAATAATTCTCCATATAAATATAGACAAATGCCTGAATATATTTTCCCTAAATTAACGTTCCTTTTCCTTCTTTAACAATTTTAGTTTGATAATTGATATAGCTTCGTTAAAATAACAATATTCTGAAAACATTCTCAATGTTGAAAATGTTTGAATCCACAAATTATTCTAATCTCACAGCTTGAAAATAAAATTTCAACATCCTTCGTAACTCATATTTGTTTATATAAACAATCAATGCATACGCAACTTAATATATATAGAGATATTTATATACATATAACTTATCCTAATGTAATAAGATAAAAATACTTACAACCATAATTCTTCATTTAATTTTATAACTCATAATATAGGTAACAAAAATCTTTTCCCCCAAATTAACATTATTCTTTTCTCTTTCTCTTCCTTATCATAAATATTTAAATTTTCCATAGCGTCTAAAATAACGTTTTTTCAGCCCTTTAATATACACATCATTTGCATACTCATATTAATAATTTTAAATATCTGATTTTTCTCCTCTTTTCCCTTCACTTTCCAGGGATAACTTGAACCGTTAAGGTATATTATCCTTCGTCATGTCAAATATTTATAAAACATTTTGTATTTTATCTGATGATAGCGTACCAAAATTTTTGGTACCCTTAAAATATATATAATAGAATAAATATGGTTTTATAAAAATATAGTTTCCATTTATATAGATCGGTGAGAACAATTGCACGCAAAGACAAAACCACGTAAATGGTATAACTGAAGTCGTAGACTATAATTCTAACTAGGAAACCGAATGATTCTCGGCTTCAGAGTTAAGAATAAAGTAAGTAAAATACAGAGGTAAGTGAAATTAAATAAATATATACACGCATCCATATACGTACATACACAAGCATACGCGAAAACACCTGCCATAGGTATACAAATACAAGCACGTACACAAAAAAAACCCGCAACGCCTGTACCCGCACGCATACGAATGTATACACCAAATACACATAAAAATATATATATAAATATATATATATATATATGTGTGTGTGTGCGTGTATACATATAATTAAATAAACGTATATGAATAAATAAATACGTATATAACGCGAGCACACACATACCTACATGTAAATACACATATGTTCGCAGACGTACGTCGACCAAAACACAAAGTACACATATACACACACACTACATACGTACGAACCCGCACACTCACACAGACGCAAAATTCGCGTATACACCTAACTATATGCACGTGTTCCAGAATATACAATATATGCACCATAACATATACAAGCAATATATGTACGAGAAAGTATACGTACCTTCACAAAACATACAGGTAATATATCCTTACCTATACAAATAAGTAATGGTATAAACATAACATATACTTAGCTACCACATCAAGACGTAAAATATCCGCGTATAGTTCGTACTATCCGTTAGGGTATAACGTGGGACTGTAATACAGGAAAGTTTTGTGCAATTTATGTTTACAAGCCGAAATTGCCTCAGATTTTTTGTTTAAGATGTGGTCTGTGGCGTAGAGTATTTCCAGGGCCTCAGCGGCGCAGAGGTCACATGGTCTTTTATTTCCGTTATACGATCTAGCCCTAGCTAGGATCTCCCAGTGTAACTTATATTGGGTGTGGTTGACTCCAGATATAAGCTGAAAGTGACGTCATATTCCTTCTTAGAGGGTAACGAAAAGAATGGGTATGCATGTAAAGACGCTGCTTGAATCTATTGGCGGTTAACCCTATGTAGGCCCTACGGGACGTGGGTGTTACAACCTTACATTTGTAGACAATGTTACTAGAGAGGCATTTCCCGGATAGGGGGCAATCAACCCGATTCCTACAATTACAGTTAGTACTAACTACAGGGTTGCACGTGTTCCTACTTCTAGATAGTTTAGCTAGATTTGAAGCTGTGATGTTATGTACAAGGTTAGGAGTCGTAGAGTAAGAAATTTTAATGGTATTTCTATTAAAAATTTTACTATATTTATGTGCTGGGGGAAATGCTTCATAATAAGGGAGAGAAAGATCCTAGCTAATGGTGTGGCCACCTCCATATTATATGGTGGGTTATACCATATAATGCGTCGGGATCAATTTTTCTAGGTCTATTCTCGTACTCTCTATATGCTACCTTATCGACAAATCCACTCCGAGCAAGAGCTTCATTGTAATATGTGGAATGGTCGTTGAAAATATGCTTGTTAGTAGACGGGAAAGCTTCAAATAAACGTTTCTTACCAGGTTCTTGGTTATGCTGGCAGAATGGTTACTTATGTAATTAAGCGTATCATTCGGCTTTCTATACGGGTAGTGCAAGCCATTCGACAAATTGAGAGTAACGTAGAGGTAATTAACGGCCGAGAGGTTGGCCTTAATCTGTATGGAGAGGTTGAAACCTTTAAAGAAGGCTGTGAGTTCTTTTCTGAACCTGTCGCAAGCACGTGGGCCACACTTTGTCATGATCAAAGACCATCATCACGGTACAAACCACCGCCCACGTTGGGGAATTCTTCCTTGATAGAGAAAAGAAGGAAAAGGTCGATAAGATCAGTAACCTCCGCTGAATCGCTGGCGCCCATACTCACGTCGAATGGGTTACTATTAGATGTTTTAATCCAAATAGAGTCGTCGAAATTAATGACCGACTTACGGGTATTGAGGATGACATCAACTTCGAAATCCTTAACCACTGTGAGTGTTTTAGCGAAATTGATAGCTCTAAGGAGAAGTGGTAAAGTGATGGAGGAGTAGTAATTATTGATGTCGAAGTGGATAAAACGGCAATGTTCCTTGTTGCATATGCCGTTGAACCAATCAATTACCGCGAAAGAATTGTTCCACAGTGCAAGAAAGGCCAAGCTTCTAATTTCAGGTATAATTCTATCTAAAATCCTTTTACTAAGTCTACCTAAATCGGACTTCGTAGGGTTAAAAGCCGAAGAGAGGGGTTGTTCGGGAAATTGGATTTGTGATCCTTCAGGGTAACGTGGAGAGAAATAGGGTCCAGAGGTTCAGTCCGGTCCAGGATGCTGAGATCAGAGGTGATTTTAAACCCAGCATCATTGATTTTATTAATGACGTTCCGATTAGTTTTACGGTAATCCTTAGTTACAACATTATGTAGCAGTTGGTGGTAAGTACTGCGCTCTACTTGATATAGATTGCCAGTTTTGTCGGAGTGGACATGCACGGCATTAGAATGCTTAATAGAACGAATTCTATTCTTCAGGTCCTGATGGAAGGAATTGCTCCTGTTCCGAAATTTGATGCTCCGTATGAGTTCCAAGACATCATTTTCGAAGGGTAGCATGCTGGGTTACTCGGATGGTTATTATAGGTTTTAAACCCAAATTTATCCTGTTTGTTGTCTGCTTTTCCCTGATTATCGAAATAAAAAGCACGCCAACGCAACCTTTTAATGAACGCGTCTGTTTTCTGTATCATGAGTTTTAGGTATGTTTTCCTGCTTCGTACTGGTATGTTCTTTGTAGAAATATTCAGATGTTGTTTCTGCATGATGAATATAAGTCAATAGAGTGCTCAACCTAGGGAGCCAAATAGTAATAATAATAAATTTGAAGACTAAAATCCAAAGAGGGCTCGATAATATTTTATTAGGTGGTTCATTGAGACGTTCTCTGGCAATGAACCGAAAAAACGAAGATAATACGTCATTATGTGGAGCGCTGTGAACAATTGCACGCAAAGACAAAACCACGTAAATGGTATAACCGAAGTTGTAGACTAAAATTCTAACTAGGAAACTGAATGATTGTCGGCTTCAGAGTTAAGAATAAAGTAAGTTAAATACAGAGGTAATTGAATTGAAATTAATAAATATTTGGCCTACGGTTCTTATATATTTGATATATATTTATCCTTATCGAGCCCTCTTTGGATTTTAGTCTTCAACTTTATTATTATTACTATATATATATAAAGAATTAGTATATCTACCAACATATTTATACAGAAGAATACTTACGCTAGCAAGATATAGGTTTTGTCTTAGTAACTTTGTAGAACAATTATATGAAAGACGTAAAATAAGAAAATTATAATAATTAACTTACTTACTTAAGTAAGTAAGTTAATTATTATAATTTTTCTTCTTTTATTTATATATGTGTATATATATATATATATATATATATATATATATATATATATATATATATATATGAGAGTATTGAAGTTTGCTTGAAGCATTGTGGAATAATAAGGTAAATTTCTTTAAGTCGTTTGGAAGCCTCGACAATGCAGTTGGGTAAATCTCCGGGTAACAAGATCCGGTGGTGGAGAGAGAGATGTAAGTGGGTGTACGTTGAGATGTGTGGCGTGTAACCTGTAGAGGAATGAAGCAAAGAGCGTAAAGGATAAAAATAAAAATAACAACACGAGAAAGAGTACCTTGGGATAGATTTAAATATCCCTATATATTTCGGATTCACATCCATCAACTGGGTTTTTTTTCCTGGGGGGGGGGGGTCTGTCGGAAAGGTGCGAAACGTGTCCTCCGCTGTTCGTTGTTTTGAATATCTGACGTATTCACCAGAGCGCGCGTGCGCGTGAAATGGGGTGGTCAGACAGAGGTCAGCGGCCGAAGTAGTTCTTTCAATTGTGGGAGTGAGGTTTGGAGGCCGCACGAAAACAAGCAAGGCGGTGCTGGTCGAGCTTGTATATATATATATTTATTAAAATAACAGATTAAAGTTTAAGCAAAGAATCGCTACCCTTAACGGGATCTTCTGAACCTAAAAAAGTCAATCTGTGAACGCAGAAGTATATATTTCAAAAAACGTTGCAACTGGAGGAATACAGGAAGACGATACTTTGGTTCGTGAAAACGTTCCCCGGCAAAGAACGGCAAAAAACGAAGATAATACGTCATTATTTGGAGCGGTGAAATCAATTACACGCAAAGACAAAACCGCGTTTATGGTATAAATGAAGTCATAGTCTAATATTCTATTAGGTGGTTCATGGAGACGTTCTCTGGAAATGAACGGAAAAAAACGAAGATAATACGTCATTATATGGAGAGGTGAGAACAATTGCACGCAAAAACAAAACCACGTAAATGGTACGCGCAAGCTCGACCAGCACCGCCTTGCTTGTTTTCGTGCGACCTGCAAACCCCACAGTGGTGCCTGGCTCCATGCCCTGCATTCCTTCTCCACTGGCACGCAGTTAGACAACCATAGCCTGTGAATTGGCGTTTCCCTGAGGCTCAGCCTCCGGATCTGCCAGCCACACCAATGTCGCTGCGGCTCCACCGTGGAATCTTTCGGCCTCCACCCACTTTTCTGTCGCCACAGTGCCGGCCGCATTCCACGCCATGCTGCCCTCAACGAGGGCATTAAGCATGGCTTGGAAGCTGCAGGTTTCCCTTCCCAGCTCGAGTTTGGGGCTGGATCGAGGGGACGGCAAAAGGCCAGATGGCATGATCATCTTCCCGTTCCGCGGTGGCAAATCCCTCGTTTGGGATGCCACTTGCACCGACACTTTCTGCAGCCGCAACCTGGTGCAGTCTGCGACTGACTCAGGTTCTGCTGCACGTCGGGCTGAGGGGGCCAAACTCCTCAAATACCGGTCGCTCTCCGACAGGTTTGCGGTCGTACCTCTGGCAGTGGAGACTTCTGGCCAGCCGCATGTATGAGCCCCGCGAGTTGGTGTGGCTTATCCAGCGCGTCTACCTTGCCGTCTTCCGGGGAAACGCCATCTCAATTCTGTCTGCCGTGGCTGTGGGTGGGGCCCATCGCGTACCGTTGTAGTTGTTGTATACAGATATTTTAAAAATAAATTGTACATATTAAATACTATATAGAAAAGTTGTAGACTAACATTCTAACTAGGAAACCGAATGATTTTTGGCTTCAGAGTTAAGAATAAAGTAAATAAAATACAGAGGTAATTGAAATTAAATAAATACATACACGCATCCATATACGTACATACACAAGCATACGCGAAAACACCCGCCATAGGTATACAAATACAAGCACGTACACAAAAAAACCCGCACGCACATACAGAACCCACGCAACGCCATACCCGCACGCATACGAATGTATACACCAAATACACATAAAAATATATATTTAAAAAAATATATATATGTGTGTGTGTGCGTGTATACATATAATTAAATAAACGTATATGAATAAATAAATACGTATATAACGCGAGCACACACATACCTACATGTAAATACACATATGTTCGCAGACGTACGTCGACCAAAATACAAAATACACATATACACACACCCTACATACGTACGAACCCGCATATTCACACAGACGCAAAACTCGCGTATACACATAACCAAATGCACATGTACCAGAAATATAATATATACGCCATAACATATACAAGCAAATATACGTACGAGAAAGTATACGTACCTTCACAAAACATACAGGTAATATATACTTACCTATACAAGTACGTAATGGTATAAACATACCTATACTTAGCTACCGCATCAAGACGTAAAATATCTGCGTATAGTTCGTACTATCCGTTAGGGTATAATGTGGGGCTGTAATACAGGAAAATGTTGTGCAATTTATGTTTACAAGCCGGAATTGCCTCAGATTTTTTGTTTAAGATGTGGTCTTTGGCGTAGAGTATTTCCAGGGCCTCAGCGGCGCAGAGGTCACATGGTCTTTTACTTCCGTGGCTGTGTTTTAGACTCCAGATATAAGCTGAAAGTGACGTCATATTCTTTCTTAAAGGGTTAAGAAAAGAATGGGTATGCATGTAAAGACGCTGCTTGAATCAATTGGCGATTAAACCAATGTAGGCCCTACGGGACGTGGGTGTTTCAACCTTACATGTGTAGACATTGTTACTAGAGAGGCATTTCCTGGATAGGGGCAGTCAACCCGATTCCTACAATTACAGTTACTACTAGCTACAAGGTTGCACGTGTTCCTACGGCTAGCTAGTTTAGCTAGATTTGAAGCTGTGATGTTATGTGTAAATTTAGATGTCGTAGAGTAAGAAATTTTAATGGTATTTCTATTAAAAATTTTACTATATTTATGTGATGCGGGGAAATGCTTCAAAATAACAGATTAAAATTTAAGCAAAGAATCGCTGCTTTCACCCTTAACGGGATCTTCTGAAACTAAAAATATCACTCTGTGAACGCAGAAGTAAATATTTCAAAAAACATTTTAACCGAAGGAAGACAGGAAGACAATACTTTCGTTCGTGGAAACGTTCCTTGGCAAAGAACGGATAAAAACGGAGATAATACTTTATTAATTGGAACGGTGAAAACAATTACACGCAAAGACAAAACCACGTTTATGGTATGAATGAAGTCGTAGACTAATATTCTATTTGGTGGTTTGTGGAGACGTTCTCCGGCAATGAACGGAAAATTCGAAGATAAAGCGTCATTATGTGGAACGGTGAGAACAATTACACGCAAAGACAAAACCACGTAAATGGTATAACTGAAGTCGTAGACTAAAATTTTATATATATATATATATATATATATATATATATATATATATATATATATATATATATATATATAAATATATATATATTTATATATGTAGATAAATCTACCAAGAGTTTACGGTAGTGTCCAATCCGTATGTATATATATTTATATATATATATATAAATATATATAAATATATATAAATATATATAATAAATAAATAAATAAATAAACAGATTAAATGAAGATGGCGTAGACATACAATACAACAGAAGGAAACATAATAGCACCACTGACGATGTTGCAGATGTGCAACGAAAGAACTTTTTTAGACTCTATATATGTGTTTGTGTCTATATTATATCCGTATTTTTGACCGTTGGTCAGTCAATGGTAAACATTGAGGACTGAAAACATTAACTGATATAAAAGATACAGAAGCGAAAACCAACCAAACAGTGAGTGTGTTCTGTTATTAATTCTGGCAATATTATTACAACAATATGACCCTCCCCAAGAATAGTATATATATATATATATATATATATATATATATATATATATATATATATATGTCCCATCGTCTCCGCTTGCAACTGCCCCACCGAACTCATCTCCGCCTTTCTCGACTCCCTCCTCGCCCCCCTTGTCACCACCCTCCCCTCCCACATCTCTGACACCAACCACGCCCTGCGCCTTTTCGACTCCTTCACCTACCTACCCGGCCCTCAGCCATTCCTCTTCACCCTAGACATCAAGTCCCTCTATACCGTCATCCCCCACGCCGACGGCCTTCGCGCCCTCAAACACTACCTCGACCTTCGCCCCTCCCCCATTCCCTCCACCCCCACCCTCCTTCGCCTCGCCGAGCTGGTCCTCACCCTAAATTGTTTCTCCTTCTCGGGTGAGTTTTACCAACAGGTCACGGGGGTAGCCATGGGCACAAGAATGGGCCCGAACTATGCCAACCTTTTTGTTGGCCATGTTGAGGCCCAAATCTTTGCCCAGTACACCGGCCCCACGCCCGAACTGTACGGTCGTTACATTGACGACTGTATCGGAGCCACGACCCTCACCCGAGTACAGCTCGACTCCTTTCTCTCCTTCTTCTGCTCCTTCCACCCCTCCCTCCACTTCACCGCCTCTATCTCCACCACCCACGTCCACTTCTTGGACATCTCCGTCGCCTTCGACCCCTCCCACCACTCCCTCGTCACCTCCGCCTTCTTCAAACCCACCGACTCCCACTCTTACCTCGACTTCACCTCTTCCCACCCCACCCACACTAAACTCTCCATTCCCTACTCCCAACTTCTCAGGATCCGCCGCCTCTGTAGCCGAGATGCTGACTTCGAGTCCCAAGCCCTTTCCCTAGTCAGCCATTTCATCCGCAGAGGTTACCCCCCCTCTCTCGTCCACACCGCTCTCACCCGCGCCCGTGCTATCCCCCGCTCTACCACCCTCACCCCACGCCACCGCACACCCACCCACCGTCTCCCCTTCCCCATCACCTACCACCCCTCCACCTTACCCCTCCACCGCACCATCCGCCGCCTCTTCCGACACCTCCAGTCCGACCCCTCCACCTCCCACATCTTCCCAACCCCACCACTCCCCTCCTTCATACGCGCACGCAATCTCCGCACCCTCCTCGTCCACAGCTCCCTACACCCCAACCCACGGTCCGTTTCCCCCCCCCCCGGTTCCTTCCCCTGTTCTAGGCCCCGCTGCAACACCTGTCCCCACATCACCAACACCACCACCTTCCAGGGTCCCAACGGCCACCCTCTCTCGGTCCGGCATGCCTTCCGCTGCACCTCCTCCAACCTAGTCTACGGACTTCGTTGCACGAGGTGCAGCGCGACTTATGTCGGACAGACGGGACGCCGCCTGGCGGACCGAGTCACGGAGCACCTGCGGGACATTCGTCTCGGGGGCAGTTCCCCCATCGCCCGCCACTTTGGTGGCCCTGGACACTCCGCACACCATCTCACAGTCTGTGGCCTACTCCAGTGCCACGGAACACCCGCCCATCGCCTCACGGTCGAACAACGTACTATCTTCATCTTACAGACCCACACTCCACCCGGCCTGAACTCCCCACCCTTATTCCTTTAGCGTTCGACCGCCCCCCTCCCCCACTTATCCCCCACTAACACCACTAATACACCCCTCCTTTTCACCGCCCACCCCACACTAACAATACTAACACCCCCACTCCACCCCTCATCTAACCACCCTTTCCCAACTAACATACTAACATCCCTTCCCTCCCCTCTTCTCCTCCTCCCCCCTCCTTATCACACGCACACACTTACACCACCCACCCCACACGCAACTAACATCACTAACACCCTCCAACCCCACGCACATGTACCCACACACACTCGTACACCACCAACTCTACACACCCTACCCCCACTAACCCCCACTCACACCTGCATTCCACCCCTCCCCACCTCCCGTCTACTAACACCCACTAATACCTCCTCACCAAACTACACACACACCAGTACACCACACTCCCTCCATAGAACCACACACACCCTTCTCTCCCCACTCCACACTCACTCATCCCACTAACACCCCTACTAATACACACACACACACACATACACACACACACACACACACCCTCCTCACTCCAACTCTCACACCTACCCATCCTCGCCTCCCTACCATTCCGCTGACTGCGGCTATGCCCTTCCGACCACTGTCTCAGCACCCACTGACCACAGCACTTCCACTGCTGACCACTTCCTGTTGCGCGCGCACCCCACATCTCTCCTCTTCCGACCACCGCTTCTTGGATTACCCACACGCGTTTTGACTTCCAACCAAAATCTCCATACATCCGTGTAACTTACCACTTTTCAACCATCCTCTAACACCATCACCTATATAACTCACCCACACACACATCCCAAAACAAATTTTTTTATCCACACGCCACCCACACCCACAACACGCTTAAACCACACACACGTGCTTCCCACCACATATTTACACCCTCAGCCCCCTGATTCCTCTCCCCCCACCCCCTATCCACACACGCACAGACCCTCCGACACACAAAAACACCCCCCACACACACCTTCCTGAACATGCAACCCCGTTCTTCCCCCAACCCTCACTTTCACATACACACACACACACACACACGCACACCTAACCACACACACCACCTTCAGCCCTCCCCGCTCGGACACCCCGTCTCCCTCTCCCCACTCCACCCGCCTCCACCTCTACTCACCCCACACCCTTCCACCACCTGTTTACCCCCCTTTTAATTTCAGTTTATTTTGATCATGCCTTTATTTTTAAATGTTCTCATTCCTTGTATTTTGATCATGCTTTATTTTTATTTATTATTTATTATAATTTTGTCTTTATTTGTTAATTTTTCATTCGCACCGTTTCCTTTCGCTATATGTCTCTCCACCACTCCCCTACACACCTTTTGAACTCTTACCCGAAGAAGGGCTTATGCCCGAAACGTCGTCCTCCACCTACCCCCCACTCTCCTGAGCGTGAAGCTAATAAACATTTGTCGTACTGCCTCTCTGTTCTGTCCCTGTTCAATTTTTTATTATATATATATATATATATATATATATATATATATATATATATATATATATATATATATATATTTATATATATATATAAATATATATATTTATATATATATATATATATATATATATATATATATATATATATATATATATATATTTATATATATATATAAATATATATATTTATATATATATATATATATATAAATATATATATATTTATATATATATACATTTAAATATATAAATTAAAAATTACACAATAATCAAAGCTATGTTCAAATTATTTTATTGCTAACAATCGTTTCTTCCAAATTATCGCTTGGATTCATCGGAGCAGTAGCAATGTTTGTACATATAATTAACCTCCTATTCAACTGAAAAATCATACAGATACATAGATATTAATGTTATCAACAGTTTCGTATTTACAAGGGGAAATGGATGCGACATAGATTACAAGAAAATTGTACAATAATTAAAATTACAAATTAAAAATTAAAAGTTATAAAGGTACAGATTGGAATGCAAGCGACAGAGATTATAAGGGAATAGTATAACAATTGAAGAGGCATTAAGGTAGAAAGTTACTCGTAAAACGAGGACACTAGCAGTACATATGCAAGCGTTAAGAGAGTGCAAATGCATTAGTCATATATAGGGAAGAAACAAGCAATGGTATTAGGCATATATAATGTTTTGCAAGGCAAAGGTATTACATGAAATAAGCATATCAGGCAAAGCTGTTTTTGTATTAAAACTATGGTTTTATGGTGGATGTAGTGTGACTGTATATATATAAATGATTTCGGAGCATATTCTCTCACAGTGAGAGAATATGCACCGAAATCATTAGACGTGACCGTCGAACCTGCGGGTCCAGAATCAGACAGATCCACACAATGATCGCGTCTCGAGCTATCCACCGGCGAAACAGTTGTAACACACAATAAATTGAGTTCAGATGCATCACTGATTTTTCGTTTTCTATTATATCATACTCTGCTCTGTAAGAGCATAGAGTGCTCAACCGGCATACCGCCTATGTAAGCATCCTAGCTACCATCAGACACATATATATATATTTATATATATATATATATATAAATATATATATTTATATATTTAAATTATATATATAAATAATATACGCTTGCATATGTACTGCCAGTGTCCTCGTTTTACGAGTAACTTTCTACCTTAATGCCTCTTTAATTATTATACTATTCCCTTGTAATTTATGTCGCATGCATTCCACCCTGTGCCTTTTTATCTTTAATTATTGCACAATTCTCTTGAAATCTATGTTGCATCCATTCCACTCTGTAAATACGAAACTGTTGTTGACAACATTAATATCCATGTATCTATATGATTGTTCAGTTGAATAGGAGGTTAATTATATGTACAAACATTGCTAATGCTCCGATGATTCCAAACGAAAGTTAGGAAGAAATGATTGTCACCAATAAAATGATTTGAACATAGCTTTGATCATTGTGTAATTTATATTCCGGCTCTGTAAAACATCTCATGTATTTGTAAATTGAGCTATTTTTCTTACTGGTAATGAGGTAGTAATGAATTACTGATCTTCCTGTTTATAGTTGTATATGGTGTATCCATAACTATAAATAATATTATTATTATTATATTTATATATATAAATATATATATATATATATATATATATATATATATATATATATATATATATATATATATATATATATATATATATATATATATATATATATATATAAATATATCTGCACAAATGTGTATATATATATTTAATTATGTCTCATATAAAATAATACAGCCGCCTATCTGCAAAATACAATATAGTTAGCACCCCAAACATATAATTTGGATTATATTCAGGTATATCCTAATGTTTGTTGAGTGAGATAGATGTCGGTCGGAGTATTGCTTAAAGCTTTCTCCGTTAATGTATTAAGTATATATATAAATATAAATATATATATAAATATATCTGCACAAATGTATATATATATATATATATATATATATATATATATATATAAAGAATTAATATATCTACCAACATATATATACAGATGCATACCTATGCTAGCAAATATATAGGTTTTGTCTTAATAACTTTGTGGTTCAATGCAAGGGGATGCAGAACAATTATATGAAAGACGTAAAATAAGAAAATTATAAAAATTAACTTACTTACTAAAATATATATATATATATATATATTTAAAAATTAAAGATCACAAAAGAAGCTTTGAGGAAGACCTGCCAGTTAGACTGATTGCTCCATCTAAATCCGATATTGGAGTAATCAGTAAGAATATTATTGATAGAATTCTATCTATTTTGAAATTGAGGTCTAAATTGAGTTTGTGGAAGGACACCAATGAAGTGATTGATTGGTATAAAAATATAGATGATAAGAAAAACCATAAATCCATCCAAATTGACATAAGCTATTACTCTTCCATTACGCCTAACCTACTGAATAAGGCTTTATCCTACGCTTACAAACATACAGATCTAACAGCGGATGAAATCGATATCATATTAACTGCTAGAAGAACTCTAATTAATTTCAACAATGAGTATTGGACCCGCTCAGATAGAAATAAAACTTTGACATTACCATGGGATCATCGGACTCAGCGCAAGTCACGGATCTTCTGGGGATTTTCATCTTAAATATGGTAAATAGAAAACTGCCGGAGATTACCGGTGGTTTATATAGGGACGATATTTTATTTACAGTTGTCAAACACAGCAATACAGAACTAAATAGAGTTAAGAAAAATATAATTGAATTCTTTAAAAATTACGACCTTTAAATTAGAGGTTGAAAGTGGTACCAAAATAGTTAATTTCCTTGATGCTACCCTTAACTTAAACTCTGGTTTTTATTACCCTTTCCATAAGCCCAATGAAAACTTAAATTATGTTAGTTATTACTCTAATCACCCTAAATCTGTGAAAAATGCTATTGTCAATAGTGTACAGAAACGCACAACTAGAATATCTGCTAATAAATCAATATTTGATGAAAAAGCAGGACATTACAATGATGCGCTAAGAAAGGCGGGTTATAAAAATAATATAGAATATATAGACAATAATAATTCGAATCTTAATCCTGATAAAAATAATAATAATATGACTGGTATGTATAAACGATATTCTAAAAATTATAATTCAAACACCTGTACTGTGAATATATCAGGGAAAACAAACAGAACTAAATCAGTTATATGGTTTGCCCCCCCCCCTGCTTCTGTAGCAGTAAAAACACCACTAGCTAATCTATTATTTAAGGCTTTAGATAATTCCTTCCCTAGTCAACATAAATACCGTTCCATATTTAATGGACACACAATTAAGGTTTCTTATTCTACAACTATGAATATGGCCCAAAACATGGCTAAACTAAATAGTAGAATTCGAAACCCAAATCAGCATAATATTGTTAATAATAGTGTTAATATAAATAATAATAAATCGAAATGTAATTGTAGAAATAAACCAGATTGCCCTCTGCAAAATAATTGTCTGGATAAAAATGTGGTGTATAAACGCACCGTAAAAGCAAATAACATCACATACAATTACATAGGGGCAACTTCTTCGACATTTAAATCGAGATTTGTGAATCACAAATGCTCGTTTTCGAATCCTATTAGGAAGTTTTCGACTTCTTTATCACAACTTATATGGTCATTATTATATGGTCAAAAATTTAAAATACTTGATTGGACGAAGCTTTGTAATAGTAGAATCTACTCGAATTCGTCTATATCAACTAACTGCAACCTCTGTACAAAGGAGACCCTATTAATAATTACTAATTATGAAAACTTAATTAATAAAAAAAGTGAATTATTCTCAAACTGCCTTCATAAAGCTTTGTCTACATTCCAAGCCTCGCAAAAAGTCAGGAAACAAACAGGTTTTAATTTTTGACGTCTCTTATCAACTGTTGTACCTAAAACGTTATAACAGCTTATAAAACTTTAATAATACTTTATTTTCTAATCATTTATGATAGAATTAATGTTAGAAAGAAGGATCCTGTTGAGGTATATAAACATATTATTTGTTAACTTGTTCTCTAGATGAATATACTCACCTTTGGATTATTTTAAATATTTATAATTTAGATTCGGATCCTTATATATATTTGTCTTTGTTTTAAATTAATAACTTGTAAGATTACCGGTTATAATTGAACCGTAAATCATTCATGCATTTATATATTTTACTCATTTTGGGTATGTTTTGGGACTCAGAAAGTTAGATTTGCACATATATATTTTTTATATATATTTAGGTATAAATATCACACACCATACTAGTCGACACATATTGGTCTCTCTTTCCACTGAACTGGAGGTAAAACTACAATTATAACATTACTAATAATGATTGTAATTATTTATTTATTTATTTATTTATTATATGTATACCGTTTCACTAATACCTATAATACTCTCTCTATATATTTGAACAAATATGTTTATCTAGTATAACACGCTCGTAGTTACATTTATAAGTAATTTAGATACTCAAATGACTCTCTATTGTTATAAGTGTTAGATATTTCCTTAATGTTCGAAATTATATAATGATTATTACTTAATTTAATTTAATTTATTTTATTTTAATTAAATTTAGATTACCTCCGGGTCATTCAAATCCTTAGCTCCTCTTTCTATCACATTCGTTGGACATTTTAGAAGTATCTTTTGTCTACTATATAATTGTTTCTACGTTAGGCACAAGGCCAGCAATTACCCAGTACATTACTGGTACTTTATTTTATTGACCCCGTAAGGATGAAAGGCAAAGTCAACCTCAGCGGGATGTGAACTCAGATCATAAAGGGACGTAACTCTTTGCTTCAAAGCATGGTGTTCGACTCTCTACCGATACTGCCAATCAACCGCCTTTTGTCTACTATATAATTGTTTCTACTTTAGGCACAAGGCCAGCAATTACCCAGTGCATTACTGGTACTTTATTTTATCGACCCCGTAAGGATGAAAGGCAAAGTCAACCTCGGCGGGATTTGAAATCAGATCGTAAAGGGACATAACTATGCTGGAAAAATAAAACCCTCTTGCATTTTAAACTATATTTTTTTTAATATTGGGCATTTTTATGTTTTGCAAACAATTCATTATTTTTTCACTTTTTATTTTTATTTTTCACTTTTTATTTTGTATCTAGTCCTTATCCTTAGGACTCATGAAGTTTTGACTTATATATTTATAGTATATATCTATTAAATGATCCTTTTACAATAATTGATCTAAAACATTAATTTTTAACAATATTTTCAGTAACTTATTTACTATATTGTATTATGTTATGTATATTTGAAAGGTATCATCTTAAGTCTTTAGACAATATAATCTTTGTGTATTTTTTTTTATAAACACATATATGTAATTTATTTAAAATTCAGACCTTTTTAAGTTTAATTATAAGGCCTGTTGATCCTTTAGGCACTCAAATTGTTAATAATAAATTCTTTAATAATTATAACGGTAATTATTTTCTAAATTATATTATATAAACTGTTAATATTATATGAAAAATTTGATAAAGTTTACTTTCGTGAGGTTGTAAAAACATTATGTTTTCTTTCTCGTGTTTGTAAATCCTTTAAATTTGATTTCATAAAATTTGATTTTAGAAATTAAATTTGATAGTATACTTTAATATTAATACAGATACCTATTAACTTTTAAAACCTAAAATATTATTCATTACTCTGAACTAACTTAAATTAAATATGTTTAGATATATATTGTATATATGGATAATTGTCTAAAGACTTGAACATAAGTTATTCCTCTTTATCTCTCTGTAATCAACTCTCTGTTGTTTCTCTAGGCCCCTACTAACTATATTATCCCCTCATCTGTTTCTTCCTCTATGCTTTTCTTTTATTTCCTCTTTCTTCAGTAATTTAAATTATTTAACAGTTATATTGATGCCAAGTATTTTTAAGCTGTCTCACACGCACCCTCTCTATCGTATGTATTATATATTTTTCTCATGTTCTCAATATTAATGTATATAAATATTGAGTTTTGTCATATATTACTCACTACCATGACTGAATCTTAAGCATCTACTATGTCGTGCATCATCTTATTTTATCTGATGAGGACGTACTGTTGAGGTTAACTCAGTACCTCTGAAATATGTATAATAAAATATACTTGATCACAAGAATATCTATTTTGTTAATATTTTGAATTAATATATAAATATATATATAAATATATCTGCACAAATGTATATATATATATATATATATATATAAAGAAAAAGGGATGAAATCGAAAATGCAACTGAAGTCTTATTTTTTTAAAAATATATATATTTATTTGGTTCCTTTACCGGTTTCGCAGTTCTTCTGCTTTTCAAAAGGTGAGTTGAGATGGAGGGTCTGTGGTTTTTCTCACATCTCCCACATATATATATATATATAGAAATATATATAGAAATATATCTGCACAAATGTATGTATATATATATATATATATATATATATATCATAAATCATGTCCTTAGAATTATTAGATAACATATATACCATATAAAAAATCAATTAGACCAAGCTATAAGAATAAAAGCTCTTATGAAGAAATTTCCGACAAATAACTGTATTGTACTGTACTGTATTGACTAAATTCTCTACCCTACTTCAGGGCCTGTGTAACTCACACTGAATTCTCAGACTCGAACACGCACTGATTCCATTCCTACATCTATATGCAAATTGAACTATATTGTATTTCTCCTGTGTTTTGATCTCTCCATTTAATCCACCACCACTCTTGTTTGTTTATTTATATCTTTCTACCTTTGCTGTATTAATGTGCTTTTTCCACGTATTCTACTTCTATACATCCATGTATTTTTTAGTCCTCTTATTCGGACTTTTACTCGCGTGTACCCATTAGCACACGACACTAGAATGTCTCCCCCTGGGAACAAAAATACTGCAACCTGAACTATATTGTATTTCTCCTATGTCTTGATTTCTCCATTTTACTCCACCACCACTCTTGTTTGTTTATTTATATCTTTCTACCTTTGCTTTATTAATGTGCTTTTCCACGTATTCTACTTCTATATATCCATGTATTTCTACTCCTCTTATTGGGACTTTTACTCACTTGTACCCATTAGCACACGACACTAGAATGTCTCCCCCTGAGAACAAAAATAAATATTACCCGACTATATCCCTTACTCTACATCCCACTAGGATAACTTATAGAGGATCTATATAATACAATTAAAGTTTCTTCATAAAAGACTCTCTCTTTAACTAAACCTCGCAACACAAAACCTTTAAACAGTTTTAAACTGTTTCATTTTCAATTTTCTAATTGTTCAATTCTCAATCTTCTTACTCTTTAATTTTATAATGTTATTCTGAAATTTGTTCAACTTCATCCTATAAATCTAAACAATAATTTAACGTTCCAATATTCTGTCGGACTGTTGGGTTGGTTTTCCTGGCGGCGGGACCGGCCTCCTGGCGCATAGGCCTACCTTGAGTGCTTGGAAAAATAAATTTCCCCTTCTTTCGATAAATGAAACTACTCGGAGCGGATTGATTCGCCTCAGGGGCCCGGCGCGCAACCGGTTTTTTGACCGCCATATCGTACCTTTAAATTACAGATCTAATCATAACAATTAGATGTATCACGCCTCCCTCTACTTAAGCAAATCTCCCTCCTGGGTAAATTAATAGTACTGGTTTTGTACAAGGATGGCCTAACGATGAGGGCTGACTTCCCGCTGGCGCACCTGAAGCCTGTTATACATTCCTAGAGTGCTCGGAAAAATTGATTTCCATATCTTTCGCTAGGCGATCTCACTCGGAGTGGCTGACACGCGGTTAAGATGGGCTGCGTAAGCCTGTAGTCGCCGCATGCTGTTTGACTGCTAAACAAATCTTTACTCTATAATACAATTTAAGTTTCTTCATAAAAGACTCTTCCTTTGCTTAAACCTCGCAACCAAAACCTTAAAAATGTTAAACTGTTTAACTTTCAATTTTCTAATTTCTTTAATTTTATAATGTTAATATTAAATATAAATTTTTTAACTTCATCCTATAAATCTAAACAAAAATGTAACGTTCCAATCTTCTGCTCACACATTATAACATGCAGACCCCCACTATATTTAACTCTGTTAAGATACGGGTCCCTTAGAATCATTTTTTTTCGCGCCATTCCTGGCCTGAGTGTAGTTTGACATTAGTACCGACCTTTCTTCCTCTTTCTTTCTGTCTTTCTTCTTGTAGCTCGACATTAACCCTGACTTTTCTTCTTCTTCCTTTTCTTCCCCCTTCTTTCTGTCTTTTTTCTTGTGGCATGATATTTACGCTGACTTATCTTCCTCTCCCTTTCTGTTTTCCTCTATTTGACCGGTAGTAGCACACTATAAGTTTTAGCCACTTGAGGGCGACCGGAAAAAGTAGAAGATGCTAGATGTCGGTCGTCCTCCGGTCTTTGATTTTCAGCCCCATGGATTTTATCTATTACAATCATTTATTATATTTCGAATACCTGATGATATCACCGGATTCATACGGAACCCGGTCATTGAAATTATACCTCTGTTATAATATATACCTCTGTTAAGATATAGGTTCTTTAGAATAACATTTTTCGCGGCAATTCCTAGCCTGGTTGAAGCATGACATTAACGCTGACTTTTCTTCTTTCTTTCTGTTTTTTTTCTCTTTGACCGAGAGGTTAGTAGCACATTATAAGCTTTCGCCCCCTCACCAGATAGCCTTAAGTAGACCGAATGGCCAGCACTTGAGGGCGACCGGCTAAAGTCTATGGTTTTCAGCCCCATAGATTTTATCTGTTACATGCATTTATTATATTTCGAATACCTGATGATATCACCGGATTCATACGGAACCCGGTCATTGAAATGATCATAGTATAATAAAACTTTCAAGGATTTACAAGACCAGCCTCCTGTTATTTTATTATAATATTTAACTCCGTACTCGCACCACCAACTACAAAAACGAAGACGGTTGAGCGGCTTTACGTTGAGTACTCTCCATATTATTACATCAAGATTGACTATACGGAATGACCAGCTCTATCCAGTGGTGAACCTTCAAACCTAAATAAATAAATATATATATATATATAAATATATAAATATATATATAAATATATATGTATATAAATATATATATACCTATATATATAAATATATATATATATATATAAATATATATAACTATATATATAGGAACCAGTAAGACCCCGACAGCTGAGCTCAAGCCGTTTCGACGGCTAATTCTGGACTAAATGAAAATTTATCCTGGTATTTAAATAGCCGATCTTCTCAAGGGGTAATTCCATATATGGTCAAAGTGATTGTCAAAAATCAGTAGTAATTCTGTGGTTGCAAATTAGTAGGGGAGATGGTGGCTAAACCTGCCAGTAGGAGAAAGAGGGGAGGGGGTGGAGTAGCCCCAATCAAGCGTTTGTAGTGCCAGCTACAGCTGGGCATGAGGTCAAAGAAGATACAGGGGAGGGCGGGGGGGGTCGGAACGGTAGGTAGAACAATGGGGGGTAGAAATAATACTGAGAGTGAAGAAAAGCAAATAAGTGTAAAGAAAAACAAATGAGTGTAAAGAAAAAAGTAAAGTAAATTAAATTCTACGACCTAGGTCTCTAGCTATTGTTAGTCTAGAAAAAATAAATAAAGAAAGAAAGAAGTAAAGAAAGAAATAAAGAAATAACGAAATAAGTAAAAGAACTAGGTGGGACGGATTAGGCGAGGACCCTTTTAAGAGGTATAAGTACGTAAATGATACGGTGACGGGTCAACAAAAGGGGCCAAAATACTAAAGAGACTACCACGAAATAAACAATAAAGGTTTCCATCCCGGGCACAATTCCGGCAACCACCCAGTGCAGCAAAGTGAACTAATACGAGATAATAATTCTGAGTCCCGAGAAAAATATATACTAATGCTAACTCTAAAAGATCTAAAACAAGCTACATGAAAGTTCGTATGAAGTAAAAGTAGAATACGGAAGAATAAATTCAGAATCCACCCCGCCCAAAAGAAAAGCGAAGAAAGAAATACTGAAACGAAAAAATAAGGCATAAGTGCCACTAAGAAATATAGAGGGCACAGAGAGTAGTGGGAGCGGTCGGAAAAAGGGGACAAGTATCCGGGGTCTAAACCAACTGCTATAAAGGGCGGAGTCCGCCAAATCTATCCTAGACTAGGGGAGGGGGTGGGGGTACTAAGGCTACAAGGGGCCAAAGGGCAGCCTCGGGTGGGCGAGAAAAGACGCCGACAAAGGAGAAGAGCTGGGGTAGAAGGACTAAGGAGAGAGGGGGGAAGGAAGGAAATAAAGGAAGCGATAAAAGAATACAAAGAAGATCTTACGTTTCCCTTGGCAAGCAGGGGTTACCCATTGCAAAATCGGCAAGTGGGGTGTTATAGCCCTAGTCTACCCCCCCCCCCCCCGGGTCATTATGGGGTTTGAGGGCGAGGTAAGTCCTACGCAATCTATGTTTACATGCAGTAACCAGTTCATCTTTCTTGTTTAGGAGTTGGTCCGTCGAAAACAGCATTTGTAAAGTTTCCTCCGAGCATAAATTGCACGGACGGCGTCCTCCCGTGTAAGAATTGGCTCTGGACAGTAATCTCCAAGTGAGATCATAGGTGATGTTATTGTCCTTGAGGTCCCATATGTGGCCCGAAAGTGTAGTGGCGTGACGCCGGGCCGGGTTTCGGAAGGTATGTCTATGTTGGTATAGCCGGGTCTTGAAGTCACATGCGGTAAGTCCTATATAGGCTTTGTTGGAGGTATCCGTCCTCACGTTGCACTGGTAGATCACATTACGGTCTCTGCATCTATTGTCGAGTGGGCAAATAGATCTATCCGGGCAGTTACACCTCCTGGTCGGTTCTCCACTGCTATTTAGGTTATTTCTGCCATCGGGGTTGAGTTTTTTGTTGTTAGAGGAGACGATGTTTTGTGCGAAGTTTGGTGTAGTGCTGTAAGAGAGTTAGATGGTATTTTTGTTAATTATGTTGTGGTAGCGGTGTTGTAATGGGAAGTGTTTTTCAATGAGCCTAAAGAATAGTTTCCCGATGGGAGTTGTCACCTCTGCGTTGTGGGGAGGATTGAACCATGTTACATTGCGTGAGCGGCGGTGTCTCCTGCTGGTTCCGCTAATGGGAGCTGGACAGTAGGATATTTCCTCCCGGAAACCACTCCGCTTGAGGGCCTGGTTGTAATAAGGCGCATGTTCATCGAATATCCGCTCATTAGCTGACAAACGGGATATGCGGAGGGAGATGTTTTTGACCAGGTTGTTTGTGATGTTCCTAGGATGGTTTGATCGGCGGTGGATGTAGTGCAGATTGTCATTAGGTTTCCTGTATGGGTAGTATAGGTCGTTTTCGAGGTCCAGGAAGTTAACTCTGGTCAGGGACGTTTGTAGGGTTAATTTAAATCCCCAGTCGCGGAAGAATCTGATTAATTGTTTCCGGACCCGATCTGTACTACTGGGGTTGTACCCTTTAAGGGTAAGGAGCCCATCATCACGGTACAATCCACCACCGAATGCAGGAAACATATCAGTGAGTTTGGCTATTAGGAATAATCCTATAAGATCTGTGACCTCCGCCGAATCCGTGGCGCCCATGCTGACGTCGAAGGGTGAGTCGGGAGCTCTTTTTATCCATTTAGAGTCGTCAAAGAGTAAGACTGTCTTCCTGGCGTGGAGGATGATTTTTCTTTCCTGGTCGGTGATGGGCACAAGTGTTTCGGCGAAGTCCAAGGCGGCAGTAAGTAGCGGTAAGGTGATTGAAGCATAGTAGCTCTCTATGTCGAACTGTATGAATTTAGTTTCTCGTTTATCCTCCATATTGCTGAACCAGGAGATTACTTCCTGGGTGTTGATCCATAGGCTAAGTCGGGTGTGTTGCTTGACTTTTGGTATCACGCGGTCTAGGATTTTTTTGCTGATTCTCCCTATGTCGGACTTCGTTGGGTTAATAAGCCTGATAGAGGGTTTACGGTCAAAATCGGATTTATGGTCCTTCAGTGTGAAGTATGGTGTCCGTGGGTCTAGAGGTTCCGTGCGGTCGGCGACCCCGAGGCTGGAGGTGATTTGTTGTCCATCTCGATTTATGTCCTCGATGCAAGAGTGGTTGGCCTTTTTATAGGTGGAGTTTAGGCTGCTCCTGATCAGTGTGTGGTATCTGTCAGGGTTGACAAAGTATAGGTTCCCAGTTTTATCCGAATGCACCATGATGTCATTTGTGTTATCATACTCTGTTAGGTTGCTACGGAGTTTTTGTAGGAATCGGTTGTGTCTGGGTAACTATATATATATATACATATATATATATATATTTTTATATATGTATATATATATATATATATATATATATATATATATATATATATATATATATATATATAAATAAATATATATATGAATATATATAAATAAATTATACAATTATCAAAGTTGTGTTCAAATCATTTAATAGCTGACAATCGTTTCTTCCAAACACTCGTTTGGATTCATCGGACCATTATCAATGTTTGCACATTTGATTAACCTCCTATTCAACTGAACAATAATATAGATGCATATAAATTGATGTTGTGAGCAACAGTTTCATATTTACAGGTTGGAATGGATGTGACATATATTTTACGAGAATTGTGCAATAATTGTACAAACATTCAAGTTCAAATTCAAATTCAAATTAAATTAAAATCAAAAGCGCGGAGTGGAATACATGCAACAGATAAAACAAGAGAATAGTCCAATTATTAAAGAGGCATTGAGAAAGTAGTTTTGAGAAAGGAAGCGTACATTAACAATTCATATGCAGGCGTTAGTCATATACATGAGAAGGAGACAAGCAAAGCTATTTTGCATATATAGATGAATAATAAATGAATAAATACTGCACTTTAAGCAAATATGTTAATATATTAGAATCTATGGTGGATGCTGAATGTTGATAGTGTTCGAATTTATGTGTGTTTAGAAACATAGTTTTTGCAGACTTTTCCATGATATACGTTGAAGTAAATTTTAGTTAATGTTTATATTGAATGTTTTAAGTTAGTTACAGCAATGGATTGTAAATGGATTGTGAATACGAAACTGTTGCTCACACCATCAATTTATATGTATCTATATTATTGTTCAGTTGAATAGGAGGTTAATTATATGTGCAAACATTGATAATGCTCCGATGACTCCAAACGAGAGTTTGGAAAAAACGATTGTCAGCTATTAAATGATTTGAACATAACTTTGATAATTGTATAATTTATTGATTTTCCTGATCTGTAATACAATTGATGTTCATACATTGAGATATTTCTCTTACTGGTAATAAGGTAATAAGAAATTACTGACCTTCCTGTTTATAGTTGTTTATACTATATACATAACTATAAATAGTATTATTATTTACTGCTCCATACAGTTCAGCTAACATACATTAAATTACTAGTATTCTTATCAAAGATCACCTTCCTATATCTACTAAGAACATACCAATACCACCTAAAGATACATTTGAAAAATTATTGATCAATAGTGTCAACTCTTCCACCAATAGAGTGAGATGGAGGACATTCCATTACGATAGAAACCGTTCAGACAAAAACAGGGATACGAATAACTTCGACAATTACGGCTTTAAAACATTTAAAAGCCCTCCTCACAACACATTGTTAAACTCCTTTGAAAATGATCTAATTAAACTAGTTAAGATCATAAAATACAAAAAACATCATAATAGAAACAACGCCTAATGAAACTACCTTAACTCCACTATTAAAGGATTTAATTAAAAAAAAATCCTACTGCATGCAGATAAAACTAATAATTGTTTATACTTTAGGCACAAGGCCAGCAATTACCCAGTGCATTACTGGTACTTTATTTTATCGACCCCCGTAAGGATGAATGGCAAAGTCAACCTCGGCGGGATTTGAACTCAGATCGTAAAGGGACGTAACTATGCTGGAAAACATGGCGTCCGACCCTCTACTGATACTGCCAATCTATATAGCTTAGATTACGATACTTATAGGAAATTTATATATAAGGAACTGCATAGGAGCTACAAGAAAACTACTACTAAAAACCTAGAAGATATAAATATTGAAAGCCGTAATATAGTGAGTAAATTAGGACTTCAGAGACATACACAGCCATACACCCCTAATCCCCCAAGATTCTCTCTGAAGGACCGTAAAGAAGACTTAATTAGTAACCCTTCAATTAAACTGATTTGCCCTTCCAAGTCTGACATTGGTATTATCTGCAAGAAAATATTAGATAAAATCATCCCACAATTTAAGCACAAAATATACCTTAAACAATGGGGAAATCCGGGTGAGGTTATTGAATGGTTCAAGGTTATTAAAGAGTGTAAAAATAAAAAAAATTATACAATTTGATATCAATTCATACTACACCCTTATTTCCCCTATCCTATTAAATAAGGCTCTAATTATGGCCATGAACAATAGTGACCTGACTAGATCCCAAATTGACGTCATACTTGCGGCCCGAAAAACCATAATTACATTTGAAGAACAATTATGGACCCGCAAGAATACGCATAACAACTTCGACATAACCATGGTATCTAGAGACTCGGCGCAGGTCACCGATTTGGTTGGCCTATGCCTACTTAATGAAATCCATAAGAACCTACCCTACCTCAACGGTGTTTATACCGCGATGATGTGCTTCCTTCTCTTTATAGACTATAACAAATTTAATATAGAAAAAACTAGGAAACAGTTACACAAAATTTTCAAAAACTTCAACTTAAGATAAAAACACTAAAAACGTCAACTTCCTTGATGCTACCCTTAGCCTAGACTCTAGAATATACACACCCTATCATAAACCTAACGAAAACCTAATTTATGTGAACACCAACTGTAACCACCCTAAATCCATATTAAACTCTATTACCAAAGGAATATCTAATAGAATCTCTAATCGATCATATCATGAAACCTTATTTAACAATAATTCACAATATTATAATGAGGCCTTAGCTAAATCAGGACATAAGAATGAGATTGAATTCCTACCTATAAAATCACATAGTTACAACATTATTTCTCATAATATGGCCATGAGGAAAAATAGTAAAAACACTAACTACTATAACACTAGGACGAAGATTAATACCAAACTTAACTCGCAGCAAAGTAAACACCACGATAATATAAACAGGGATATAAATACCTAAAAAAACAATACTATAAACAAAAATAGGAGAACTAATACATTCTTCAATCCCCCTTTAAATCTAAACTTCTCTACCAACTTGCCTAAGGCTTTCTTCTCAATCTTAGAAAAAAACTTCCCGATCGGCCACAAGTACCATAGCCTTATCAATAAAAATACAATTAAAATATCGTACTCCACCACATAGCATACCATATAGCTAGTAGTAATAAAAGGAAAATTAATAACTATTTCCAACTAATTAAAACACAACAGGAGGTAAACTTGGTACCTGTAAACAATAGTAGTAATAATAGTAATAATGATAATAGCACTAATGAAATCAATTACAATACGAATGATAGACACCATTACCCTAGTGCTACCCCTAGCAACCAGAATTCTTCACAACATAGGAACCGGAAAGCTAACACCCAAAATAAATGTAACTGTAGAACTAATAGAACTTGCCCCTTAGGTAATAATTGCTTAACCAAAGACATCATCTACTCATGCACCGTCAACGCAAACAAATCTAAAACATATATAGGTTCTACTTCGAACAACTTCAAGACGAGATACAACTCGCACCTCCACTCTTTCAAAAAAACACAATCTAGCCAGCTCCACTTCTTTATCTAGCTACATACACTCTCTGAAAACTAGGAATAGACCATTTACACTGCAATGGGAAGTAGTAGGTAGGGCCTCATCGTATAATCCACCGAATAAATTGTGTAATCTCTGCCTTCAGGAGACCCATACTATAATCTTTTCGAAACTAGACCTCCCTAATAGAAAGTCAGAGACATTTTCCTCGTGCCAACACCGGTACCGACATTCGTTCCACAACTTTAAACCTAGCTGTTAGTATACAACAATGTCAGATTTGAATTCCCCATCACCATTAACAATACACATCTAGGACTTAGCAGCACCCACAACCACAAAGCCCTCGACCAACTCTTTCCACTACACAACTCCTATTCATCTATAACCTTACGCTCTGCAATAACAGTTAGAATTAGACATAGAGTTACCACCTTGTGATATGACTACAATAGATTAATTATATCATATACAGTAATGAATATTTGGCACTTGGTATGTAGAGACATTTAATGTAATGTGTGATGATAAACTATATGTGCATTTATAATTGTATAATTAAATGCTTAAATTACACAACATAATAATAATAAAGTATATATATATTTATAATTAAATATAAAATGTAATAGCATTGTATATTAGGGATTAACTTTCAAAACAATAATGTATATTATTACACATATGGCATATCTATTATGACATATTAACAGCTATATAATCCTTCATAACATATACCTTGTCCAGTAATTAATAGATAACAATCTAAAGAGACCTTTAATGTATGATAGTAAAATACACTGTATTTAAAATCAGGTATAAATATACAGCGTTATGTAACAGAGATCCAATGGTATGACATTATAATGTGTATTAGAACAAAGAATTTTGATAACTGACTTGCACTTAATTAGCTAGTTAACGCCCCTTACGCATTAGCTCCCCTTATTCACTTCCGAAAATTAATGATTCGAAAATGTAACGGTTGATCAAATATAGTGTATGAATATGAATTCATTAAGACTAATTTACAATCCATTGCTCTAACTAACTTAAAACATTCAATATAAACATTAACTAAAATTTAATTCAACATATGTCATGGAAATGTCTGCAAAAACTGTATGTTTCTTAACACACATAAATTCGATGTATTCAGCATCCACCATAGATTCTAATACATTAACATATTTGCTTAAAGTGCAGTATTTATTCATTTATTACTCATCTATATATGCATAATAGCTTTGCTTGTCTCCTTCTCATGTATATGACTAACGCAGTTGCACTCTTCACACGCCTGCATATGAATTGTTAATGTTCTCTTCCTTTCTCAAAACTACTTTCTCAATGCCTCTTTAATGATTGGACTATTCTCTTGTTTTATCTGTTGCATGTATTCCACTCCGTGCTTTTGATTTTAATTTAATTTGAATTTGAATTTGAACTTGAATGTTTGTACAGTTAATGTACAATTCTCGTAAAATATATGTCACATCCATTCCAACCTGTAAATACGAAACTGTTGCTCACAACATCAATTTATATGTATCTATATTATTGTTCAGTTGAATAGGAGGTTAATTATATGTGCAAACATTGATAATGCTCCGATGAATCCAAACGAGAGTTTGGAAGAAATGATTGTCAGATATTAAATGTTTTGAACACAACTTTGATAATTGTATAACTTATTTATTTTCCTGCTCTGTAAAACAACTGATGTTCATACATTGAGCTATTTCTCTTACTGGTAAGAAGGTAATAAGAAATTACTGACCTTCCTGTGTATAGTTGTTTATACTATATACATAACTATAAATAGTATTATTATTATTATATATATATATATATATATATATATATATATATATATATATATATATATATATATATATACAAATATAGTGCGTTTTTATTATTTCAATTCCACACGATGTTTGACTTGCCTGCTTTTAAATTCCCCTCTGGCATATTTTAGCAGTGGCACTTAGTTAACTTGTTTGAGCACTACTGATGAAAGACTCCAAACGTGACTAGCCCCAATGAAAAGTTTCGTGAAATAATCTTTTTAAGACTGTCTAGTGCAATTGTAGATTTTCCCAAATTGACGGATAAGTATTTCATCTTGATTTTATTTTGTGCTAAGATTCTATTAGTTTTTTCCCCAGATTATACAAAGTCTGAGGATAAAAATTTTTCTTCTTGATTTGTTTTGAATTAAGATTGATTTATTTTGCCATATCTTACGTTAAATATTTTTCATCTTGATGTTATAGTCATTTATATGTCTGAATTACTGTCGGCTTCTTGCTTACATTAATTTCTCTATTTTCATTTATATATATACAAATATATATATATATATATATATATATATATATATATATATATATATATATATAAGATCAAATGATGGTTAAAAGGATTCCATGTATTATATTATGCGCATTTCAAAACCAAATATGCAATAATATTTGTGTTTTCATCAGATAAAATAGGAAGACATGATATGAAGGTTAACAAACACTTGTGAATAGTGCAGTTTTGAATCAACATATCTGCATTGCTTTATTGTACTACAATAAAACTCACCTCCTACATATATATATATATATATATATATATATATATATATATGTATATATATATATATAAATATATATATATACACAAATATAAATATATATATAAATATATATATATATATGCAAACGTTTTATTTAAATTGTTGGGATTCAACAAGCAAATATTTTTATAACTGATATAAAGCACTCAACAAATAATTGGAGTAAAAATACGATATTGACAAATGGAAACTATATTTATAAAACCATATTTATTTCATTATATATATATATATATATATATATATATATATATATATATATAGATAGGTAAATATACACGGGTGTGTATGATTGTATATAGAAGATTATATTAATAAGAGGAATTCCAAATTTGTCTGATTTACTCGTTTTATTTACAATCCTTTAAAATATATAATGGTATTATAATGAAATAGTATGATAGAATATTAAATTCTAAGTGTTAATTGAACAAGTACTTTCATGCTTTCGCAATCTTCCGGTTCATAATATGTGGTGACAGTCGAAAATGCAAACTCGTGACAGTTGAAAATTGCAAACTCGACTGCCACCACATATTATGAACCTGAAGATTGCGAAAGCATGAAAGTACTTGTTCAATTAACACTTAGAATTTAATATTCTATCATACTATTTCATTATAATACCATTATATATTTTAAAGGATTGTAAATAAAACGAGTAAATCAGACAAAGTTGGAATTCCTCTTATTAATATATATATATATATATATATATATATATATATATATATATATATATATATATATATATATATATATATATATATATATATATATATATATATATATCATACAAAATATTAATAAATAGATACATTTACATAATCAAAATATGTTTTATTATATAGATATTTCGGAGCTACTGTGCTGTTTTTTCAGTACGTCCTCATCAGATAAAATACATAAATTGATGTATGACATACCTCAACTCTGTTGATTGTTCAATTCCAGTTTTGGCAGAATTATATATAATAAAACATATATTTTCATTATGTGAATGTATACTTTTATTAATATTTTGAATAATATTAATAACTCCAGAAAACTAACTGTTGAGTGCTTTTAATCTATTGTAAAACTATATTCATTGAATAATCAATGAACCTACTTTAACATTTGGTTATATATATATATATATATATATATATATATATATATATATATATATATGTATATATATATATATATATATATATATATATATATATATATATATATATATATATATATATATATATATAAATATATATACAAATATAGTGCGTTTTTATTATTTCAATTCCACACGACGTTTGACTTTTTTGCTTTTAAATTCCCCTCTGGCATATTTTAGCAGTGGCACTTAGTTAACGTGTTTGAGCACTACTGATGAAAGACTCCAAACGTGACTAACCTCAATGAAAAGTTTCGTGAAATAATCTTTTTAAGACTGTCTAGTGCATTTGTAGATTTTCCCAAATTGACGGATAAGTATTTCATCTTGATTTTATTTTGTGTTAAGATTCTATTAGTTTTTTCCCCAGATTATACAAAGTCTGAGGATAAAATTTTTTCTTCTTGATTTGTTTTGAATTAAGATTGATTTATTTTGCCATATCTTACGTTAAATATTTTTCATCTTGATGTTATAGTCATTTATATGTCTGAATTACTGTCGGCTTCTTGCTTACATTAATTTCTCTATTTTCATATATATATATACAAATATATATATATATATATATATATATATATATATATATATATATATATATATATATATATATATATATATAAGATCAAAAGATGGTTAAAAGAGTTCCATGTATTTTATTATGCGCATTTCAAAAACAAATATCGTCATGCAATAATATTTGAGGAAGACATGATATGAAGACATGATAGGAAGACATGATATGAAGGTTAAAAAACACTTGTGAATAGTGCAGTTTTGAATCAACATATCTGCATTGCTTTATTGTACTACAATAAAACTCACCTCCTACATATATATATATATATATATATATATATATATATATATATATATATATATATATATATATATATATATATATATATATATATATACGGATTAACAAATAATAGTTAAATGCAGTCCACTTAGGTGAAGTCCAGTTATGGTATTCCAGGTAGTGGATGATATTAACGCTTGGCTTGGTTTGACTCAACAAGGCGTTTTCATAGTGATGCTGCGGGTATGCTGTAATTCCTATGTTGTAAACACTTGGAGTAATAATAAATCAGGAAAGAAGGTTTACATGGTTTGCTATACAAAAAAGTTTTTAATCACATAGCTTACATTTGTTTCACTGAACTGGTATGTCTAGAGATCGCTATCCGCCTAATTTTGCGTCACTCGATCGCCAATACAGAATTATAACCAGTCAGATCTTCGGAGCATGCGAGAATGAAGAAAATACACAGGCAAGAAAATAAAAGAAAATATGGAGTAGTTATGGCATTCAATTAGAACAATAAACAACAACAATTATTACAACAATGCTATCAATAAACTATTTAAGGAGACCCTGACATTACTTAGGTGGGGGGTATATAATGTATCTAATGTTACGGCGTGAAAACCAGCTGTCATAAGGCAAAAAGTATCGTAGTGTGTATCAATTTTAAATTATAAAGATAAGCTAGTTTTTACAGTCTTTCTCTTCATCTTCAACCGTATACATGAGTGGGACCACTGTCAAAGCTCAATAGTTGTAGAGTTGAGCTTTGACAGTGGTCCCACTCATGTATACGGTTGAAGATGAAGAGAAAGACTGTAAAAACTAGCTTATCTTTATAATTTAAAATTGATACACACTACGATACTTTTTGCCTTATGACAGCTGGTTTTCACGCCGTAACATTAGATACATTATATACCCCCCACCTAAGTAATGTCAGGGTCTCCTTAAATAGTTTATTGATAGCATTGTTGTAATAATTGTTGTTGTTTATTGTTCTAATTGAATGCCATAACTACTCCAAATTTTCTTTTATTTTCTTGCCTGTGTATTTTCTTCATTCTCGCATGCTCCGAAGATCTGACTGGTTATAATTCTGTATTGGCGATCGAGTGACGCAAAATTAGGCGGATAGCGATCTCTAGACATACCAGTTCAGTGAAACAAATGTAAGCTATGTGATTAAAAACTTTTTTGTATAGCAAACCATGTAAACCTTCTTTCCTGATTTATATATATATATATATATATATACATACAAATATATATATATAAATATATATATATACACAAATATAAATATATATATAAATATATATATATATATATGCAAAAGTTTTATTTAAATTGTTGGGATACAACAAGCAAATATTTTATAACTGATATAAAGCACTCAACAAATAATTGGAGTAAAAATACGATATTGACAAATGGAAACTATATTTATAAAACCATATTTATTTCATTATATATATATATATATATATATTATACAAAATATTAATAAATAGATACATTTACATAATCAAAATATGTTTTATTATATAGATATTTCGGAGCTACTGTGCTGTTTTTTCAGTACGTCCTCATCAGATAAAATACATAAATTGATGTATGACATACCTCAACTGTGCTGAATGTTCAATTCCAGTTTTGGCAGAAATATATATAATAAAACATATATTTTCATTATGTGAATGTATACTTTTATTAATATTTTGAATAATATTAATAACTCCAGAAAACTAACTGTTGAGTGCTTTTAATCTATTATAAAACTATATTCATTGAATAATCAATGAACCTGCTTTAACATTTGGTTATATATATATATATATATATATATATATATATATATATATATATATATATATATATATATATATATATATACACGCAAATATATATATATATATAAATATATATATATATACACAAATATATATATACATATAAATATATATATATATATATATACACACAAATATATCTATACATATAAATATATATATATATACACACGAATATATATATACATATAAATATATATATATATATATATATATATATATATACACAAATATATATACATATATATAAATATTATAATAATACTATTTATAGTTATGTATATAGTATAAACAACTATAAAGAGGAAGGTCAGAAATTTCTTATTACCTTATTACCAGTATGAGAAATAGCTCAATGTATGAACATCAGTTGTTTTACAGAGCAGGAAAATAAATAAATTATGCAATTATCAAAGTTGTGTTCAAATCATTTAATAGCTGACAATCGTTTCTTCCAAACTCTCGTTTGGATTCATCGGACCATTGTCAATGTTTGCACATATAATTAACCTCATATTCAACTAAACAATAATATAGATACATATAAATTGATGTTGCGAGCAACAGTTTCGTATTTACAGGTTGGAATGGATGTGACATATATTTTACGAGAATTGTACAATAATTGTACAAACATTCAAGTTCAAATTAAAATTAAAATTAATATAAATCAAAAGCACGGAGTGGAATACACGCAACAGATAAAACAAGAGAATAGTTCAATTATTAAAGAGGCATTGAGAAAGTAGTTTTGAGAAAGGAAGTGTACATTAACAATTCATATGCAGGCGTGTGGAGAGTGCGACTGCGTTAGTCATATACATGAGAAGGAGACAAGCAAAGCTATTTTGCATATATAGATGAGTAATAAATGAATAAATACTGCACTTTAAGCAAATATGTTAATATATTAGAATCTATGGTGGATGCTGAATGATGATAGTCTTCTAATTTATGTGTGTTGAGAAACATACAGTGCTTGCAGACTTTTCCATGACATATGTTGAATTAAATTTTAGTTAATGTTTATACTGAATGTTTTAAGTTAGTTAGAGCAATGGATTGTAAATTAGTCTTAATGAATTTATATTCATAGACTATATTTGATCAACGGTTAAATTTTCCAATCGTTAATTTCCGGAAGTGAATAAGGTGAGCTAATTCCTAAGGGGAGGTAACTAGCTAATTAAATTCAATTCAGTTATTAAAATTCTTTGTTCTAATACACATTATAATGTCATACCATTGGATCTCTGTTACATAACGCTGTATATTTATACCTGATTTTAAATACAGTGTATTTTACTATCATACATTAAAGGTCTCTTTAGATTGTTATCTATTAATTACTGGACAAGGTATATGTTATGAAGGATTATATAGCTGTTAATATGTCATAATAGATATGCTATATGTGTAATAATATACATTATTGTTTTGAAAGTTAATCCCTAATATACAATGCTATTACATTTTATATTTAATTATAAATATATATATACTTTATTATTATTATGTTGTGTAATTTAAGCATTTAATTATACAATTATAAATGCATATATAGTTTATTATCACATATTACATTAAATTTCTCTACATACAAAGTACCAAATATCCATTACTCTATATGATATAATTAATCTATTGTAGTTATATCACAAGGTGGTAACTCTATGTCTAATTCTAACTGTTATTGCAGAGCATAAGGTTATAGATGAATAAGGTTATGAATAGGTCATTAATGTAATATGTGATAATAAACTATATATGCATTTATAATTGTATAATTAAATGCTTAAATTACACAACATAATAATAATAAAGTATATATACTTTTATAATTAAATATAAAATGTAATAGCATTGTATATTAGGGATTAACTTTCAAAACAATAATGTATATTATTACACATATGGCACTTCTATTATGATATTTTAACAGCTATATAATCCTTCATGACATATACCTTGTCCAGTAATTAATAGATAACAATCTAAAGAGACCTTTAATGTATGATAGTAAAATACACTGTATTTAAAATCAGGTAAAAATATACAGCGTTATGTAACAGAGATCCAATGGTATCACATTATATTGTGTATTAGAACAAAGAATTTTAATAACTGAATTGAACTTAATTAGCTAGTTACCTCCCCTTACGAATTAGCTCACCTTATTCACTTCCGGAAATTAACGATTGGAAAATTTAACGGTTGATCAAATATAGTCTATGAATATGAATTCATTAAGACTAATTTACAATCCATTGCTCTAACTAACTTAAAACATTCAATATAAACATTAACTAAAATTTAATTCAACATATGCCATGGAAAAGTCTGCAAAAACTGTATGTTTCTCATCACACATTAATTCGAACACTATCAGCATTCAGCATCCACCATAGATTGTAATACATTAACATATTTGCTTAAAGTGCAGTATTTACTTATCTATATATGCATAATAGCTTTGCTTGTCTCCTTCTCACGTATATAACTAACGCAGTTGCACTCTCCACTCGCCTGCATATGAATTGTTAATGTACTCTTCCTTTCTCAAAACTACTTTCTCAATGCCTCTTTAATGATTGGACTATTCTCTTGTTTTATCTGTTGCATGTATTCCTCTCAGTGCTTTTGATTTTAATTTAATTTGAATTTAAATTTGAACTTGAATTTTTGTACAATTATTGTACAATTCTCGTAAAATATATGTCACATCCATTCCACCCTGTAAATACGAAACTCTTGCTCACATCATCAATTTATATGTAACTCTATTATTGTTCAGTTGAATAGGAGGTTAATTATATGCGCAAACATTGATAATGCTCCGATAAACACAAACGTCAGTTTGGAAGAAACGATTGTCAGCTATTAAATGATTTGAACACAGCTTTGATAATTGTATAATTAATTTATTATATATACATACTTACATTTAAGTAAGTGCCGTACTAAGAGTGAGAAATGAAATTTCGTTTCATTCTATTCCATTTATCGTTTTCAGTGTGCCCGGCCGAATGGACTCACTGGATATGCAAATTAGGCTGCTCAGCCGTTAATATGCATAAGGAAAGTATATACTTTCAGACGTTCAACCATCTGGCAGGAAGGTATACGATGCTGACGATAGCTAATACGCTTGAAACTAGTACATCGTTCCTGTGTCAGTGTTGAACAAAAAGGTGACGTGGTTTGCCTAAATACTGTACGGCGTAATTCGGGCTGTTTGTTTGTTTACAAACAAACAAACCGAGCATTATAATAAATGTTCGGTAAACCGATACCTGCATATATATATGTGTGCATGTAGGTATATATATATATCTATACTACTGTACGTCTGTATACATATATGTATGTACGTATACATACATACTTACATTTAAGCAAGTGCCGTACTAAGAGTGAGAAATGAAATTTCGTTTCATTCTATTCAATATAAATATATATATATATATTTCGTTTTTGAAATATATATATATACAATATATATATATAACAATATATATATATATATAACAATATATATATATATATATATATACACACACACAAATATATATATATATATATACACACAAATATATATATAAATAAATATATATATATAAATACACATATATATATATATACACACACAAATATATATATATAAATAAATATATATATATAAATACACATATATATATATATATATATATATATATATATATATATATATATATATATATATATATATATATATATATATATATATATATACATATATATATATATATATATATATATATATATATATATATATATATTTATAGTAATAATAATAAATTTGAAGACTAAAATCCAAAGAGTGCTCGATAAGGATAAATATATATGAAATATATAACAACCGTAGAGAAAATATTCATTAAAATAACAGATTAAAGTTTAAGCAAAGAATCGCTGCTTTCACTCTTCTGAAACTAAAAAAATTAATCTGTGAACGCAGAAGTAAATATCTCAAAAAACGTTGCAACCGAAGGAAGGCAGGAAGACGATACTTTGGTTCGTGGAAACGTTCCCTGGCAAAGAACGGATAAAAACAAAGAAAATAAGTGGTTTTGTCTTTGCGTGTAATTGTTTTCACCGTTGCAATTAATGACGTATTTTGTTCGTTTTTATCCGTTCTTTGCCAGAGAACGTTTCCACGAACCAACGTATCGTCTTCCTCTCTTCTTTCTGTTGCAACGTGTTTTGAAATATTTACTTCTGCGTTCACAGATTGATTTTTTTAGTTTCAGAAGATCCCGTTAAGTGTGAAAGCAGCGATTCTTTGCTTAAACATTAATCTGTTATTTTAATAAATATATATATATTTATTGTTATACTTGTGGAGGGTCATATTTGTGTAATATTGCCAGAATTAATAACAGAACACACTCACTGTTTGGTTTGGTTGGTTTTCGCTTCTCGCTGTCTTTTATATCTGTAATCTAACTTACATAATATCAAAAATAGGACAAAATACATAACGAAACCAAATATAATATCACGACCAAAAGTTCATCAAGCGGACACCAACAGGAATATGAATCTGAACAGAGAAAAATCCATTTTTTTACGTCAGGACAACAAAAACTGGAAAAAGAAAAACTCCAGGAGGAAACATACCCAAAACAACTGTACACGTAGATCCTACAATAATTAATTTATCCAAAAGAGATCTTGACAATAATGAAATGCAAATTTTGTCAAAAGGACTGAAATTCACACCGACTCCAACAGTCAACAACCAAGAACTGAAGGAGGATACCCAAGAATTCTGTCGAAAATTACGTCTTGTAGAATTCTTCGCTGATAAAAGTAATGAGAGTGATGAATCACTAGTAAAGAATAAATCAAATTTCACTCCGCCAAAAGGAAGAAATATCTATCTCGACCAATACATTGACATCCTGTCTAAATTTCCTCTTAGACGTAACACTAATGTTAGGCCAAACATTAACAAATCAGAAATGTCTGCACTTAAACGTATACAAAATGATAAAACAATAATAATTAAACAAGCAGATAAAGGGGGTGCAGTTGTTATAATGGATGCTGAATACTACAAGGATTTAGTTGAGGAGCAACTGAAAGACACAACATTCTATCATGAAATACCGTCAAATATAGACCACAACATCATGAAGAAGATCAACAACCTGGCTTCAAAATACCACAACTCACTTACTGATAAGGAAAGAGACTACATCACCAATTTTGAACCAAAACCTAGCAACCTGTATGGCCTACCGAAAGTTCATAAGTCAAAAGAAATACAACTGGCAGTAAGAGAACAAAACAGTGAGTACATTAAATTACTACACCCAAAAGACTTAAAACTTAGACCTATTATAGCTGGTCCAACATGCCCCACTCACCGTCTAAGCAATTTTGTTGATATTATTTTGAAACCACTATGTATTCACATATCCAGTTTCATCCGGGATGATATTGACTTCCTGTCCCATCTTCCCAAAACCACGGAAACGAATTCACTTCTACTTAGTTTTGATGTGGTAAGCCTTTACACCAACATTACACATGATTTAGGAATAAAGGCGGTTAAATACTGGGTGGAAAAACATAGAGAAGTGATTCACATCAGATTCACAGCGCCATTTATATTAGACGCAGTTAAACTTATTCTGGAAAACAACACTTTCTTCTTCAATGGAAAGAATTACATCCAAATTAGAGGCACAGCGATGGGAACGAAATTTGCTCCCGTTTACGCGAACTCTGTAATGGGATACTTAGAACAACAACTCTACCAAGAAATAGAGGAAAAATATAGTACTGACTTTAGAAAGTACATTGAAAAATCTTGGAAGAGATACCTTGACGACTGTTTCATCATCTGGACAGAATCTCTAGATACTCTGGATGAGTTCAATATCCTCCTGAATAACCTACACCCATCTCTCCAATTCACAAAAGAGATGAGTAGGACCAAATTACCATTCCTAGATATAATTGTTTCTACTTTAGGCACAAGGCCAGCAATTACCCAGTGCATTACTGGTACTTTATTTTATCGACCCCGTAAGGATGAAAGGCAAAGTCAACCCCGGCGGGATTTGAACTCAGATCGTAAAGGGATGTAACTATGCTGGAAAGCATGGCGTCCGACTCTCTACCGATACTGCCAATCCACCATTCCTAGATATAATGATAATCAAAAACGACACCACCATTACCACGGATATATATTATAAACACACAGACACCCATCAATATCTGAATTTTAAGTCGTGCCATCCACCTCATACAAAACGCAACATCCCATACTGCCTAGCCAGAAGAATTTGTACCATTGTAGAAGATACGAATACCAGGCACAAACGCCTAACAGAACTAAGAGAATTTTTGCTCAAACAAAAATACCCATCTCTACTTATAGAAAATGGCATACAGCGGGCTATAAAAATACCTATACAACAACTTAGGACAACCCAAGGAAGAAGAAACCAAGAACTGGTCATACCATTTATAATGACACACAACCCATGTCACCAGAATATCTTCAACACTGCCAAAGCAAACCTACCGATCATTGCTCAAAGTAATGAATTAAAAGGCTTAATCACAGATCGATCTTTGACTCTTAGTAAAAGACAGCCGAAAAATTTGAAGCAATTACTAACAAAAGCAAAGTTTGACCTGAACAACAAAGACCAATCATTCACTGTATCTAAATACAATGATAGTCGATGCGGCACATGTCAATCCATACACGCCGGTCAATATATGAAAACAAAAACTGGAAAAATATTCCCATATGCAAATATGAACTGCAAAAGCAGAAATATAATTTACTGCATTAAATGCCCAAATTGTGAAGAACTATATGTCGGTCAAATTGGAAATGTACTATCGGAACGTGCACGGGTACACCGTCAGCAAATCAGAGACCCAAATGTCCGTCAGATACCCCTAAGTAACCATCTAGCAATATGTGGTCAGGGAATATTTATAATATTCCCATTCTACAAATTACACAGCCCAAGTGAAATCAAGAGAAAAATCAAAGAAAAGAATTTTATTGATAAATTCAAACCCAAGCTAAATGAACAATACTAGTGCTTAGGGGTATTACTTCTACTATGACTATGACTACGACCATGTCGACTACGACCACTAACAACAACAACAACAATAATAATAATAATAAAAGTGATGTTGATGGTGATGATTACTAGAAAATGCTATTTTCATCATTTCTAAAAATAGCAAAACAATTGATGCTTTGGATAGGATCAATTAGTGGTTGTTAGACATGCTCAACCAACCGTGACGCCTAAACCAATCAGCTTTAGTAATTCAGTGAAACTACACACCGATTGGTCGAAATACAGTTTGCATGATTTAGCATTCTGGAGCCACTTTTCACTGTATATAAGGTACAAAATTTACTGATCTCATTACAGTTGAAAATTGCAAACTTGACTGTCACCACACATTATGAACCTGAAGATTGCGAAAGCATGAAAGTACTTGTTCAATTAACACTTAACATTTAATATTCTATCATACTATTTCATTATAATACCATTATAAATTTTAAAGGATTGTAAATAAAACGAGTAAATCAGACAAAGTTGGAATTCCTCTTATTAATATAATCTTCTATACACAATCATACACACCCGTGTATATCTATCTATCTATCTAGCTATCTATCTATCTATCTATCTATCTATCTATCTATCTATCTATCTATCTAAATAAAGAAATATATCTATCTATCTATCTATCTATATATATATATATATATATATATATATATAAATTTATAAATTTATAAATATATATATATATAAATATATACACACACACACACACACACACACATATATATATATATATATATATATATATATATATATATATATATATATATATATACCCAGTGAATTTCCAACCGATAAGTTACGATTTCATGGGTAGGTCTCTATTTATAGAAAAAACTTTGTATTTTATCTGATGAAAGCGTACTAATGTTGTCTAGGTTGCCATTGAAATATATATAATAAAATAAATATGGTTTTATAAATATAGTTTCCATTTATTTTATATGATATATATATATTTATATATATATTTATATTTATATTTATATATAAATATATATTTATTTGTATGTTTTTGAAACAGTGAGCGAGATTGAAATTAAAAATATAAACTTTCACCGCATTTTTGACTAAAGAAATTTAAGCCCGATAGAGAAATGGAAATCCCATATACGTCAATACTCATCTTTTTCCATTTCTCTGAGGGTTATAAACCCCACTATCGGGCTAAAATTTATTTAGTAAAAAATACGGTGAAAGCTTATATTTCTAATTTCTAATATATTTATATATAAATGCACAGTTCAAGAGTAACCAATCTTAAAGAGAGAGATGGAGATAGGAGAGGATATAGGAGAGGAGAAGAGAGATTGGGGAATTAGTTAGAAGCCAAAGCGTAAACGCATGTGCTCAATGTGCAATATGCAGTGGAAGGCAGCAATGTGGCTGGGTTCATGCAGAGGTTAGGTGCTCAGAGCTGGAAATATTTATTAGTTAAGCAAAACAAGACCACAAATTTCAGAAGAAAGACATTATTAACACATTGTCAACATAGTTTTAGTTTGATGTAAGGAATGTAGAGAATAATAATAATAATATTAATAATAATAATGTCCGTTTACAATTGTTTCGCTACTCCATATAATGTTTCTGGATCAAATGATTATATATCATTATTGATCTGGTTCAGTTGAAAATAATTAACTTAGTTACAATTAGAGCAGCTCATCGGAACTTCAAAAGGAATATAAATTAAAATAAGGAAAGAATGCTTTATATCAGTTATAAAAACTTTTAAGCTTGTTGAATCCCAACAAATAAATATTTATATATATAAATATTTATATATATATAAATATATATAAATAAATAAATAAATTATACAATTATCAAAGTTGTGTTCAAATCATTTAATAGCTGACTATCGTTTCTTCCAAACTCTCATTTGGTGTCATCGGAGCATTATCAATGTTTGTACATGTAATTAACCTCCTATTCAACTGAACAATACCATAGATACATATATATTGATGTTGTGAGCAACAGTTTCTTATTTACAGGGTGGAATGGATGTGACATATATTTTACGATAATTGTACAAAAATTCAAATTCAAATTCAAATTAAAAGCACAGAGTGGAACACATGCAACAGATAATACATATAATACAAGAGAATATTCCAATATTCCAGGTCACCGATTTGGTTGGCCTATACCTACTTAATGAAATTCATAAGAACCTAACCTACCTCAACGGTGGTTTATACCGCGATGATGCGCTTCTCCTTATTGACTATAAAAAATTTAATATAGGAAAAACTAGGAAACAGTTACACAAAATTTTCAAAAACTTCAACTTAAGTATCACCTTAGATAAACACACTAAAAACGTCAACTTCTTTGATGCTACCCTTAGCCTAGACTCTAGAATATACACACCCTATCATAAACCTAACGAAAAACTAATTTATGTGAACACCAAATCTAACCACCCTAAATCCATATTAAACTCTATTACTAAAGGAATATCTAATAGAATCTCTAATCTATCATATAATGAAACCATATTTAACAATAATTCACAATACTCTAATGGGGCCTTAGCTAAATCAGGACATAAGAATGAGATTGAATTCCTACCTATAAAATCACATAGTTACAACATTATTTCTCATAATATGGTCATGAGGAAAAATAATAAAAGTACTAGCCACTATAACTCTAAGACGAAGATGAAATATAATACCAAACTTAACTCACACCAAAGTAAACACCACAATAATAATATAAACAGTACTAAAAACAAAAACAGAAGAACTAATATATTCTTCAATCCCCCTTTCAATCTAAACGTCTCTACAAACTTGCCTAAAGCTTTCTTCTCAATCTTAGAAAAAAACTTCCCGATCGGCCACAAGTACCATAACCTTATTAATAAAAATACAATTAAAATATCGTACTCCACCACACCTAACTAGCATACCATATAGCTGGTAGTAATAAAAGGAAGATTAATAATAATGTCCAACTAATTAAAACACAGAGCAGGAGGTAAACTTAGTGCCTGTAAACAATAGTAGTAATAATGGTAATAATGATAATAGCACTAATGAAATCAATAACAATACGAATGATAGACATCATTACCCTAGTGCTATCCCTAGCAACCAGAATTCTTCACAACATAGGAACCGGCAAGCTAACACCCAGAATAAATGTAACTGTAGAACTAATAGAACTTTCCCCTTAGGTAATAATTGCTTAACCAAAGACATCATCTACCCATGCAACGTCAACGCAAACAACTCTTCTAAAACATATATCGGCTCTACTTGGAACAGCTTCAAGACGAGATACAACTCGCACCTCCACTCTTTCAAGAAACACAATCTAGCCAACTCCACTTCTTTATCTAGCCACATACACTCTCTGAAAACTAAGAATAGACCATTTACACTGCAATGGCAAGTAGTAGGTAGGGCCTCATCGTATAAACCACCGAATAAATTGTGTAATCTCTGCCTTCTAGAGACCCATACTATAATCTTTTCGAAACCAGAACTCCTTAATAAAAAGTCGGAGACATTTTCCTCATGCCAATACCGATACTGTCACTCTTTCCATAACTTTAGACCTAGCTGTTAGTATATATCAATGTCAGATTTGAATTCTCCACCACCATTAACACTACACATCTAGGACTTAGCAGCACCCACAACTACACACTCTTTGATCAGCTCTTCCCACTACACAACTCCTATGTACCTCTAACCTTATACTCTGCAATAACTGTTAGAATTAGACATAAAGTTACCACCTTTTGGTATAACTAGTATAGCTTAATTATATTGTAATGGATATTTAATATATAGAGACATTTAATGTAATATGTAATAATAAACTATATGTGTAATTAAATACTTAAATTAATAACATGTATGTAGTAATAATAAAGTATATATATATTTTTATTTAAATATATAATGTAATAGCATTATATGCATGGGATTAATTTTTAAACAATAATGTATATTGTTGCACAGGTGATATATCTATTTAAACATATAAACAGCTATTTTCCATAACATATATCTTGTCCAGTAATGAATGTATAATAATCTTAAGGGGCCTTTAATGTATTATAATAAAACACATTATGTTTAAAATCAAGTATAAATGTAATAGAGATTCGATTATGTAATAGAGATTCTATTATAGAGATTCGATTATGTAATAGAGATTCTATTGTATCACAATAAAATGTGTATTAGAGCAAATGTTTTGAATAACTGAATTTAATTAGCTAGTTACCTCCCCTTACGCATTAGCTCCCCTTACTAACTTCCTGATATTTTAACCGTTAGAAAACCTACCTGTTGAGCTAATGTAGTCCATGTATATGAACACAATAAGACTAATTTACAATCCATTGCTTATATAACTTAAACATTCAATATAAACATTAACTAAAATATAATTCAGCATATGTAATGGTTGAGACTGCAATAACTTTATTCTCCTCAACACACACAAATTCGGACACTATCAACAAACTACGTCCACCTTAGATTTTAATACACTACATTTTGGCTTAAAATACAGTATTTATTATCTATATATGCATAATAACTTTGCTTATTTCCTTCTCATATATATGTCTAACGCATATGCACTTTCTACACACCTGCATATGTATTGCTAATGAACTCTTTCTTTCTCAAATATCCTTTCACAATGCCTCTTTAATTATTGGAATATTCTCTTGTTTTATCTGTATTATCTGTTGCATGTATTCCACTCTGTGCTTTTAATTTTAATTTTAATTTTAATTTTAATTTTTGTACAATTCTCGTAAAATATATGTCACATCCATTCCACCATGTAAATACGAAACTGTTGCTCACAACATCAATATATATGTATCTATATTATTGTTCAGTTGAATAGGAGGTTAATTATATGTACAAACATTGATAATGCTCCGATGACGCCAAATGAGAGTTAGGAAGAGACGATTGTCAGCTATTAAATGATTTGAACACAACTTTGATAATTGTATAATTTATTTATTTTTCTGCTCTGTAAAACAACTGATGTTCATACATTGAGCTATTTCTCTTACTGGTAATAAGGTAATAGGAAATTACTGACCTTCCTGATTATCATTGTTTACACTATATACATAACTATAAATAGTATTATTATTATAAATATATGTATATATATATAATATTTATATATATATATAAATATATATATATATATAAATATTTATATATATATAAATTTATATATATATAAATATTTATATATATATAAATATATATATATATATAAATATTTATATATATATATATATAAATATATATATATATAAATATTTATATATATATGAATATATATATATATAAATATTTATACATATATAAATAAATACAGAGGCCCCCTCAATTCAATCTATACATGGACAGATGGACAATCATATGGATCATTTTGCATATATGTACTCTGTGTTTTTGCATTTATTAACTATTGTTTCTGTTCTTTTCTTTTGTGTACTTTATGTCTGTTTTTCTTTGATTTTGTTCCATGTGATGGAAATTAGGACTGTGTACCAGATTCACTAATGCCTGGAGCCCTGTAGTTATAATGTACGGCACTGTCGTTCAATATGTGGATAGAGTAACTGTGACACTAGAATCCCTCTCAGAAAATATTACTTAAACATCTCTCTCCATATTATTTACTCACCTCAATCCGAATTATCACCTGAAAAGAATTTTTTTTAATTCTTTTTTTAATTCTTTAACTTCTAATTGTTAATTTCTTAATTGTTTAATTTATAATTTCTGATATTTGATTTAGGATTTAATTTTTATTTCCAACTCGCACTCTTAACTTCCAACGTAAAACCATGATACCTAGAATAAGTTTATTTTCCCTTATAAGGTGATGGTCAGTCGTACCGTCAACGCTTAGTGAGGGGTAGTATTATGACCTGTAAAAACTAACACTCTCCCATCCCCTCTGGCTCTCGGCTGACTGCCACAGTGTGATGGGTAGCAGTAAAATATGGTACAGGCATTGGTGGGCCATTGTTTTGGATGACGGGGTGAACTGACTAAGCAAATTTCGTTGAAGTCTGCGGTGGCGAATGGTCAACTTCCTTCGGACATGCGCTTGCGCAGGCCGGTGGGGGTGATTTGGTACTCACAAGGGAGCGGATGAAAAACCCAAAAACACGCAATTCATCCGTTCCCTTGTCGATCCAATTTGGATTGCCTCGGAAACATAACCTTATTATGTAACAAGCTGTCTGATGATGACACGACACTCGCACACAGAACAGTGTGGCCAGTGTCGTCACTGAAATATATATCACAGCATTATTATTAAAGGATTTGAACATCTGAAACTACTTCGCTTTTCTTTATTCTATATATATATATATATATAAATATTTATATATATATATATTTATATATATATATATAAATATATATATATATATAAATATTTATATATATATATAAATATTTATATATATATAAATATATATAACTTTGATAGGTTTCGGCCAGTATTGGTCCAGGCCAAGTCTAACTTAATAGCACCACCTGGCGAAGTCTTGCAAATCAGTGTTTGGGCACCATGGCCCACTCGAACAGAGAGTTATTGTTTACAGAGGCATATCCGGGTGTAGGAGGCTTATCCGGGATTTCTTGAAGGAATTTATTCAAAGACTTCTTGAACTTGATGGGGTCTGTCTCTGCTTTGATGTGTTTTGGTTAAAGAGTGCAGGGCCTAATGAGGTGAAATAATTGTCCCGTATTGTTGTTATGTGGCATCGTCTTGGAGTGTGCCATTTTCATCAACTAGGGGGCCAACAGTCGAGACGGTGACCTTGTGTTTTTTAGCAAATGAAAAGAACACTTTGGGGTTGAGTTTGCTTTTCTCAATGGCCCAACTCTATTCAGCTATTCTCTGGTTATTGATGAATGTCATCCATTGATGAATGTCATCCATGCATTGCTGGAGGTTATATTTGTTTTACTCAAGCAGGGCGATAGCTATCGAATGTGTGTGTTGCTGTTGGCTGTATTTTAGTGTGTTAATTTTTTTTTGTTTGTTCTTTTTATTTTTCTGATAATTGTTTTTTTAGGGGGATACTGCACCTGGTTTAGTTCACAGGTTTTGGTGGGGTGTGTTTTGTACATATATTTGTGACAGTGTCTACAAAGATCTGCCGAGATGTTTTGATGTTGGTGGAAGTGTGTGCATGTGTAAAAGACCAGTCGACATGCGATAGTTCGTTCATAATTGCAACCCAGTTGGCATTGTAGAGATCCATGTTATCAAATGGGTGGGGTGGAAAGAGGACCCTGGGATTAGCTTTCGGCTGGTGGAATCTCAGGTTACAAAGAACCATGTCTTCTGATGCCTCGTTGGTGCAAGGACAAGTTGGGACAAGAAAAGCTAATTCCTGAAGTCAAGAAGTGACTCGACAGCTTCTTTGTCAATGGTTGAGGTTGTGGTGCCTGGTTTCAAATTACATGTAGACCAATCGACACAAAGTAGATTAAAGTCTCCCATCAAAAGTATGTTGCTAGAATGGCACTGTTTAATAAATCATTTAATACTGTTGAGGCATTCTTTGAAGCAGATTATGGGTGTTTGTGGTGTCCTATAGAGCCTAACTAATGTCAGGTCATTGGCTTTATTGTGCACAGTGACTGATTCACAGTATCTATTAGAGAATGTTGTGTTAACATCTGCCGTAAAGGAATCATGCAGGAAAATGGCAGTTCCACCCTTCCTTCTGCCAACACGATCCGCACGGATGGTTGTGAAATTTCTCACTCTTACTTCGGCCTCCAAGTGGGAATTGTCAAGGTGGGTCTCAGTAAGAATGATGAAGGGGATGTGAAATGGATGGTTACCAACCCAATCCTCAATGAATTAGATCTTCCATTTCTGTGCATTTCTTGTGTATTGAGTAAAAATGTGGAGCCTAGTGTGGTGGCTGGTTTTGACTGTTGCAGGGGGCTTGGTTTGTGATTGTGTGTTAGTGACAGCAAGGATGGCGTTGGGTGATGGCTAAAATGTTTTTCTCTATCTCTTTTGCCAGGTTCATGGCTAAAAAAGAAAAATTCTTTTGTTCAGGGAGCAGCTTTTGATTGGATTTGTGGTTACACCATTGGATAGGGTTGCAGTTCCCTCTTTTGTTGTTGTTGTTGTATTTGTTGTAATTGCGTCTTTGTGAAAAGACTGGAGTAGCGGCATTTTTGTTTTTGTTGTATTTGTTGTTGTTGTAATCGTGTCTTTGTGAAAAGACTGGAGCAGCATTGCTTTTGTTGTTTTTGTTGTTGTAATCATGTCTTTGTGAGGAGACTGGAGAAGCATTACTGCAGCAGGGGGTGGCTTTATTGTGGTTTATGGGTTGGCATGGAGACCCTTTTCTCTTCGTGCGTTGTGTCCCAGGAAGATGAGTGAAGGGACAGTCAGTCAGCAGACATAGCTTCTCACGTTGGGAATGTTGGCAGATTTTGGGACTGCGACCTATACATGCGGGCAGCGTGCTTTGGTGTTGGCTGGCAGTGTTAGTACGCCTAGTACCCGGTAAATGGGTAAATATACAGTCGCTACGTGTGCATAGCCTCTGACGTAGTGAGTAGCGGCATATTTTGGGGTTTCTAGTATGTGTAGTGGCGGGTGCATACAGCTCCATTAATTTATTTTTTAAAGTTCTTTTGACTATGGCATGGCTGTGGTGGCGATGTGGGGGAAGAAAGCAGTAGTTGTGATGATGATGATGACAACTGTGGTGGGAGAGAGAGCAGTGGTCCATGTGGAAGAAGATGTTGATGTGGAAAAAGATGGTGACGGTGGTGATGGTGATGGCGATAATGACGGCTGAGTGAGTGGCTGAGGGATACTGTCATTCAATAATTCAGCTATTATGCTCCTGATTTTCTGGCTGTTGTTGCTGTTGTGGCTGTTGTTGTTGTTGTTGCTGTTGTTGTGTTTGTCCATTGGAGTAAATATGTCGAAGCTTTTCAAAATGGTTTTGAATTGGTTTGAAAGAGACTTCTACATGTTTTAGTTTGTTGTGTATCTGCTTAGCAGACCTCGTGGTAAGTGTCTGAGCTGTTTTTTCAGCAATTCATTCAGACATGAGGCCTTAATGTTTGTTGTTTGGGACAGAGAAAACCATGTGTTTATTAAGAGGTCAATTTCATTTTCAGACCAATTTTGTCCGTTGTGGGCTTGCTGGTCAGTAGTCATTTTCTTTTTTAACCCTTGTGTGCGTTTTAAGATATTTGATATTTGATACGTGAGTGAGACTTTGGTTATTTGAAGAATTAAAGAATCGTATATATATATATATTCTCTTATGGATGTGAGTTTGGTTGTTTGAGGATGTTAATAGTTTTTGGTTATTTGGTTGTTTGAAGATATCCAAGGAAAAACGAGTGTATATAATAATTTGTAGTTAAGAAAACTTACTTGCGAGTTTGTAGGGAAAGCCCCTGTATTTGTATATACTTTTTCCTTATGTGAGTGAGCCTTTGGTTATTTGAAGATATTAAAGTAGCGTATATATAGATATGTATTCTCTTTTATGGATGTGAGATTTGGTTATTTGGTTGTTTGAGGTTGTTAAAACCTTTTGGTTATTTGGTTGTTTGCAGATATTAAGAGAAAAACGAGTGTATATAATAATCTGTGTTTAAGAAAACTTACTTACGAGTTGGTAGGGAAAGCACGTGGTTACAAATATATATAAATATATATGTTCGGTCAGATAGGCTTTAAAGCTGTGTAGCTGGCTACTGACTTGGTAGAGAGCAATAGAAACACGTCTATTTGATACGTGAGTGAGACTTTGGTTATTTGAAGAATTAAAGAATCGTATATATATATATATTCTCTTATGGATGTGAGTTTGGTTGTTTGAGGATGTTAATAGTTTTTGGTTATTTGGTTGTTTGAAGATATCCAAGGAAAAACGAGTGTATATAATAATTTGTAGTTAAGAAAACTTACTTGCGAGTTTGTAGGGAAAGCCCCTGTATTTGTATATACTTTTTCCTTATGTGAGTGAGCCTTTGGTTATTTGAAGATATTAAAGTAGCGTATATATATAGATATGTATTCTCTTTTATGGATGTGAGATTTGGTTATTTGGTTGTTTGAGGTTGTTAAAACCTTTTGGTTATTTGGTTGTTTGCAGATATTAAGAGAAAAACGAGTGTATATAATAATCTGTGTTTAAGAAAACTTACTTACGAGTTGGTAGGGAAAGCACGTGGTTACAAATATATATAAATATATATGTTCGGTCAGATAGGCTTTAAAGCTGTGTAGCTGGCTACTGACTTGGTAGAGAGCAATAGAAACACGTCTGTTCATTTCAACAGTCCACTTGTATATATAAATGTATATATATATATATGTATATATGTACATATATATGTATATGTATATGTATATATATATATATATATATATATATATATATATATATATATATATATATATATATATATATATATGTATATATAACTTTGATAACTTTGATAGGTTTCGGCCAGTAATGGCCCAGGCCATGTCTAACTTAATACCACCACCTGGCGAAGTCTTACAAATCAGTTTTTGGGCACCATAGCCCACTCGAGCAGAGAGTTATTGTTTACAGAGGCATATCCGGGTGTAGGAGGCTTATCCGGGATTTCTTGAAGGAATTTATTCAAAGACTTCTTGAACTTGATGGGGTCTGTCTCTGCTTTGATGTGTTTTGGTTAAAGAGTGCAGGGCCTAATGAGGTGAAATAATTGTCCCGTATTGTTGTTATGTGGCATCGTCTTGGAGTGTGACATTTTCATCAACTAGGGGGCCAACAGTCGAGACGGTGACCTTGTGTTTTTTAGCAAATGAAAAGAACACTTTGGGGTTGAGTTTGCTTTTCTCAATGGCCCAACTCTATTCAGCTATTCTCTGGTTATTGATGAATGTCATCATGCATTGCTGGAGGTTATATTTGTTTTACTCAAGCAGGGCGATAGCTATCGAATGTGTGTGTTGCTGTTGGCTGTATTTGAAGGAATTTATCCAAAGACTTCTTGCGGTCTGTCTCTGCTTTGATGTGTTTTTGTGTAATGTTAAAGAGTCAGGGCCAATTGAGGTGAAATAATTTGTGCAGTATTGTTGTTATGTGATGCGAGTGAGATTTTGGTCCTGGGCGGATAGTACCGGGCCCAAGCCTTGGGTGTACACTAAAGTTGATGCCAACATCATTTGGGCAAAGCTGATGGAATATTTTCCACATCATACAGATAATGTAGCGCTCACGGCGACGTTGGAGAGAATAAAGTTTGAGCTTTTCTAATCGACTCCAATAGTCAAGGCCTGTCATGCCATATATCTTTTTTGTAATTGACCTTTGGGGTGCTTCAACTTTCATGATACTTTGTTTCGTGTGGGGTGACCACAGTGGACAACAGTATTCAAGGTGGGGTCGGGCAAAAGTGGAGAAGAGAAGGATAACAGTGTGGATATCCCCTCGACTGAAAAGTTCTAAGAATCCAGGAACACATTCTGCGAGCCATATCAACTTTGCTGTTTATATGAATGGCCCAGCTTATATTGTTGTCCACAATTACTCCCAGGTCTCTGATGTTATTGGATGCCACTAGAGTTTCACCCAAAGGAAGAGACTATGGTAGTTTCAGGGCATCCTTTTTTCCAAAGTGGATTAATTCGAATTTATCCTCATTCAACAGCATATTATCCATTTCTGCCCATTGGATAACAGCCAGTAGGTCTGACTGAAGGCAAGTCCGGTCACCCACCTCATTGATGATGACCCTTTGGCGCTTGGAATCATCTGCGAAGGTTCTTATGTTGCTGTGCTTGTTTATGTCAGTAATGTCATTAATGTAGATGATGAAAAGAAATTTCACACTGTCCCCAAAAGGGAAGGGGAGGTCATCGTAAAATATAAAATAATATACACGCAGGTCATTGAAGCCTGTTAGGTATTTTAACCACGTGTTTAAGAACTCAATTAGATATTAAAAAAATAAATATATGTATGTACTATCTATACACACATAGAGATATTAAAAAAATATAATAAATATATGTACGCATTATTTATACATACATAGAGGTATTTTCTCAGGCAAAATAACAGACATGAGATACAGGAAAATGCAATCAATATTTCATATAAAGAATAAATAAAGATAGCCATACCTAAATATCTGGAATTTTCATTATATATATACATACATATATATATATACATACATATACATATACATATACATATATATATATATATATATATATATATATATATATATATATATATATATATATATATATATATATATATATATATATATACACATACATATATACACATACATGTATACCACACATATATACATATACATATACATATATACATATACATATATACATACATATACATATATACATACATATACATATATGATAGTTGTCCCCTCGTTATCGAGTATGGCCATTGAACGATATAACATTATTAATAATTATTAACTAATTTTATCATCAATGCCTGTGAGTGAAAATATTTTTTAAAGTGAGGAAAGACTGTGCACTGAGCCAATCCCACTCTCTGAGAGACAGTAGCTAAAACCCGAAAAGAAGAAAAGATCAACATCATCGGTAACTACTGAGCCGCACGTTTTATATCGGAGTTATCCCAGTTTCCTGAGTTGCCTTCTCCTAGAAGATTGCCCTGACAAAGGCTAGGGGTCCTTCACTCCCAGTGGTTTAACCGCGCGGTACATGTGTATATACATATTTACACACATTTGGATGGCCGTTGACTCTTATGAGTTCTTCCGCCCTTTGTCAGGTTTTGTTTTTTGTTCTGCAGGGTGTCCAAAATCATCCTCCTCACCAAGTAAACTTGGTGGGGTTGCCGTTTAAGTCGCCGACGACCCGGCCATGCGACAGGTTGTGCTGGGTTACATGTTACCAGTAGAACTCAAGAGAGACCCGACATAGATATACATACATATATACATATATATACATATATATACATATATATATATATACATACATATATATATATACATACATACATAAATACATATACATATATACATATACATACATATATACATATACATATACATACATATATATATATATATATATATACATACATATATACATATACATATATATATATACATATATATACATACATATATATATATATACATATTATATATACGTACATATATATATACATATACATACATATATATATATACATACATATATACACATATATATATACATACATATATATATATATATACGTATATATACATATATATATATACATATATACAGATATATATATACATACATATATATATATGTTTGTTGTGTATGTTTTAGAGGAAACACAGT
>OZ024754.1:23501434-23506434 GCA_964016885.1 Eledone cirrhosa | reverse complement strand
TTATCAAAGCCAACTACTCCTCCTGTTTGCTGAAATCATGGATGTTTGGTTCTTATAGAATTCTAGTAAATAATCAGGAACTGATTATACAGAACGGTTGCCGGTCAAGCAGAAATTGAAAATTAGAATTGGTGCTCTGAAATATATATATATATATGAATGTATATATAGTGTATTTTGCAATACACTGTATTCTTAATTAAAAGCATTTCGAAAACCTTATGCTATTGTTTTAGAGTAGTGACAGACTCACTTACTTGAATTTTCAGCAAACAGGGCGAGATAAAGCTGACAAGGCCTTGTTTCGCATTTATTTATGCTTATCAAAGCCAACTACTCCTCCTGTTTGCTGAAATCATGGATGTTTGGTTCTTATAGAATTCTAGTAAATGATCAGGAACTGATTATACAGAGCGGTTGCCGGTCAAGCAGAAATTGAAAATTAGAATTGGTGCTCTGAAATAGCTATATATATATGAATGTATATATAGTGTATTTTGCAATACACTGTATTCTTAATTAAAAGCATTTCGAAAACCTTGTGCTATTGTTTTAGAGTAGTGAAAGATACACTTACTTGAATTTTCAGCAAACAGGGCGAGATAAAGCTGACAAGGCCTTGTTTCGCATTTATTGATGCTTATCAAAGCCAACTACTCCTCCTGTTTGCTGAAATCATGGATGTTTGGTTCTTATAGAATTCTAGTAAATAATCAGGAACTGATTATACAGAGCGGTTGCCGGTCAAGCAGAAATTGAAAATTAGAATTGGTGCTCTGAAATATATATATATATATGAATGTATATATAGTGTATTTTGCAATACACTGTATTCTTAATTAAAAGCATTTCGAAAACCTTATGCTATTGTTTTAGAGTAGTGACAGACTCACTTACTTTAATTTTCAGCAAACAGGGGGGAGATAAAGCTGACAAGGCCTTGTTTCGCATTTATTGATGCTTATCAAAGCCAACTACTTCTCCTGTTTGCTGAAATCATGGATGTTTGGTTCTTATAGAATTCTAGTAAATAATCAGGAACTGATTATACAGAGCGGTTGCCGGTCAAGCAGAAATTGAAAATTAGAATTGGTGCTCTGAAATAGCTATATATATATGAATGTATATATAGTGTATTTTGCAATACACTGTATTCTTAATTAAAAGCATTTCGAAAACCTTATGCTATTGTTTTAGAGTAGTGACAGACTCACTTACTTTAATTTTCAGCAAACAGGGGGGAGATAAAGCTGACAAGGCCTTGTTTCGCATTTATTGATGCTTATCAAAGCCAACTACTCCTCCTGTTTGCTGAAATCATGGATGTTTGGTTCTTATATAATTCTAGTAAATAATCAGGAACTGATTATACAGAGCGGTTGCCGGTCAAGCAGAAATTGAAAATTAGAATTGGTGCTCTGAAATAGCTATATATATATGAATGTATATATAGTGTATTTTGCAATACACTGTATTCTTAATTAAAAGCATTTCGAAAACCTTGTGCTATTGTTTTAGAGTAGTGACAGATACACTTACTTGAATTTTCAGCAAACAGGGCGAGATAAAGCTGACAAGGCCTTGTTTCGCATTTATTGATGCTTATCAAAGCCAACTACTCCTCCTGTTTGCTGAAATCATGGATGTTTGGTTCTTATAGAATTCTAGTAAATAATCAGGAACTGATTATACAGAGCGGTTGCCGGTCAAGCAGAAATTGAAAATTAGAATTGGTGCTCTGAAATATATATATATATATGAATGTATATATAGTGTATTTTGCAATACACTGTATTCTTAATTAAAAGCATTTCGAAAACCTTGTGCTATTGTTTTAGAGTAGTGAAAGATACACTTACTTGAATTTTCAGCAAACAGGGCGAGATAAAGCTGACAAGGCCTTGTTTCGCATTTATTGATGCTTATCAAAGCCAACTACTCCTCCTGTTTGCTGAAATCATGGATGTTTGGTTCTTATAGAATTCTAGTAAATAATCAGGAACTGATTATACAGAGCGGTTGCCGGTCAAGCAGAAATTGAAAATTAGAATTGGTGCTCTGAAATATATATATATATATGAATGTATATATAGTGTATTTTGCAATACACTGTATTCTTAATTAAAAGCATTTCGAAAACCTTATGCTATTGTTTTAGAGTAGTGACAGACTCACTTACTTTAATTTTCAGCAAACAGGGGGGAGATAAAGCTGACAAGGCCTTGTTTCGCATTTATTGATGCTTATCAAAGCCAACTACTTCTCCTGTTTGCTGAAATCATGGATGTTTGGTTCTTATAGAATTCTAGTAAATAATCAGGAACTGATTATACAGAGCGGTTGCCGGTCAAGCAGAAATTGAAAATTAGAATTGGTGCTCTGAAATAGCTATATATATATGAATGTATATATAGTGTATTTTGCAATACACTGTATTCTTAATTAAAAGCATTTCGAAAACCTTATGCTATTGTTTTAGAGTAGTGACAGACTCACTTACTTTAATTTTCAGCAAACAGGGAGGAGATAAAGCTGACAAGGCCTTGTTTCGCATTTATTGATGCTTATCAAAGCCAACTACTCCTCCTGTTTGCTGAAATCATGGATATTTGGTTCTTATAGAATTCTAGTAAATAATCAGGAACTGATTATACAGAGCGGTTGCCGGTCAAGCAGAAATTGAAAATTAGAATTGGTGCTCTGAAATATATATATATATATGAATGTATATATAGTGTATTTTGCAATACACTGTATTCTTAATTAAAAGCATTTCGAAAACCTTATGCTATTGTTTTAGAGTAGTGACAGACTCACTTACTTTAATTTTCAGCAAACAGGGAGGAGATAAAGCTGACAAGGCCTTGTTTCGCATTTATTGATGCTTATCAAAGCCAACTACTCCTCCTGTTTGCTGAAATCATGGATATTTGGTTCTTATAGAATTCTAGTAAATAATCAGGAACTGATTATACAGAGCGGTTGCCGGTCAAGCAGAAATTGAAAATTAGAATTGGTGCTCTGAAATAGCTATATATATATGAATGTATATATAGTGTATTTTGCAATACACTGTATTCTTAATTAAAAGCATTTCGAAAACCTTATGCTATTGTTTTAGAGTAGTGACAGACTCACTTACTTTAATTTTCAGCAAACAGGGGGGAGATAAAGCTGACAAGGCCTTGTTTCGCATTTATTGATGCTTATCAAAGCCAACTACTCCTCCTGTTTGCTGAAATCATGGATGTTTGGTTCTTATATAATTCTAGTAAATAATCAGGAACTGATTATACAGAGCGGTTGCCGGTCAAGCAGAAATTGAAAATTAGAATTGGTGCTCTGAAATAGCTATATATATATGAATGTATATATAGTGTATTTTGCAATACACTGTATTCTTAATTAAAAGCATTTCGAAAACCTTGTGCTATTGTTTTAGAGTAGTGACAGATACACTTACTTGAATTTTCAGCAAACAGGGCGAGATAAAGCTGACAAGGCCTTGTTTCGCATTTATTGATGCTTATCAAAGCCAACTACTCCTCCTGTTTGCTGAAATCATGGATGTTTGGTTCTTATAGAATTCTAGTAAATAATCAGGAACTGATTATACAGAGCGGTTGCCGGTCAAGCAGAAATTGAAAATTAGAATTGGTGCTCTGAAATATATATATATATATGAATGTATATATAGTGTATTTTGCAATACACTGTATTCTTAATTAAAAGCATTTCGAAAACCTTGTGCTATTGTTTTAGAGTAGTGACAGATACACTTACTTGAATTTTCAGCAAACAGGGCGAGATAAAGCTGACAAGGCCTTGTTTCGCATTTATTGATGCTTATCAAAGCCAACTACTCCTCCTGTTTGCTGAAATCATGGATGTTTGGTTCTTATAGAATTCTAGTAAATAATCAGGAACTGATTATACAGAACGGTTGCCGGTCAAGCAGAAATTGAAAATTAGAATTGGTGCTCTGAAATATATATATATATATGAATGTATATATAGTGTATTTTGCAATACACTGTATTCTTAATTAAAAGCATTTCGAAAACCTTATGCTATTGTTTTAGAGTAGTGACAGACTCACTTACTTGAATTTTCAGCAAACAGGGCGAGATAAAGCTGACAAGGCCTTGTTTCGCATTTATTTATGCTTATCAAAGCCAACTACTCCTCCTGTTTGCTGAAATCATGGATGTTTGGTTCTTATAGAATTCTAGTAAATGATCAGGAACTGATTATACAGAGCGGTTGCCGGTCAAGCAGAAATTGAAAATTAGAATTGGTGCTCTGAAATAGCTATATATATATGAATGTATATATAGTGTATTTTGCAATACACTGTATTCTTAATTAAAAGCATTTCGAAAACCTTGTGCTATTGTTTTAGAGTAGTGAAAGATACACTTACTTGAATTTTCAGCAAACAGGGCGAGATAAAGCTGACAAGGCCTTGTTTCGCATTTATTGATGCTTATCAAAGCCAACTACTCCTCCTGTTTGCTGAAATCATGGATGTTTGGTTCTTATAGAATTCTAGTAAATAATCAGGAACTGATTATACAGAGCGGTTGCCGGTCAAGCAGAAATTGAAAATTAGAATTGGTGCTCTGAAATATATATATATATATGAATGTATATATAGTGTATTTTGCAATACACTGTATTCTTAATTAAAAGCATTTCGAAAACCTTATGCTATTGTTTTAGAGTAGTGACAGACTCACTTACTTTAATTTTCAGCAAACAGGGGGGAGATAAAGCTGACAAGGCCTTGTTTCGCATTTATTGATGCTTATCAAAGCCAACTACTTCTCCTGTTTGCTGAAATCATGGATGTTTGGTTCTTATAGAATTCTAGTAAATAATCAGGAACTGATTATACAGAGCGGTTGCCGGTCAAGCAGAAATTGAAAATTAGAATTGGTGCTCTGAAATAGCTATATATATATGAATGTATATATAGTGTATTTTGCAATACACTGTAT
>OZ024754.1:23468934-23498934 GCA_964016885.1 Eledone cirrhosa | reverse complement strand
TATATATATATATATATACATACATAAACGATAAAGTGAATAGAATGAAACGAAATTTCATTTCTCACTCTTAGTACGGCACCTACTTAAATGTAAGTATGTATGTATGTATACGTACAAACATATATGTATACAGACGTACTGTAGTATGTATATATATACATACATGCACACACATATATATATGCACGTATCGGTTTACCGAACATTTATTATAATGCTCGGTTTTTTTGTTTGAATACAAACAAACAACCCGAATTACGCCGTACAGTGTTTAGGCAACCACGTCACCTTTTTGTTCAACACTGACACAGGAACGATGTACTAGTTTCAAGCGTATTAGCTATCGTCAGCATCGTATACCTTCCTGCCAGATGACTAAACGTCTGAAAGTATATACTTTCCTTATGTTTCATTTTTTACGTTTATCGTTTTCGGTACCCCGGCCGATTAATTCTCTCGATATGCAAATTAGGCTGCTCAGCCGTTAATATGCATAAGGAAAGTATATACTTTCAGACGTTCAATCATCTGGCAGGAAGGTATAAGTTGCTGACGATAGCTAATAAGCTTGAAACTAGTACAGCGTTCCTTTGTCAGTGTTGAACAAATGAGCAACGATGGTTGCTAGACACTGTACGGCTTAATTCGGGATGTTTGTTTACAAACACACCGAGCATTATAATAAATGTTCGGCGGTGGTGTATTGTCTGTAGATAGATTGGCATATATTTGTGGCTGATTATTGTGTGTGGTGTGGGTGTGGTGTTGTTGTTTATGGTAATGGTATTTATGGTGGTGTGGTGGATGTGTTGGTGGAGTCAAGTCAATGGGGAGATACATACCTAGACACTCTTAGTCTGACAAAGACGTTGTATACATGCACATGCGTATATTCTGTCTAGGCAGAATAAGTTACACTCCCTAGATATATATATATACCAACTAGAGGTATATGATTTTTAAAGCGATGAAATACCAATGAAAGTTGGAAGATCACTGATGAAGGACTAATTTTATTCATATGTAACCCATGTGCAACCACGCAGCGCTCCATTTTTCTCATATATATATATATATACATCGGTGAAGTTGGCACCCTTAACTCACAGTTGGGTGCGGATACATTCATGTATATATGTGTGTGTCCGCATGTATCTGTGTGTTTCTAAATATATTAATAACTCCCTCTGGTCGAGCAATCTTTGAAGTGTGGGGACAACTGGAAAGCTTCCATTACTCATACTTCTCGCCTTCTTCGCTACCTCTTCTACGGCCTCGATATGAATACCCCCTCCGCCTCCGTGGTATTTTCTTCGTGGTTATAAGAAGCTTAGCTCTGTTTCTCGACCGTTATATCGCGTGACTATCTCCCCCTCCGCCTTTTGGGATTCTTTCTCACGTCGTGTAGACGTGTTCTTGAGACTAGTAAAATGAGGTATCCTCTTGATAAGTCGGCAGACCTCGCAAGGACTCTATATCTTTGATATATTGTTTTTGTTTATGCCACGAAACTACGTAGTCGAGGAATTTAGGAACAGTTTAGGTATGATACATTTTATTACTAATTATATCTAAATGTTTCTTCTCTCTTCATAATGTATTTTTAACTCTGATACTGGTTCAGTCTAGTTCAAACTGAATTGGTCTGTCCCAGTCATTCATTGAGCAACATCGGTGAAGTTGGCACCCTTAACTCACAGTTGGGTGCGGATACATTCATGTATATATGTGTGTGTCCGCATGTATCTGTGTGTTTCTAAATATATATATATATATATATATATATATATATATATATATATATATATATATATATATATATATATATATATATATATATATATATATATATATATATATATATATATCAATCATCTTTTAATATATATATGTAAATATAAAATATATACAGGGTCTCCCCAAAAAAGTGTATACACACTTCAACTATAGTTTATGTAAATGTGTATACATATTTTAGGGACACTCTGTATATATATATATCATGTAACATGACTCCTATTATTGGTTGTACAGATTGTCACAGATGAAAATATTTATTTCGACCAAGATTGAATATTTAATGGAATTAAGTGGAATTAGGAAATAAGACAATAAAACAGTGAAATGAAGACATAAGAGGTAGATAGAGTAAAAGAAGAGAGGGGGAGAGAGAATTAACACAGTTTTGTTTTTCTATCTCTCTCACTCCACCTTACATATATTATTGTCTCTTATTACTCCTCATAAAAGCAGGTCTGACCCTTAATCTGAATTATATCTACTTATGTAGGTTTAACTTTACCAAGATTACCGAATCACTGCTCGAACTTGGGGCTTCTGAAACTAACTTATTTTGTTAGAAGATGTTGGATGAGAATCTTCACCAATAAAAATGTTGAGAAGCAAGGCGATAGATCTATCTTTTTGTTTGTATTTGAATTAATTTTTTCCATGTTTTCTTTTCTTTTGCTTGTAAATACAACCCACGTGCTGTAAGAGTGGTTGAGTTACTGCAGTGTTAATGCTTCAGTGCGTGGAAGCCAGGTTAACAGCAGAAATCTTGTTGAGAGATGTACTGGTACCAACCACATAATTATGGAGATAACGTTCAGATGAATAATAAATTGTGGAATTTCCTAGCTTTCGTCCAGGTAAGGCTAAGTAGGCTTTTTGCAGTGTTACCTTATTTGTAAAGACTATTTCAGTCAATATTTCAGTGATTGATTTGTAGCAGGTGTTGTCTCCCTGGTTGGGACACTCACTACCCCAATAGATTAACACCATCTAGACAGGAAGTAGAACCCTTTCTGTTACTTCCGGTCAGAACCCTATAAAACTAACAACTTTAAGTTCTCACTCTCTCATTTGCCCTTCCGGCGCCTGGCCTTCGCCAGGCGTCTTCTATATTCTCCTATTTGCCGGTTTAAAAATTTACCACGTAAATTTGCCGTTGAAAACTGCGCATTTATTCAGAATGCTTATTTCTTTGGTCGCTGGCTTCTTGGCCCTTTTAGGTCAACGCATTCTCAACATCGACCATCATCTTCGGCTGTTATTTCTAGCACTTTGCGCAACTCATTTTTTCCAAAAAGATTTTTTTTCTTTTTTACTGTGAATTTAAACACCGAATACGCTCACTCCGCGAGACAACATCAACAGCAACACAGCTTCACCAACAACCAAAAACCAGCAGAACAAGCCAGAGAATTTATTTTTGCAGCACTCTTCCTGTGAGAAAATCCATTGAGAGGTTGGAAATTTCACGATATACAACAGAACAGAAACCACCTGCATTCATTCTCTGGAACACACTTTCTTTCCTGCTGTCATGTGATTGCACACCTGTGAACTATATTTTGTACATTTGAACTTTGAGCTCTTCTCTTACTTTGTTACATTGTATCTTTGGGTGATGGATATATAGATGTCCAGTCGTTCTCTGGCCAAGAGCGGTTGGCTACCTTGATTTTTGCAAACATTATTTTTTTTGTCGTAATTTTCATGCCTGTTACAACATTCTCGCCAACCTGCTGCATACATATTTCATTCGATTTTTATATTCTAAAATTCTGGCGGGAGATTATGTAGCAGGAGTTGTCTCCCTGGTTGGGACACTCACAACCCCAATAGATTAACACCATCTAGACAGGAAGTAGAACCCTTTCTGTAACTTCCGGTCAGAACCCTATAAAACTAACAACTTTAAGTTCTCACTCTCTCATTTGCCCTTCCGACGCCTGGCGAAGGCCAGGCGTCTTCTGCCAACCGCGTTTGCCTGGCAATCAAAACGGTAACTACTAACTTTGCTTCATTCTATTATCTATTTCTTTGACATGACAACTATACTGTTCTATATATATCCATGATTGTTAATTAAATATTATACACACAAACCATGTCTCCTTGTTACATTCATACAACCCAGTTTTCCGCTATAGATTTCTTGTTTTTGGTGGGTAGTCGCAAGTAGTTGTATGTGATGCTTATGTTGACTGAAGTGGAGCCTTAAAAAAAATGGCTGCCTAGACAGAATTTTGAGATGTATCAAAAACATTCAAATACATTCACGAAACACGTATTACACGTGATTACGAATAAAATGTCAAACTGAAACTTGGATCACTCAATCCTAATATATATTTCATTAGAGAACTAACCCCGTTTAGTTCCAGATTGTCTCTAAACTGGGGCTTAAAGCAACCAACCAAACAGTCCTTTCCTAATTCAAGAAGGTATGTGACCTGAAAGAAATTTGGCTGCTATTTCCAACAGGTCAAGTAACCGCATAGAGGTTTTCACTCTTTCTCTCGAAACAAACATATTTGTTATTGTTAGTGGTTTTAGCCAAACAGTTGTTGTTGAAATCAATAATTTTTTACAGGAAAGATGGGAATGACTAATGAACTTGATACAATTGAGTGAGGGAAGATTTTAGCTGGCCAACATAGAAAACACTTTCTAAATGAGAGAGAACACTTTGTAGAATAATTATTTCAATGATTCTTTTCTATCTTTTCCTTTCCCTTTCATTTCACTTGTTTTTCCTTCTTTTCTTTAACCTTCTTGATTATATGTTGTCTTATATTTTCACTTGGACTCTATACTTCTCTGTGTTATATCTATAAGGTTCCATGTGAAACAACATAACTAGAATACAATTGAACAACAAACAAACGATTTGTTTCGGTTATAAAGAATTTTTCGTTACAACGAATTATCTTTATACCCCGTGAATTTCTTTATAACGGACTTTCCCTGTATATATGGTATGTGTGTGTGCGTGTATATATATATATATATATATATATATATATAGTTATGTAATAAACAACATAAGGCAATTATTCCATTTACCAGTGGTTTCTTAAAAGCAAAAGATTTTGCTTTCAATCCTCAGAATGAAAAAATCCTGGTCTGTTTATTGAATTTGGATTTTAAAACATTGTGTGTGCGTGTGTGTATATATATATATATATATATACACACACACACACATATATATAGCAAGAAGGAGGATGATATTCTGGTGGTTTTCGAGCTTATTCTGAAGTCTGTACAAAAGACTTGCTGTTGTTGATTGTTTAACTAAACGTAAGAGTTTAAAAAAAGAAAAATCTGTAATGGATAATTTCGCTGCTATTTCTAGCAGTCAGAGAGACTACGTAGATATATAATTGATATTTTACTGAGTGATACTTTTTGATTTACCATCAATAAAATACGATGGGAACTGTCTGAATATATTAAATTACATCAGGGACTTTTAACGTATGATACCGGTAAGGGAGTTAAATCATTCCCAACGACACCGAGGACCTGCTGTCTTCATTATAACTTTAATTAATCTAACTATATCTTGTGGAAAAATTATATATATATATATACACACACAATTTTCTTTCCCCGACATCAGTCTTACACTGTCATATCTATTCTTACTTTACAATTGTGTCTACTAAGAGTTCCATTACAATCTGTAGTAGTAAAACTACTATTTCACCAGAACATCTGCTATCAGTCATTTATAGACAATATATATATTTTAGACCACATATCAACCTAATATATATATATTTCCTATCAAATCTGTAGCTAAAGACATAAAGTCAGCCTCACTACTTCATTCTGACAAGATATCAATTTATGACTAAAGATGAAGAAGATACACCAACGTTAATGTCGTGAAATAAAGCTGATAACATCTTTGAAACTTCTAATTTGATAACAAAGAGATTATTTTTTTAGTTGTTTAGTAAAACCTAACACAACACATTGATTATATGTGAAGGAGGTAAGTTGATAAAGATTTACTTAATGTCTTTATTAATGTGTGTAAATAATATAATTATGTGAACCCTACGACGATCCAGTAATTATATACAAGTGAAAATATATATAACAACATTAGAAAAATATATTTCTTCCTCCACTTTTATATATAGAAAAAAAACGGCGATACTTGGTTTTAGTGCCCTAAATTATCATTTTGATGTCTACTGTTTTGTTTGGCTTATGAGTCTCTTTATGTCGTAATGACTGATTGTGGTCAATTGAAACACCTGTTTACCTGTCGTTTTGTTCTCTGCAGTTTATTAACTGATTTCAAACAGAAAGGCGATAAGGGATGAGATAGGCCAAAGCTGATGACGTATCGTGTAGTGGGTGGAGCTAATTGAATGTCGATGATGATAATTTAGGATACTAAAACCAAGTATCGCCATATATTGTTATCATTTGACTGTCATTATTTAAAATACCAGCTCCTTTCATCCTTACGGGGTCGATAAAATAAAGTACCAGTAATGCACTGAGTAATTTGCTGGCCTTGTGCCAAGAGTAGAAACAATTATTTAAAATACCTCCGTCTATATTTCAAACACTGGAACAACCTCAAACAAGAAACAGTTGTCGCACCCTCAGTCAACATTTTAATGTCAAAAATCGAAATAAATGTTATGTGTATATATAGATAGATGTATGTTGTGTGTATATATACAGTAATCCCCCGCTATATCGCGGTTCATTTTTCGCGGTCCCGTTACATCGCGGATATTTCTTTGGAACGTATCTAATTTCCTATCGCGGTAATCCTCGCAATATCGCGAATTTTTCGTTAGAACATATCTATTTTATTATCGCGGTACGTCTGAATAAAAAGAGTTTAAATTTTAAACTTTAGATAAGTTTCAATGTTATTAAAGTGTATATCGTAAGGAAGGGACATCTTAAGGCTTTAATTATGAACAAATGTTGTTATTTTTCATTCCATTACTGTTTTACTGATTGTGTTTTGCTTTAATCTACTACAAACCCTTCATAGATTGACGGGAGATGTGTAGTGTATTACCAAGTGGCTACCGTGGCTGGCAATGGTCCTCATTGGTAACTAGTGGTACGATGGCTGTTTTTAGTGTCTAAATACAAAAGTGTGTTTTAATGAGTTTATATGTACTTAAAGCATGTAGGAGAGGTATTTTAAGGCTGTGAAAACAACGGTTGTCTTTATGGTCTCTCTATATCACAGTTGGTTCTGGAACGTATCATGACTTAGTGGTTAGAGCATTGGGCTTGCAATCGAATGGTTGTGAGTTCGATTATCGCACCGTGTGATGTGTTGTTTCCTTGAGCAAGACACTTTATTTCACACTGTTTACTCAGCTGTAGAAATGAGTTGTGTTGTCACTGGTGCAAGCTGTATCAGGCATAGCCGTTCTCTTGGACAACATCATATATAGTGTATAATATATACTGTACACAGTGTATATATAATATATATATAGTGTATATGTTGTGATACTGGTGCCAAGCTGTATCAGCCATTGCCTTTCTCTTGGATAACATTATATATAGTGCATAATATATCCTGTACACAGTGTATATATAATATATGTATGTAAAAGGTAAACAGAAATAACAAGACAATCGGTACAGTATATAGAAGGGATATATTAGGGTAACGCTTGATATAGCAGGAAGAGGGTCTTAACGTTTCAGATGCTAATCCTTCATCAGAAGAAAGAATGAGAAATAAGATAGATTGAGGGGACGGGCGGGTTGGAATTGGAAAAATGTCTTCAGATAAAAATAACAGGTCCATTCATGTTGACATCTCTTTCAAAACTGTTGGTGCTGCGTTTTGTGCATGATTTTTTTCTTAGAAAAGTGGATGATGGAGCACGTCTACCTGAAATGGAAAAAAAACGTTTTGTAAAAAGATCTACACTTGTGTACATGTGTAAGCATATGTGTGTGTGTGTGTTATTATACGTCCGTACGAAGCTAAGAAGAAATGTGTGTGTATATGTGAGTAAAAGAGTGTGTGTGCATGTAAGTACGAAGCTATAAGCAAAAGTATGTTAATATAATGGTGTGTATGTGTACAGAGCCATGAAGGGAAATGTGGAGTGAGCATATATAGTCGGCCTGTATTAGTTTGAAGAGAAGACGTTAATGATGAAGAGAAAGTGATAGGAATCTAGGGGTGTGATAATGGACGGAGTATTAGAGAAATTGGGGAGGTAAGTTGAGTCCAAGAGGGGAATAGGACCCAAGGCGGTGAATCAGACTTTGTTCAGTCCTGGTGCGCGAGGCCTGTGATCCAGGATGTAAAAGGACACCCAGGACTGAAACATGTAGGGAAGAATGACCAGGAGAACAGAAATGATGGGCGACAGCGTATATATACTGTACATAGTGTATATACATAGTATATATGTTGTGATGTCACTGGTGCCAAGTTGTACCAGTCATTGCCTTTCCCATCGTCATATATGCTGTACACAGTGTATATGTAATATATATATAGTGTATATAAATAGTATATATAAAATAGGCGCCACAGAAATCAGCACCCAGCACTCACTGTAAATGAGGTTGGTGTTAGCAAGGGCATTCAGCTGTAGAAATCAAGCCAGAATCAGTTCTCATATGAGCAAGACATGGTCACCCGACCTGGCACTGCCCACGACAGGAGAACCCGTCTAACCCATGCTAGCATAGAAGAATGGACGTAAAACGGTGATGATGATAATATGAGTTGTGTTGTTACTGCTTCCAAGTTGTATCGTCCATTGCCTTTCTCTTGGACAACGTCATATATACTGTACATAGTATATATATAATATATATATAGGGTATATATACTGTGTATAGTGTATATATATAGTGTATATATGTTGTGATGTTACTGGTGCCAAGCTGTATCAGCCATTGCCTTTCTCTTGGACAACATATATATTGCATCATATATACTGTACATAATATATATATAGGGTATATATACTGTGTATAGTGTATATATATATAGTATATATGTTGTGATGTCACTGGTGCCAAGCTGTATCAGCCATTGCCTTTACCTTGGACAACATCATATATAGTGTATAATATATACTGTACATAGTGTATATATAATATATATATAGTGTATATATACTGTACATAGTATATATATAATATATATATATAGGGTATATATACTGTGTATAGTGTATATATGTTGTGACATCACTGGTGCCAAGCTGTATCACCCATTGCCTTTACCTGGGACAACATCATATATAGTGTATATAGCGTATATATAGTGTATATATACTGTACATAGTGTATAGTTTTTAACTGGTTGAAATCCTTCATTTTCAGTTGAAGAGAGGTAGTCATGGTTCTAGGACAGCTTTCTTCACTGTATGAGATGTCATCTGGTGTACCACAGGGATCTTTTCTTGGATCCCTTTTGTTTGTTGCATATGTAGTGGATAAATGTATTCTTTTGTGGATGAATGATAAAAAGAATAATGCCAGAATTGTGATGTTGATAATGTTTATTTTACAATAACAATATTCACTTGCAGTTAACGATGATACTGCTGTGCCAATCATTTGGTATGACCCCTTTCTGTATTACTTGTTTACTATCCGGGTAACCATTGTATGTCCCATCATTCCAGATGCTTTCAACATCTCAGCAACTATCTCCGAAGGCTCAGCTGCCTTTCCTGTCTTCATATCTTTGATTGCATCGCTGGTCCCTCTATTGGATCGATTTGGGGCAGACTATCTTGTTCCCATTTATTCTCCTCATTTAGTAGTCTCTCGTAGTGACACTGCCAAGCTACCTTCTTATCAGCATCAGTGAGGGCAAGTACACCATCATCATTACGGACACAGTTCTCCCCGACAATATCACAGTTTTCCTTGACACATTGTCTTGCAATCCGGAACACCTCACGTTGTTGGTCCTCGCGTTGTAGAACATGCTTGAACTTTCTTTCCTCTGCTTCCCTTCTTGCAAAGTACACTTGTCTCCTAGCTTCCCTCCTGGCCACTTGATAGTGTTCTCTACTTCCCCCATGCTTTCCAAGCCTGCTTTTTGGCCTTGACTGACTCCTCCACCTTACTGTTCCACCACCAAGTTACTCTCCTCCTGCCTATAGGTCTGCTCCAGTCACAGCTTTCATCTGTCGCCTTCAGCAGGTTATCTTTCATAAATTCCCACTGTTCCTCTATATTGAACATCTCTAATTGCTCTTCCTTACTGTCAAAATCATCAAGTAATAAGCTTTTAAATTTGTCACTGGCTGTGGGGTTTTTCAACTTCCATATTCTTCTCCTCAAGGTAGTCCTCCTCTGTCGTTGAGTACATCTAGTCCTGACTATGAGGTCACTAACTACTAGGCTATGTTGGGAGGTGCATTCTTCATGGGGGAGGGACTTAGTGTTTACACACAGACACTCTGTCACGTCTTCTAGTAAGGTTATAATCTATCTGGCCGGCGTGTTCCCCTGATCTATAGGTGATCAAGTGATTGTCTCGTTTTTTGAAGTTTGTGTTACAGATAGTTAGGTTATTAGCATCACAAAATTCCAGGATTCTGAAGCCTTCCTCATTTCTAGTACCAAACCATAGCTTCCATGGATTCCTTCATAACCATTACTATGTTGTCCAATATAACCATTTAGGTCGCCAGCAATAATTAAGTAGTTGCTGTCAGTTATTTGGGAGGTAGTGTGCATTAGCGACTCATCGTTTTTTACCCACAATGAATCTAATAGACCCACCTCTCCAGCTAGTCTCTTGAACACAACAAACATCAACTTCGTTGCGTTCAATCATCTCTACACCCTCATTTGAATGACCTTTCAATGTGCCTACATTCATGGTACCAACTCTAAAGTTGGGTGAGTGGAATAGATGGGTTGGAGGGGCAGGGAGGGTGTGGGAGATGGAATTATGTTGGTCATCCATATCTGAAATAAAGAGGGGTCCTTGCATTCTCGTCCTACAGCGGGAGGTGAATTTATCTTTAACTGTGACATTGTCACTGAGTGTTCAGACTTTCCAAATTCCGCAGTCCACTTAGAAAACCGAAAAAACAACCAGGTCTAAACTTAAAGAGTAATAACTGAGGTGGTGGGTTTGCTATACAGATTGGTAAGAGAACTTACTATGAACCGCTGAGTTATGATTAGACCAAATAGCAATGGTGGTGTGCAGGTGGGGGAGGGCAGGAAATGGGTAACTTTAGGATAAGGTTAGTTTTTAGGAAGGGTCCAACAGAATGAGGCATATTAAAAACATTATAGTGCGGCAGGGTGTTATATGTAATACAAGCACTTTAAGCGGGCAATCAATAATCCTGCCGCACTATAATCTTATATAAACTAGACACACGTGCATGCCCCATGTGAACTATTGCATACACTAACTACTTCAAACTATCCTCTTGCTTTATCTTCGTAAACTGCCAATGTTGTATTTTAACTTTAATTTTGTTCTTTGATATGACTTTAATCTTTGAATGTAAATTGCCATGCTAAATATTATAATGGATGTCAACCCACTGTGCATCAATATATACATATGTTTCTGTATGTCTCTTGTGTTGAAAAGGAGGTCATATATGTAAATAATCAGTGAAAAATTGCTCCGAAGACTCCAAACCTTGGTTTGGAAGAAACAATTGTAAGCGAATAAATGGTTTAAACAGAACTTTGATTCATGTAATTTCTATAATTTCTATATGTATATGTATATATATTTATATAAGTATATATATGTATATATATTTATATATATGTATATATATTTATATATATGTATATATATTTATATATATATATATATGTATATATATATATATATATATATATATATAGTTGAAAATTGCAAACTTGACTGTCACCACACATTATGAACCTGAAGATTGCGAAAGCATGAAAGTACTTGTTCAATTAACACTTAACATTTAATATTCTACCATACTATTTCATTCTAATACCATTATAAATTTTAAATGATTGTAAATAAAACGAGTAAATCAGACAAAGTTGGAATTCCTTTTATTAATATATATATATATATACACATATACATATGTATGTATTTATATATATGTGTATATATATATACACACATGTATATATTTGTTTATGTATTTATATATATATGTATATATCATCATCATTGGAGGCACTCGAAATAGAAAAATAGAAACTGATACAGGGTAGAGAGCTCTTAAGTCCAGTAAAATAACCTCACTAGTGCCATGAACAATACACCCAGTCCTTGCTGTAAAGTGGTTGATGAGAGGAAAGGCATCCAACCAGAATAGAAAAAAAAACTCCAAAATTATGGAAAGCTCTGCAAATAAAATTCACACTAATTGTGTCTACAGGACTAACACAAGTCATGTTGGTTGGGTGCCTAGGGTAGCCATGTGTGAGAATCCTTTGACTGTTATCAAGCAATTGCACAGCATTTTTCCCTTCCAGGTAGAAAGAACTGTTACTCAAGGAACTGTCAAGTTACACATCTCAGGTCTCAGACAATTTCCATGTTAGAATGTCATATAACAATGAAGTTCCTGGGTAAAGGCTATAGGGCAGACCTCCCAAGAGTTAGAAGGATAAAATTTACAAAGCGTGCTGGAATACCACTGCTCACATTGGAGAGAATTACTCTGGAAAGTTGAAATCTACAGTTTACCAATATAGAAATATAAAATTTACAACGTTAAATCTATCTCTGCTTCTAAAGTATTCTCTATTATCTCATACTGTTTCTTTCTTATTTCAGAATATCAGATGACATTGGGATACATTTATTTTTTAATCTTGAATACATCCTCTCTATTTATCATCATTTCAAGACTAAAGCGTTTCATACATAACTCATATAACACTGTTTATATAAATCTATGGCAGAATTACTGTGAAATATTTCCTCAGAACTGTGTTTCTTGGAAAAATATCATTTCGTCACCATCTGAAATATTTACAAGATGATTTTGAATCTTAACTAAACTTGGATCAGAAAGAAGTTTGCATCATCTTCAGATCTTGACTGAGGTCACAGTTGGGGGAAATATAGCAGAAGAAATATGTTTATGAATATAATATAAAAAATAACACAAGAATAACATCTGTAAATTTTGGCAAGGCAAGAAGAAACATGGAAAATAAATTGAGTGAGAAGATTAAATGTAAAACATTGTCTAAACATATGGCTATTCCAGAAGAGATACCAAAGTCTAGAGGAAAGAAGCCATTTCACTGTGATGTCTGTGGTAAATCATTTGTTGTAAGTAGTCACTTAACTAAACACTTACGTACCCATACAGGTGTGAAGCCATATCACTGTGATATCTGTGGTAAATCATTCTCTGATAGTAGTAACTTAACTAGTCATAAACGTACCCATACAGGAGACAAGCCATATCACTGTGATAGCTGTAGTAAATCATTCTCTGATAGTAGTAACTTAACTACTCACAAACGTATACATACAGGAGACAAGCCATATCACTGTGATATCTGTGGTAAATCATTCTCTGATTGTAGTAACTTAACTACTCACAAACGTACCCATACAGGAGACAAGCCATATCACTGTGATAACTGTGGTGAATCATTCTCTTTTAGTAATAACTTAACTAGACACAAACGTATACATACAGGAGACAAGCCATACCACTGTGATATCTGTGGTAAATCATTCTCTGATAGTAGTCACTTAACTAGTCACAAACGAATACATACAGGTGAGAAACCATATCACTGTGATATCTGTGGTAAAACCTTCCCTCGAAGTGGTATATTGACTAAACACTTACGTACCCATACAGGAGACAAGCCTTACCACTGTGATATCTGTGGGAAATCATTCTCTGATAGAAGTAAGGTAACTACTCACAAACGTATACATACAGGAGACAAGCCTTACCACTGTGACATCTGTGGTAAATCATTCTCTGATAGTAGTACCTTAACTAGACACAAACGTATACATACAGGAGAGAAGCCATATCACTGTGATATCTGTGGTAAATCATTCTCTGATAATAGTACCTTAACTACTCACAAACGTATACATACAGGAGAAAAGCCATATCACTGTGACATATGTGGTAAAACATTCCCTCGAAGTGGTATATTGACTAAACACTTACATACCCATACAGGAGACAAGCCTTACCCCTGTGACATCTGTGGTAAATCGTTCTCTGTAAGTAGTGCCTTAATTTCTCACAAATGTATACATACAGGTGAGAAACCATACCAATGTCATATCTGTCGTAAATCATTCTCTGTATCAAGTAGTTTAACTAGACACAATTATACCCATACAGGTGAGAAACCATAAGAAAGTCATATCTCATTGTCTCACTATGGTGAATTAATTAAACACAAATGATATTGAGGAGAAATTATTCTCTTTCATTGCTACATTAACTACATATAAACATATATATACTGGAGAGAAACCATATCACTGTAATATTCGTGGTAAATTATTATTCATGAAAGCTCACTCAACTAGGCACAAACATACATACAGGAGAGAAACCATATCACTGTGATATCTGTGGGAAATCGTTCTCTGAAATAACTCACTTCACACGGCACTAACATTTACAGAAAAGGAACCATATCACTGTGATGTCTGCAGTAAATCATTCTCTAAATGTTGTGGCTTCACTAGACACTAACATATACAGGAGAGGAACCATTTCACTGTGATGTCTGCGGTAAATCATACTGTAAATGTTGTGGATTCACTATACATTACCCTCTACGTACAGGAAAGGAACCATATCACTGTGTTGTCTGATAAATCATACTCTAAATGTTGTGGCTTCACTACTCACTAACATATACAGGAGAGGAACCATATCACTGTGATGTCTCTGGTACCTCACTCTCTAAATGTTGTGGCTTCACTACACACTAACATATACAGGAGAGGAACCATATCACTATGATGTCTGTGGTAAATCATTCTCTTGTAAAGGTTACTTAACCATTTAACATTCACATTACTCTATATATACTATTGTATTTTTGTAGTAAACACTTTATCTTATATAATCATCTCACATAATATCGAATCTATGAGATTTTAATGTTATTTATTTTGAGAACAATACCTCAACATCAGTATTAATTGCCAGTTACAGCCAGTTTGAACAGAAAGAGGTGAGACATTTCTGGCCGGACACGGCCGGTTTGAATGCTAAAGGGTTAATGAAACAGAAACACATTCAGACAAGATAAAACCATATCACTCACCCAAAATAGTGCCACTAATGTTGTTAATATTTTGAATAAAACTTGTTTATTCTGAAATTATTCTCCTTTAATTTTATTTGTAGAAGTTGTAGCCAAGACTTGTGCTGACAAAACTGTATGGTACAGAATTTACAAACAATATATATATATATATATATATATATATATATATATATATATATAAATAAATATTTTGTTTCTGAATTTGTTTAGCAAGATTCTTTATCTGAAAATGTGTGTTGAAACCAATATTGTTATACTTTGGGAGGGTCATGTTGCCAATAAGAAACACACGCACCAATTGCTTTCACTCAAATTTATTATAAATTTCCAGTTGGTTGGTTCCACAACCGGACGGTTGTTCCTGCATTGTCAAAGTTCTTTCGTCACACATTCTGTGACCTCATCAGTGACGGAAAGAACTTTGACAATATATGAACAACCGTCCGGTTGTGGAACCAACTAACCAACCGGAAATTTATAAATGTTTTTAAATTTATAATTTAATTTATAATAAATTGGAGGGAAACAACTGGTGCGTGTGTTTCTTATTGGCAACATGACCCTCCCAAAGTATAACAATATAAATAAATACATACACAAAAACACACATACACACACATATCCATATATATATACACATATACACATACACAAATACGCATATACATGCGTATACACAAACATATAAATGCACGTACACACAAACATATGCATACATACGTACAGCCTCTCATACAAATACGTACATACATACACTCATAAATATACACATATACACACACACATATACAGTATAAAGATGAAGTACTCTCTACATGCGAAAAATGATTCTATCTTCATTTGTGTATATGTATATCTATATGTGAGTATGTATAATTACATGTGTATAATTATGTGTATCTGTGTATATTTATATATGTGTTCTTATATAGATGTGTGCACATCTGGATATATTTTCAGTGTCTGCTCTAGCTCTCAGTACAAATCCCACTGAGGTAAAGCTCATTCTATATTTTGAGGTCCATAAATGAAATACTGATTCTGGCTGTCATTGTGTCTACTCTTCTCTCTCTCTCTCTATATATATATATATTGTTGAACAAATGAGCAACGATGGTTGATAGACACTGTACGGCTTAATTCGGGATGTTTGTTTACAAACACACCGAGCATTATAATACATGTTCGGTGAATCCATACGTAAATATATATATGTGTGCATGTATATATATATATATATACATACTACTGTACGTCTGTCTACATGTATGTATGTACGTATACATACTTATATATATATATATATATATAATTATATATATTTATTAAAATAACAGATTAAAGTTTAAGCAAAGAATCGCTGCTTTCACCCTTAATGAGATCTTCTGAAACTAACAAAGTCAATCTGTAAACGCAGAAGTGGATATTTCAAAAAACGTTGCAACCGGAGTAAGACAGGAAGACAATAATTTGGTTCGTGGAAACGTTCCCTGGCAAAGAACGGGAAAAAACGAATATAATACGTCATTAATAGGAGCGATGAAAAACAATTACACGCAAAGACAAAACCACGTTTATGGTATAAAAGAAGTCCTAGACTAATGTTCACTTAGGTGGTTCACAGAGACGTTCTCTGGCAATGAACGGAAAAAACAAAGATAATACGTCATATGTGAAGCGTGGAGAACAATTGCACGCAAGGACAAAACCACGTGAATGGTATAGCTGAAGTCATAGACTAAAATTCTAACACACACACATATTTATATGTGCGTGGTTTTGTATACATATGGTGAGTGTTTTTGCGTATGCTTGTGTATGTACGTATTTGGATGCGTGTATGTATTTATTTAATATCAATTACCTCTGTATTGTATTTTATTTACTTTATTCTTAACTCTAGCGGAGGATCATTCGGTTTCCTAGTTAGAATTTTAGTCTATGACTTCCGCTATACCATTTACATGATTGTGTCCTTGCGTGCAATTGTTCTCCACGATCCACATTATCTTCGTATTATCCATGTATTATCTTCGTTTTTCCGTTCATTGCCAGAGAACGTCTCTATGAACCACCTAAGAGAACATTAGTCTACAACTTCTTTTATACCATAAACGTGGTTCTGTCTTTGCGTGTAATTGTTTTTCACCGCTCCTATTAATGACGTATTATATTCGTTTTTTCCCGTTCTTTGCCAGGGAACGTTTCCACGAATCAAAGTATCGTCTTCCTCCGGTTGCAACGTTTTTTGAAATATCCACTTCTGCGTTTACAGATTGACTTTGTTAGTTTCAGAAGATCCCGTTAAGGGTGAAAGCAGCGATTCTTTGCTTAAACTTTAATCTGTTATTTTAATAAATATTTGCTCTACGGTTCTTATATATTTGATATATATTTATCCTTATCGAGCCCTCTTTGGATTTTAGTCTTCAAATTTATTATTATTACTATATATATATATATATAAAATTATAATTGAGTATAAAAGAAAAGAAATACAAACCAGAATTGTGGTAACTACCAATCACCCAGACAATTTGGTGCTGTTTCGCAATACTAATTGTGAATAGAAATACCAATTCTTGCTCATCAGTGGGTGAAGAATTAGTATCCTAGAGACTTCTAAGTATATTAAGAAACTGAATTGTGTGCTATATATAATAACGCACATGGTATCTTAGCGTGTCTCACAAACTTACACCACTAAAAATAGCAGCCAGGTTTATTCGACATTTGAAATAGCTCAACAAATTAACGGAGCCGAATATATCAAAGGTATATATTGAGTTCGGAACTCAAAATAGTCTATTACAATAAAATGGCTCTAAGAAAGAAATATTTCCGAGCCGTATATTATAATTGAATATAAAAGAAAAACGAACACATATATATACATATAAGTGTTCAAATTGGTTTGTATTTATTTTCTTGATTTTTTCTTAAATTGAGACAGGCAAACCCTATTGTCTATAGTTAGTATTCTTTTCACCTTAGCAAATCTGGTCCCTTACGATTTGAACACATATATGTATATATCTGTGTTCGTTTTTCTTTTATATTCAATTATAATATACAGCTCGGAAATATCTCTTTCTTAGAGCTATTTTATTGTAAGAGACTATTTTGAGTTTCTAACTCAATATATACCTTTGATATATATATATATATATATATACATATATATACATATATATAACTAATAGACTATCTTACCTTATAATAAAACAAAATATAATAATCTAGAATGAGCTAAATTAAATTAAATTAATTTAAACATATTAATTTGTAATTAACTTAAATATTTGATTGCTATAGAAAGTAATCTATGCATAATAATCCGGATATAATATAAACTTATAATTAACTAAAGCATTATCCAATTCAAAACTGATAAATATGAAAAAATGTTTAATTTCTAATTTTGTCTAGCATTTGAATACAATGGTTTTTTATTCCCCCCTCTATTTTAACTTTTCCTTTTCCTCTTCTTCATTTTTCTTTATACCCCCTCTTTTCTCTTTTTTCTCCCCCACATCTTCCCTTCTGTTTTTATTCCCCTTTTTCTCTCTCTACATCTTCTCTTTTTCTTCTTTTATTTATTTATTTATTTGTTTATTTCCCTTCTTTATCTTCCCATCTTCCATCTCAACTCCCCTTCTATATTTCTACCTTGCTCTACGTCCTCTTCTTCTCTAAGTGTATCATATTATTTATGGTATAAAAACGTTGAGGGTTGGTGAAATAAATTACTGCCACTATTGGAATTGAATAATCAAAACTGTAGCGGTATGTCGCATATCCAATCTCTTATATATTTTATCTCATGAAAACTTACTTAAACACCATTGTACCCTTGAAATATGTATAATAAAATATATATTTTGATTATGAGAATATTTTTCATTTATTAATATTTTGAATAATCTATATATATAAAACTGAGGATGTCTGTGTGTGTGTGTGTGAGTTTGAATCCCTAAAATTAGAGAACCACCCAACCGACTGTTTTCAAACTTTACCCATGTAATACTTATGTTTCAGGGAGTGTTCTGAGCAAAACAAATTTCAAATTTTCCATGCCCTAGGGACCGGATTAGACGATTTAGCGATCTCTCTATAATTCTTAGTCTTTCTCTTTTTAGATAGATACATGCATATAACGTCGCGCCCTTATAATATCTGTCTGTATGTCTGGCTGTCTGCATTACGTCACTTCCTACACTGCAATTCGCTCTGCGTCCAGAACGCGCCCTTATAATATCTGTCTGTATGTCTGGCTGTCTGTTGCCTCCGGTTATTCTGCCACCCTTGCTCAAGACAAATCTCATACTCATTCCCCAAACAGTTGGTAAGTGCCGACAACTTCTTCCTCACGTTTTAAGCCACAGTGTTGCTTACTTACGTACCACCATACCCTTACTTCTTTGCCAGCCGTGATTATGGCAATACTAAGCTTAGCTAAGGTGGTTATATATTTCACAATACCTTATCCCGTGCAACGCCGTGTCCCACTGCTAGTATATATATATATGGAGGCACATGGCTTAGTGGTTAGAGCATTTGCCTTGCAATCGAAAGGTTGTGAGTTCAATTCTCAGACCGGGTAATGTGTTGTTTCCTTGAGTAAGACACTTTATTTCACATTGCTCCAGTTTACTCAGCTGTAGAAATGAGATGATAGGACTGGGGTCCCTATCATTCCACTGCAAAGTGGTCGTGGAGGTGCCACGGCAAAAAAGCACCCAGCACTCACTGTAAATAAGGTTGGTGTTAGGAAGGGCATCCAGCTGTAGAAAACAATGCTAAAACGCTTATCAACACAGCAACAAATAGATAGGAACAACAACAAAATATGAAGACGTCACATCTCAGAGTTGCAACACTTAATATTGGCACACTCAGAGGTAGATCTGCTGAAATAGCGGAGATGCTGGAGAGAAGGCATGTGGATGTGTGCTGCGTGCAAGAGGTGAGATGGAGAGGTGCCTCTGTGAGACTAGTCGTAGGCAAACATCTTAGCTATAAGCTTTTTTGGGTAGGTAAGGATGATGGGTTGGGGGGAGTAGGCATTTTCCTGGGTGAGAGATGGATCAATAAGACAGTAGAGGTAGTTCGAGTTAGTAATCGAATAATTAAGCTTAGATTAGTTGTAGGCAGGAGACTACTGACAATCATCTCTGCCTATGCTCCCCAAGCAGGCCTAGGCAAAGATGAGAAAGAGTGCTTTTACGAGCAACTTTTACAAACAACCGCAATGACAGAGGATGGAGACATCGTTATGTTAGCAGGGGACTTCAATGGTCAGGTTGGACAGCTCCAGGATGGTTACACTGGGGTACATGGTGGGCACGGTTACGGCTCAAGAAATGAAGAAGGAGTGAGACTTCTTGAATTTTGTGATGCAGGTACACTGACTATTTGCAACACTAACTTCCAGAAACCTGCCATCCACCTAATAACCTACAAATCTGGCGAGCACATAAGCCAGATTGACTTCTTACTAGTTAGGCTGCGGGACAGGCAGATAGTGTCTAATACCAAGGCATACCCTGGGGAAGAATGTAGCCCGCAGCATAGGTTAGTCGTTAGTGATATCTCAGTAAGCAAGAGATGGAATGAGACATACAGGAAAGTGTAGAGAAGAAAGGTCTGGAAGCTAAAAGACCTTTCACTAAAATACAAATTTAGGAAAGCCCTTCAAGATGTGTATGACGAAAAAGAAGACGATTTAGAGACGTATGACATAGATAATAACTGTAATTTCTTACGTGACAACTTACTGCAGACTACTGATGAAACTTGTGGCTGGAGCAGAGCTCCAACCAGACAGAGAGTGACCTGGTGGTGGAACAGCACAGTAGATAAGGCTATTAGAGACAAAAGACTAGCATGGAAGGCTTGGATAAAGGGTGGGAGTAGGGAAGGATATACAGCCACTAAGAGAGAAGCTAGATGTCAGGTGTACTTAGCACTCAGGGAGGCTGAGAGTAGGAGGTTTGCCAATGTTCTGCGACGGGAAGATCAGAGGCGTGCGGTGTTCCACATTGCAAGGCAGTGTGTCAATGCAAATCAGGATGTTGTTGGAGATAAATGTGTCCGGAATGATGCTGGTGTACTTAGTGTCACGAATGATCAGAAAAAGGAGGCGTGGAAATGTCATTATGAGAGACTGATGAATGTGGAAAACGAATGGGAGAGTAGAAAACGTCCCACCCTTGCAAGCAGGGAAGAGCGGACATAAACTGAAGATGATGATGATGTAGGTATATATATATATATATATATATATATATATATATATATATATATATATATATATGTAGGTATATATGTATATACATATATGTAGGTATATATATAACTATACATATATATAGGTATATATATATATATACATATATATGTAGGTATATATGTATATACATATATGTAGGTATATATATAACTATACATATATATAGGTATATATATATATATATATACATATATATGTAGGTATATATATATATATATATTAGAATTGGCGCTCTGAAATAGCGATATATATATGAATGTATATATAGTGTATTTTGCAATACACTGTATGCTTAATTAAAAGCATTTCGAAGACCTTATGCTATTGTTTTAGAGTAGTGACAGTCTCACTTACTTTAAATTTTCAGCAAACAGGGGAGATAAAGCGAACATAGCTATGTTTCGTACTGATTGGTACTTATCAAAGCCAAGTACTCCACCTGTTTGCTGAAAATCATGAATGTTTGATTCTTATAGAATTTCTATGTAGGTATATATATATACATATATGTAAGTATATATATGACTATACATATATAGGTATATATATATACATATATATGTAGGTATATATATATATATATATATATATATATATATATATATATTTAGAAACACACAGATACATGCGGACACACACATATATACATGAATGCATCCGCACCCAACTGTGAGTTAAGGGTGCCAACTTCACCGATGTTGCTCAATGAATGACTGGGACAGACCAATTCAGTTTGAACCAGACTGAACCAGTATCAGAGTTAAAAATACATTATGAAGAGAGAAGAAACATTTAGATATAATTAGTAATAAAATGTATCATACCTAAACTGTTCCTAAATTCCTCGACTACGTAGTTTCGTGGCATAAACAAAAACAATATATCAAAGATATAGAGTCCTTGCGAGGTCTGCCGACTTATCAAGAGGATACCTCATTTTACTAGTCTCAAGAACGCGTCTACACGACGTGAGAAAGAATCCCAAAAGGCGGAGGGGGAGACAGTCACGCGATATAACGGTCGAGAAACAGAGCTAAGCCTCTTATAACCACGAAGAAAATACCACGGAGGTATGATACATTTTATTACTAATTATATCTAAATGTTTCTTCTCTCTTCATAATGTATATATATATATATATACATATATGTTTATATATATATATATATACATATATGTAGGTATATATATATATATACATATATATGTAGGTATATATATATATATATATATATATATATATATATATATATATATATATATATATATAGGTATATATATATACATATATATGTAAGTATATATATGTAGGTATATATATATGTATATATATATAAATGGAAGTACAGCATATTCGAAGCTCGAGCCGCAGCTAAGCCAACGAATGCAATCAGAAGTGCAGCCAAGCACTCAATAAGGTATAAAACCTTAGAGTAATAACATACCGTTTAAAGGGCTTTGCAAATTGAAGATAGCAACTGGTAATTCAGCCGTGGGGACCGTAGCAACGAAAGAACTGACTCGCGAGAAAAGATACACATATAAATATATATATATACACATATATATATATAACAAACCTGGACCATCACTTCGATATTTTGCAATATCTCAGTTAGGTTTCTGTAAATCCGAAATCTACAAAATCCGCTTGCGGTGTATGCAAGTTGCGAGTTCTGGAATATCGAACAAAGGATTTACTTTCTCAACAGACTTCCGTTCAGACGCCAGTCCGGTTGTGGGAGCACATGTTTCTCCAAAGGGATCTAACAACCGGTTTTTGGCGGTCAAATTCAAATTATGAGCAACGGACTAAGTTCCGTACACGAAATGAATTAAGCACTCAACCAGATCGTTATTGAACAAACATAAATAATTAACCAATCATTAGAATTGTCTAATTAAATTAATCAATTAATCATTAGGTCTGGGAGATAGTAAAGCAAATGGAAGTACAGCATATTTGAAGTTCGAGCCACAGCTACGCCGACGAATGTATTCAGAAGTGCAGCTAAGCGCTTGATAAGGTATAAAACCTTAGAGTAATAACATTCAGTTTAAAGGGCTTTGCAAATTGAAGATAGCGACTGGTAATTCAGCCGCGGGGACCGTAGTAATGAAAGAACTGGCTCGCGAGAAAAAATACATACATATATATTATATATATATATACATATATAAGTATATATATATATATGGATATATATATATACATATATATGTATATACGTATATAAGTATATATATATATATATATATAAGTATATATATATATATAAGTATATATTATATATATATATATGGATATATATATGTAAGTGTATATATATATGGATATATATATATGTAAGTATATATATATATAAAAATATATATATATATATATATATATATGTAGGTATATATATATATATATACACACATATATATGTATATATATGTAGGTATATATATATATATATATATATATATATATATATATATATATATATATAAGTATTAAGTTGTTAAACAATATTCCATGATTATGTCAAAGAATGAGTTTTACAGTAGATTGGAAGCACTCAACGGTGATAAATAATTTTCAGAAGTTATTAATATTAAAATATAAGTATTAATAAAATAGATGTTCTTTTGATCAATTACATTTTATTATACATATTTAGGATGTACAACAGTACGTCCTCATCAGACAAAATATAATGATACATGACATACCCTGAGATGTTAAATGGTTAAGATTTAATCAAGCTAGTGATTACCCGATACAAAATTTTGCTTATATAATATTTGTATGAGAGTGCGAAAACGTAATGAATTCATTAGAGAATGTGTGAGTAAGAAAAAACGTTGCATACTTAAAGTGTTCTAAATTTTAAATTGTATGATACTTTAATATATCTAGGGAAACATCTCATGAATCATAACAGCCAGTGATAGCCACTGGAAAAAGATTTATAAGGAGGGAAAGATAAAGTGTGGGTTTTTTTTTTTCGAAAGTTAAACCGTTAGAATTTGGAAATATTTTATTTATAATATTAATGTGAAGACTCTTAGATTTCAGGATTATTTGCTATTTATTTATATATTATTTATATAAATTCGATAAGTGTGTTATCATTTCTAAACTTCTGAATTGTGAGAATAACATTTTAAAGGATTTAGCTGGCACGTAAAGAATGAAATATTATACTGTTGATTAATTACCTAAATCTAAACTTTAACAAATATCTCAACATATTAGGTATGTAAAGCTTTTGAAGTACTTATTGTTATAAATATTTGAATAACTATTATGTATATAGGTATATATTAATGAGTCAGTATGTATAAGGTAAAAATAAAATAAAATAATATGTTACGGATAAAATTTATACATATGTATAATTATTCTTCAACCAAGATATCAACGTATTATTAGATATAGGGATATAGATATATAGATATATATTAGGTATTATTGATGCAGTATACTTTAGGTAAATGATAACAGTTATACTCTTAACAACGTGTTACATTTAAATATATATATATATAAGAAAAACGAACAATGAGTGCATGTATAAAGTTCAAAACAATGTGTATAATAATTTTTAGTTTGGATATTTTCTCTATATTTGAATCATGTATATAGAAGTATGGTAGGTATATTTAAAAATATTTAAAAATATATAAAATACAATATATAACTACATATATATTATAAAACATTATATTATAAATAAATAAATAAATAAATAAGAGATCGAAAGTACAGCGAAAAAAATTCACATTTATATATAAGTTTGAATCCGTCTCAAATTTAGATATTATAGTGCAGTAAGTATATTATAAAGAAATATATGCTATATTATACTATAAATAATAGATCAAAAAGTCATTAAACATTTGGAGTTATAGATAAGTTTCGTAAAAATGTTTGGTTTGGGTATTAAAACTTAAATTTAAAAGAGATTACAAATGTATTAAAAATAAAAGAAACTGACCATAAAACATACAATTACATTAGATCAACCTCGTCCACATTCAAACTTCGTTTCGCGAACCATAAATGCTCATTCTCGAACTCTAAGAAGAAATCATCCACGTCTTTATCACAGCTCATATGGTCTTTAAAAGAGAAGAGCCTGGAAACTCCATTCTTTGGACAAAACTTCGGAACTGTGGAATTTACCGCAACTCTAGTATATCAAACAACTCCCCGCTCTGTACAATGGAGACCCTGTTGATTATTAATAATTATGAGACATTAATTAACAAAAAAAGTGAATTATTCTCTAATTGCTTCAAAAAAGAAAGAACAAATAATAACTCGGTTACCAGGACTATATAATCAACAGTAAAAAACATCGATGGCCTTTAATATTGCTTTATTTTATGGATATCTATAGAAAAACAACGTTAGAATGAATGACAATATTTCAATTAGCATGCCTAAACATTGATACACACAACTTTATTCGTTAACTTGGATCAACACCATCATTTATCTATAATTTAGTACAATACCTAATCCTTACATATCTATAGAATGTATTTAACTGTGAATGTTTAATACATTTGTAATCTAAAACATTTGTAATCTAAAACAAGAAAGAACCAATAACAACTCGGTTACCAGGAATATATAATCAACAGTAAAAAACATCAATGGCCTTTAATATTGCTTTATATTATGGATATCTATGAAAAAACAACGTTAGAATGAATGACAATATTTCAATTAGCATGCCTAAACATTGATACACACAACTTTATTTGTTAACTTTGATCAACACCATCATTTATCTATAATTTAGTACAATACCTAATCCTTACACATTTATTGAATTTATTTAACTGTGAATTTTTAATACAGTTGTAATCTAAAACATTTGTAATCTAAAACGAGAAAGAAAGAACCAATAACAACTCTGTTACCATGAATATATAATCAACAGTAAAAAGCATCAATGGCCTTTAATATTGCTTTATTTTATGGATATCTATGGAAAAAACAACGTTAGAATGAATGACAATATTTCAATTAGCATGCCTAAACATTGATACACACAACTTTATTTGTTAACTTTGATCAACAGCATCATTTATCTATAATTTAGTACAATACCTAATCCTTACATATCTATTGAATTTATTTAACTGTGAATTTTTAATACATTTGTAATCTCTTTTAAATTTTAGTTTTAATAACCAATCCAAACATTTTTACGAAACTTATCTATAACTCCAAATGTTTAATGACTTTTTGATCTATTATTTATAGTATAATATAGCATATATTTCTTTTAAATATACTTACTGCACTATAATATCTAAATTTGAGACGGATTCAAACTTATATATAAATGTGAATTTTTTTCGCTGTACTTTCGATCTCTTATTTACTTATTTATTTATAATATAATGTTTTATAATATATGTAGTTATATATTGTATTTTATATATTTTTAAATATACCTACCATACTTCTATATACATGATTCAAATATAGAGAAAATATCCAAACTAAAAATTATTATAGACATTATTTTGAACTTTATACATGCACTCATTGTTCGTTTTTCTTATATATATATATTTAAATGTAACACGTTGTTAAGAGTATAACTGTTATCATTTACCTAAAGTATACTACATTAATAATACCTAATATATATCTATATATATATATCCCTATATCTAATAATACGTTGATATTTTGGTTGAAGAATAATTATACATATGTATAAATTTTATCCGTAACATATTATTTTATTTTATTTTTACCTTATACATACTGACTCATTAATATATACCTATATACATAATAGTTATTCAAATATTTATAACAATAAGTACTTCAAAAGCTTTACATACCTAATATGTTGAGATATTTGTTAAAGTTTAGATTTAGGTAATTAATCAACAGTATAATATTTCATTCTTTACGTGCCAGCTAAATCCTTTAAAATGTTATTCTCACAATTCAGAAGTTTAGAAATGATAACACACTTATCGAATTTATATAAATAATATATAAATAAATAGCAAATAATCCTGAAATCTGGAGTCTTCACATTAATATTATAAATAAAATATTTCCAAATTCTAACGGTTTAACTTTCGAAAAAAAAAACCCACACTTTATCTTTCCCTCCTTATAAATCTTTTTCCAGTGGCTATCACTGGCTGTTATGATTCATGTGATGTTTCCCTAGATATATTAAAGTATCATACAATTTAAAATTTTAGAACACTTTAAGTATGCAACGTTTTTTCTTACTCACACATTCTCTAATGAATTCATTACGTTTTCGCACTCTCATACAGATATTATATAAGCAAAATTTTCTATCGGGTAATCACTAGCTTGATTAAATCTTAACCATTTAACATCTCAGCGTATGTCATGTATCATTATATTTTGTCTGATGAGGACGTACTGTTGTACATCCTAAATATGTATAATAAAATGTAATTGATCAAAAGAACATCTATTTTATTAATACTTATATTTTAATATTAATAACTCCTGAAAATTATTTATGACCGTTGAGTGCTTCCAATCTACTGTAAAACTCATTCTTTGACATAATCATCGAATATTGTTTAACAACTTAATACTTATATATATATATATATATATATATATATATATATATATATATATATATATATATACCTACATATATATACATATATGTGTATATATATATATATATATATATACCTACATAAATATATATATATATATATATATATATATATATATATATATATATATATATATATATATATATATATATATATATATATATATACTTACATATATATATATCCATATATATACTTACATATATATATCCATATATATATATATATGAAAGACGTAAAATAAGAAAATTATAAAAATTAACTTACTTACTAAAATTTCACTCCAACTAATTAGTTTCTGAAAGGGAATAAACATTGGTAGATATACTAATTCTTTATAATTATCTCCAAATTATTTTGTTGAGCAAAAATTTGCCAAAACTGCTGCTATAGTTCATAGTAATGGTTCAGCTGCTGTCTTATTAACATACCACTCCTCACTGATTAACCTCGATGTCACGTGATTGATTCTTTTGCCACCGACCAAGTAGGCAGTGATTTTTTCAATGACTTGGAACTTAGTCCACGCTTTGCTTTTTTCCATCCACTGAATTATTTTTGTATAAGTTCCCTGTGTCCACGCATTGCCTGGGAACTTAGCTGAGAATAGACTTCCCTGATGACGAAAGGATTTTCACCATGTTGTTCTATTCGGAAACCATGTTTATTCCATTTCAGAAACTAATTAGTTGGAGTGAAATTTTAGTAAGTAAGTTAATTTTTATAATTTTGTTGCTGTGTTGATAAGCGTTTTAGCATTGATTTCTACAGCTGGATGTCCTTCCTGACACCAACCTCATTTACAGTGAGTGCTCGGTGCTTTTTTGCCGTGGCACCTCCACGACCACTTTGCAGTGGAATGATAGGGACCCCCAGTCCTATCATCTCATTTCTACAGCTGAGTAAACTGGAGCAATGTGAAATAAAGTGTCTTGCTCAAGGAAACAACACATCACCCGGTCTGAGAATTGAACTCACAACCTTTCGATTGCAAGGCCAATGCTCTAACCACTAAGCCATGTGCCTCCATATATAAATATACTAGCAGTAGGACACGGCGTTGCACGGGATAAGGTATTGTGAAATATATAACCACCTTAGCTAAGCTTAGTATTGCCATAATCACGGCTGGCAAAGAAGTAAGGGTATGGTGGTACGTAAGTAAGCAACACTGTGGCTTAAAACGTGAGGAAGAAGTTGTCGGCACTTACCAACTGTTTGGGGAATGAGTATGAGATTTGTCTTGAGCAAGGGTGGCAGAACAACCGGAGGCAACAGACAGCCAGACATACAGACAGATATTATAAGGGCGCGTTCTGGGCGCAGAGCGAATTGCAGTGTAGGAAGTGACGTAATGCAGACAGCCAGACATACAGACAGATATTATAAGGGCGCGACGTTATATGCATGTATCTATTTAAAAAGAGAAAGACTAAGAATTATAGAGAGATCGCTAAATCGTCTAATCCGGTCCCTAGGGCATGGAAAATTTGAAATTTGTTTTGCTCAGAACACTCCCTGAAACATAAGTATTACATGTGTAAAGTTTGAAAACAGTCGGTTGGGTGGTTCTCTAGTTTTAGGGATTCAAACTCACACACACACACACAGACATCCTCAGTTTTATGTATATAGACTTGCAGAAAACCACCCGGTGGGCGGTTTTCTGCTAGCACATCTAGTGTATATACTGATATTGTTGAGATTTGGATGAGAAATGTTTTCGGCACCACATGTTCACCGTCTCTCTGTGTGTCTTTTATGCATGTATAAATATATATGTTATCTATACGGTGAAATCTTTGAAATAAATATATGTTAAAACGAAAAAAGGAGAAAATAAATAACTGACGGTTAGAAAAATATAATCCTATGAAATTTTAATCATACCATTAGGTGTGAATAAGGAAATATTTTTTTATTGTCAAAACAAATGTTCAAAAGTTAAACTTCAATTTTTTGAATTATTTCCAATTTTTTCATGAAATTGAACACT
>OZ024754.1:23441434-23463934 GCA_964016885.1 Eledone cirrhosa | reverse complement strand
AGACACCTGAACTGTTGACCTTTCAACATGACTGCAATTCACACACACATCCCTACTGACTATTATCACAACAATGATCCGCTTTACTACACACACACATATTTGTCTTAAAAGACTTATTTTTCAGTGACTTCTCAATCAGGCGGAAAAGGACACTCTTCCACAAACCTACATTTGGCGCAAAATCAATTTTTAACATTCACGTGACCACTACCGACCAATCAAAATTGTTTTGACTACAAGAATTTTTGCAACACGAATTGGGCGAAACTTATAGTACCCATTCACGTGACATTCAACAACCAACCAAACCTTAATACCTCTGGAGCCACTTTTTTCACATAAAACAGGTAGAATTTCCCAAACTGATCAGATTAGAGTAAACATCACGGGCGCTCTATCTCAAAATTAGTTTTGAAAAGCATTAGAAATGCGCAACCGGTAAAACGTAAAACTAAAACTGAATACTAACCAATACTTATTTCTAATTTTTACTTATTCCTAATTAAACTATTTTTCACTGGGAAAAATTTGTCAGCATTTTCTTTTCCTTTTACTAATATGTGTGTTACACCTTTTACGTGTGTTACTCCTGTATTCTTTTATATATATATATATATATATATATATATATATATATATATATATATATATATATAAAATAAAGTTAAACAAAAAGTCAAATGTTTAAAATTTAGGTTCGTTTATTACTGCTGTATATATTACTGCTATATATTATTACTGCTATATATATAACTGATTCCAGTTCCTCAGTGAAATAACAACCCAACCAGGAAATTGACAAAATTATACACATCAACAACATATGAACTTGTCTATACCACACTAATTCAAACTGCCTGAAGAGGTCACAGCCAAAGATGGCTGTCACTGAAATATATATAGCAGTAATAAACGAAGCTAAATTTTAAACATTTGACTTTTTGTTTAACTTTATTTTACATTACTCCGGAGTAACCAAACCAACCTGCGCACTTCGTCGAGTGCTCCAGCCTGCATACTGAGGTGTTGGTATACAACCAACATACACTAAAATATATATATATATATATATATATATATATATATATATAATTATATATATATATATATATATATATTTATATATATATATATATATATATATATATATATATATATATATATATATATATATATATATATATATATATATATAGAGAGAGAGAGAGAGAGAGAGAGAGAGAGAGAGAGAAGAGTAGACACAATGACAGCCAGAATCAGTATTTCATTTATGGACCTCAAAATATAGAAGCAGCTTTACCTCAGTGGGATTTGTACTGAGAGCTAGAGCAGACACTGAAAATATATCCAGATGTGCACACATCTATATAAGAACACATATATAAATATACACAGATACACATAATTATAGACATGTAATTATACATACTCACATATAGATATACATATACACAAATGAAGATAGAATCATTTTTCGCATGTAGAGAGTACTTCATCTTTATACTGTATATGTGTGTGTGTATATGTGTATATTTATGAGTGTATGTATGTACGTATTTGTATGAGTGGCCGTACGTATGTATGCATATGTTTGTGTGTACGTGCGTATATATGTATGTGTGTACGCATGTATATGCGTATTTGTGTATGTCTATGTATGTGTTTGTTTGTATATATATATGGATATGTGTGTGTATGTGTGTTTTTGTGTATGTATTTATTTATATTGTTATACTTTGGGAGGGTCATTTTGCCAATAAGAAACACACGCACCAGTTGCTTTCACTCCAATTTATTATAAATTAAATTATAAATTTAAAAACATTTATAAATTTCCAGTTGGTTAGTTGGTTCCACAACCGGACGGTTGTTCATATATTGTCAAAGTTCTTTTGGTCACTAATGAGGTCACAGAAGGTGTGACGAAAGAACTTTGACAATGCATGAACAACCGTCCGGTTGTGGAACCAACCAACCAACCGGAAATTTATAAATTTTTTAAAATTTATAATAAATTGGAGTGAAAGCAACTGGTGCGTGTGTTTCTTATTGGCAACATGACCCTCCCAAAGTATAACAATATTGGTTTCAACACACATTTTCAGATAAAAATTCTTGCTAAACAAATTCAGAAACGAAATATTTATTTATATATATATATATATATATATATTTATATATATATATATATCATCGTCATCATCATCATTTCATTTTACGTCCGCTTTTTCCCTGCTTGCAAGGGTGGGACGGGAACTGATTTTGGCTTGATTTCTACAGCTGGATGCCCTTCCTAACACTAACCTCATTTACAGTTTTTTTGCCGTGGCACCTCCACGACTACTTTGCAGTGGAATGATATGGACCCCAGTCCCTATCATCTCATTTCTACAGCTGAGTAAACTGGAGCAATGTAAAATAAAGTGTCTTGCTCAAGGAAACAACACATCACCCGGTCTGAGATTTGAACTCACAACCTTTCGATTGCAAGGCCAATGCTCTAACCACTAAGCCATGTGCCTCCATACATATATATATATTGTTTGTAAATTCTGTACCATCCAGTTTTGTCAGCACAAGTCTTGGCTACAACTTCTACAAATAAAATTAAAGGAGAATAATTTCAGAATAAACAAGTTTTATTCAAAATATTAACAACATTATTGGCACCATTTTGGGTGAGTGATACGGTTTTAACTTGTCTGGATGTGTTTCTGTTTCATTAACCCTTTAGCATTCAAACCGGCCGTGTCCGGCCAGAAATGTCTCACCTCTTTCTGTTCAAACTGGCTGTAACTGGCCATTAATACTGATGTTGAGGTATTGTTCTCAAAATAAATAACATTAAAATCTCATAGATTCGATATTATCTGAGATGATTATATAAGATAAAGTGTTTACTACAAAAATACAATAGTATATATAGAGTAATGTGAATGCTAAATGGTTAAGTAACCTTTACAAGAGAATGATTTACCACAGACATCATAGTGATATGGTTCCTCTCCTGTATATGTTAGTGTGTAGTGAAGCCACAACATTTAGAGAGTGAGGTACCAGAGACGTCACAGTGATATGGTTCCTCTCCTGTATATGTTAGTGAGTAGTGAAGCCACAACATTTAGAGTATGATTTATCAGACAACACAGTGATATGGTTCCTTTCCTGTATGTAGAGGTTAATGTATAGTGAATCCACAACATTTTCAGTATGATTTACCGCAGACATCACAGTGATATGGTTCCTCTCCTGTATATGTTAGTGTCTAGTGAAGCCACAACATTTAGAGAATGATTTACTGCAGACATCACAGTGATATGGTTCCTTTTCTGTAAATGTTAGTGCCGTGTGAAGTGAGTTATTTCAGAGAACGATTTCCCACAGATATCACAGTGATATGGTTTCTCTCCTGTATGTATGTTTGTGCCTAGTTGAGTGAGCTTTCATGAATAATAATTTACCACGAATATTACAGTGATATGGTTTCTCTCCAGTATATATATGTTTATATGTAGTTAATGTAGCAATGAAAGAGAATAATTTCTCCCCAATATCACAGTGGTATGGCTTCTCACTCATATGAATGTATTTGTGTTTAATTAATTCACCATAGTGAGACAATGAGATATGACTTTGTTATGGTTTCTCACCTGTATGGGTATATTTGTGTCTAGTTAAACTACTTGATACAGAGAATGATTTACGACAGATATGACATTGGTATGGTTTCTCACCTGTATGTATACGTTTGTGAGAAATTAAAGCACTACTTACAGAGAACGATTTACCACAGATGTCACAGGGGTAAGGGTTGTCTCCTGTATGGGTATGTAAGTGTTTAGTCAATATACCACTTCGAGGGAATGTTTTACCAAATATGCCACAGTGATATGGCTTGTCTCCTGCATGTATACGTTTGTGAGTAGTTAAGGTACTATTATCAGAGAATGATTTACCACAGATATCACAGTGATATGGCTTCTCTCCTGTATGTATACGTTTGTGTCTAGTTAAGGTACTACTATCAGAGAATGATTACCACAGATGTCACAGTGGTAAGGCTTGTCTCCTGTATGTATACGTTTGTGAGTAGTTACCTTACTTCTATCAGAGAATGATTTCCCACAGATATCACAGTGATAAGGCTTGTCTCCTGTATGTATACGTTTGTGAGTAGTTACCTTACTTCTATCAGAGAATGATTTCCCACAGATATCACAGTGGTAAGGCTTGTCTCCTGTATGGGTACCTAAGTGTTTAGTCAATATGCCACTTCGAGGGAAGGTTTTACCACAGATATCACAGTGATATGGTTTCTCACCTGTATGTATACGTTTGTGAGTAGTTAAGGTACTATTATCAGAGAATGATTTACCACAGGTATCACAGTGATATGGTTTCTCACCTGTATGTATTCGTGTGTAACTAGTTAAGTGACTACTATCAGAGAATGATTTACCACAGATATCACAATGGTGTGGCTGTCTCCTGTATGTATACGTTTGTGTCTAGTTAAGTTATTACTAAAAGAGAATGATTCACCACAGATATCACAGTGATATGGCTTGTCTCCTGTATGTATACGTTTGTGAGTAGTTAAGTTACTACTATCAGAGAATGATTTACTACAGCTATCACAGTGATATGACTTGTCTCCTGTATGGGTACGTTTGTGACTAGTTAAGTTACTACTATCAGAGAATGATTTACCACAGATATCACAGTGATATGGCTTCACACCTGTATGGGTACGTAAGTGTTTAGTTAAGTGACTACTTACAACGAATGATTTACCACAGACATTACAGTGAAATGGCTTCTCTCTTCTAGACTTTGGTATCTCTTCTGGAATAGCCATATGTTTCTCATTTAATCTTCTCCTCACTCAATTTATTTTCCATGTTTCTTCTTCCCTTGCCAAAATTTACAGATGTTATTCTTGTGTTATTTTTTATATTATATTCATAAAAATATTTCTTCTGCTATATTTCCCTCAAGTGTGACCTCAGTCAAGATCTGAAGATGATGCAAACTTCTTTCTGATCCAAGTTTAGTTAAGATTCAAAATCATCTTGTAAATATTTCAGATGGTGATGAAACGATATTTTTCCAAGAAACACAGTTCTGAAGATATATTTCACAGTAATTCTGCCATAGATTTATATAAACAGTGTTATATGAGTTATGTATGAAAAGCTTTAGTCTTGAAATGATAAATAGAGAGGATGTATTCAAGATTAAAAAGTAAATTTATCCCAATGGCATCTGATATTCTGAAATAAGAAAGAAACAGTATGAGATAATAGAGAATATTTTAGAATCATAGATAGATTTAAAATTGTAAATTTTATATTTCTATATTGGTAAACTGTAGATTTCAACTTTCCAGAGTAATTCTCTCCAATGTGAGCAGTGGTATTCCAGCACGCTTTGCAAATGTTTTCCTTCTAACTCTTGGGAGGTCTGCCCTATAGCCTTTACCCAGGAACTTCATTGTTATATGACATTCTAACATGGGAATTGTCTGAGACCTGAGATGTGTAACTTGACAGTTCCTTGAGTAACAGTTCTTTCTACCTGGAAGGGAAAAATGCTGTGCAATTGCTTGATAACAGTCAAAGGATTCTCACACATGGCTACCCTAGGCACCCAACCAACATGACTTGTGTTAGTACTGTAGACACAATTAGTTGGAATTTTATTTGCAGAGCTTTCCATAACTTTGGCGTTTTTTTTCTATTCTGGTTGGATGCCTTTCCTCTCATCAACCACTTTACAGCAAGGACTGGGTGTATTGTTCGTGTTACTAGTGAGGTTATTTTACTGGACTTAAGAGCTCTCTACCCTGTATCAGTTTCTATTTCGAGTGCTTACAATGATGATGATATATACATATATATATAAATACATAAACAAATATATACATGTGTATATATATATATATACACATATATATAAATAGATACATATGTATATGTGTATATATATATATATATATATACATATATATAAATACATACATATGTATATGTGTATATATATATACATATATAAAAATATATATACATATATATAAATATATATACATATATATACTTATACAAATATATATATACTTATAGAAATATATACATATATATATATATATATATATATATATATATATATATATATATATATATATATATATATCCCTCTAATCTCTCTTCACGGCCGAATTGTCGATTTGAGAATATAAACAAACCACTTTTGTCTGTCTTTCCATTTTTTGTAGTCCATTTGACCAGTGTCATTTAATCTGTCATTTATTTCTGTTTAGAATGTAATCTCTCTTTTTCTCTCGGAATTTCAATTAATATTTCACATGTTTTTAATATGCCTCATTCTGTTGGACCCTTCCTAAAAACTAACCTTATCCTAAAGTTACCCATTTCCTGCCCTCCCCCACCTGCACACCACCATTGCTATTTGGTCTAATCATAACTCAGCGGTTCATAGTAAGTTCTCTTACCAATCTGTATAGCAAACCCACCACCTCAGTTATTACTCTTTAAGTTTAGACCTGGTTGTTTTTTCGGTTTTCTAAGTGGACTGCGGAATTTGGAAAGTCTGAACACTCAGTGACAATGTCACAGTTAAAGATAAATTCACCTCTCGCTGTAGGACGAGAATGCAAGGACCCCTCTTTATTTCAGACATGGATGACCAACATAATTCCATCTCCCACACCCCTCCCTGCCCCTCCAACCCATCCATTCAACTCACCCAACTTTAGAGTTGGTACCATGAACGTAGGCACATTGAAAGGTCATTCAAATGAGGTTGTAGAGATGATTGAACGTAAGGAAGTTGATGTGTGTTGTGTTCAAGAGACTAGGTAGAGAGGTGGGTCTGCTAGATTTATTGTAGGTAAGAAACGATGCTATAAACTTTTCTGGGTGGGAAATGACCACAGACAGGGTGGTGTGGGAATTATGTTAGCTGAAAAATGGGTAGATAAGGTAATTGCCGTAAATAGAATGAATGACAGAATAATTAAAATAAGACTAGTTCCAAATAGAACTACTGTGACAATAATATCCACTTATGCACCCCAATCTGGTCTACCTGACGTAATAAAAGACAGGTTCTATGAGTCGCTAATGCACAATACCTCCCAAATAACCGACAGCGACTACTTAATTATTACTGGCGACCTAAATGGTCACATTGGACAACATAGTGATGGCTATGATGGAATCCATGGAGGCTATGGGGTTGGTACTAGAAATGAGGAAGGCTTCAGGATCCTGGAATTTTGTGACGCTAATAACCTAACTATCTGTAACACTAACTTCAAAAAACGAGACAATCACTTGATCACCTATACAAAATAGAGTAACTGTGGGAATTTATGAAAGTTAACCTACTAAAGGCGACAGATGAAATCTGTGGCTGGAGCAGACCTATAGGCAGGAGGAGAGTAACTTGGTGGTGGAACAGTAAGGTGGAGGAGTCAATCAAGGCCAAAAAGCAGGCTTGGAAAGCACGGCGGGATGGGGGAAGTAGAGAACACTATCAAGTGGCCAGGAGGGAAGCTAGGAGATAAGTGTACTTTGCAAGAAGGGAAGCAGAGGAAAGAAAGTTCAAGCATGTTCTACAGTGTGAAGACCAATAACGTGAGATGTTCCGGATTGCAAGACAATGTGTCAAGGAAAACCGTGATATTGTCGGGGAGAAGTGTCTGTAATGATGATGGTGTACTTGCCCTCACTGATGCTTGGATGTGTCACTACGAGAGACTACTAAATGAGGATAATAAATGGGAAAAAATAGTCTGCTCCAAATCGATCCAATAGAGGGACCAGTGCTGCAATCAAAGATATGAAGACAGGAAAGGCAGCTGGGCCTTCGGAGATAGTTGCTGAGATGTTGAAAGCATCTGGAATGATGGGACATACAATGGTCACCCGGATAGTAAACCAAGTAATAAAGAATGGGGTCATACCAAAGGACTGGCTCAGCAGTATCATCGTTAACTGCTCTATGAAACTATAGAGGCATTAAGTTAGTTGACCAGGTCATGAAGATCACAGAAAGAGTTATAGCACAACTAATCAGAGATCAAATTGATCTAGATGAAATGCAGTTTGGGTTTGTGTCAGGTAAAAGTACCACCGCTAACTCGAAGTAGCTAGTCAGCAAATTAATGTAGTGATAATTCCTGTCACAATCTTTATTACTCGATATTCAATGTAGCAACAAGTGAATATTGTTATTGTAAAATAAACATTATCAACATCACAATTCTGGCATTATTCTTTTTATCATTCATCCACAAAAGAATACATTATTCACTACATACACAACAAATAAAAGGGGTCCAAGAACAGATCCCTGTGGTACACCAGATGACGTCTCATACAGTGAAGAATGCTGTGCTAGAACCATGACTACCCCTCTTCAACTGAGAGTGAAGGATTTCAACCAGTTAAAAACTATACACTATGTACAGTATATATACACTATATATATATTATATATACACTATGTACAGTATATATACACTATATATATATTATATATACACTATGTACAGTATATATTATACACTATATATGATGTTGTCCAAGGTAAAGGCAATGTATGATACAGCTTGGCACCAGTAACATCACAACATATATACTATATATATATATATATATACACTATACACAGTATATATACACTATATATATATTATATATACACTATGTACAGTATATATTATACACTATATATGATGTTGTCCAAGGGAAAGGCAATGGCTGATACAGCTTGGCACCAGTAACGTCACAACATATATACACTACATATATACACTATACACAGTATATATACCCTATATATTATATATATTCTATGTACAGTATATATGATGCAGTATATATGATGTTGTCCAAGAGAAAGGCAATGGACGATACAACTTGGAACTAGTAACAACACAACTCATATCATCATCATCATTTTACGTCCATTCTTCTATGCTAGCATGGGTTAGACGGGTTGTCCTGTTGTGGGCAGTGCCAGGTCGGGTGACCATGTCTTGCTCATACGGGAACTGATTCTGGCTAGATTTCTACAGCTGGATGCCCTTCCTAACACCAACCTCATTTACAGTGAGTGCTGGGTGCTGTTTTCCGTGGCGCCTATTCTATATATACTATTTATATACACTATATATTATATATACATTACATATACACTATATATACTACATATACACTGTGTACAGCATATATGACGATGGGAAAGGCAATGGCTGATACAACTTGGCACCAGTGACATCACAACATATACACTATGTACAGTATATATACACTGTCATCCGTCATTTCTGTTCTCCTGGTCATTCTTCCCTACATGTTTCAGTCCTGGGTGTCCTTTTACATCATGGATCACAGGCCTCGCGCACCAGGACTGAACAAAGTCTGATTCACCACCTTGGGTCCTATTCCCCTCTTGGACTCAACTCACATCCCCAATTTCTCTAATACTCCGTCCATTATCACACCCCTAGATTCCTATCACTTTCTCTTCATCATTAACGTCTTCTCTTCAAACTAATACAGGCCGACTATATATGCTCACTCCACATTTCCCTTCATGGCTCTGTACACATACACACCACTATATTAACATACATTTGCTTATAGCTTCGTACTTACATGCACACACTCTTTTACTCACATATACACACACATTTCTTCTTGGTTTCGTACGGACATATAACAGACATACACACACTTACGCATGTGCACAAGTGTAGATCTTTTTACAAAACGGTTTTTTTTCCATTTCAGGTAGACGTGCTCCATCATCCACTTTTCTAAAAAATAAATCATACACAAAACGCCAGCACCAACAGTTTTGCAAGAGATGTCAACATGAATGGACCTGTTATTTTTATCTAAAGACATTTTTTCCAATTCCAATCCGCCAGTCCCCTCAATCTATCTTATTTCTCATTCTTTCTTCTGATGAAGGACTAGCATCTGAAACGTTAAGATCCTCTTCCTGCTATATCAAGCGTTAACCTAATATATGCTTCCATATACTGTACCGATTGTGTTGTTATTTCTGTTTACTTTTTACATACATATATTATATATACACTGTGTACAGGATATATTATGCACTATATATAATGTTATCCAAGAGAAAGGCAATGGCTGATACAGCTTGGCACCAGTATCACAACATATACACTATATATATATTATATATACACTGTGTACAGTATATATTATACACTATATATGATGTTGTCCAAGAGAACGGCTATGCCTGATACAGCTTGCACCAGTGACAACACAACTCATTTCTACAGCTGAGTAAACAGTGTGAAATAAAGTGTCTTGCTCAAGGAAACAACACACCACACAGTCCGAGAATCGAACTCACAACCTTTAGAATGCAAGCCCAATGCTCTAACCACTAAGCCATGATACGTTCCAGAAACAACCATGTTAAAGAGAGACCAATTTATGAAGGGTTTGTCGTAGATTAGAGCAAAACACAATCAGTAAAACAGTAATGGAATGAAAAATATAAACATTTTTTTATAATTAAAGCCTTAAGATGTCTCTTCCTTACGATATACACTTTAATAACATTGAAACATATTTGATAAGTTAAAATCTTAAACTCTTTTTATTCAGACGTACCGCGATAAGAAAATAGATATAAAGAAAAGGGATGTTTCTCTTTGTCGAATAAATAAATGCACAATCAAGTCTAACAATCATTTTATTTAATGTAATAATTTAGTAAATTTCCTACAACGTCAATATTTTGAGGAGCGGATCTTTCCACGTCTGTTCATGTCCGTGGTCCAAAAAGAGTGAGTGAACCTGTGGCTGTGTCCGGGTGTATTTTTGCCTCCGCTCCCTGAAGGGTTGTTAAGGGGAGGCAACTGCTAGTTGCCAAGCGACCATCTCAGCCACTACATTCACCTCGGAGCAGATTTTTTGTCGAAAAATCGTTAACAATGAAGCGAAGGTAGTTTACAAAATGTAGAAGAATGTATCAACAAATTAAAAAAAAAAAAAATAAATAGGTTCATGTCTGCAAGCATTAACACAGGGAAAAAAAAAAAACGTACAGTAAAAGATGCAAAATGCATGAAAAGATAACACTCTTCGCAATAAAGGGGCCCCAGATGCGATAAACAAAAAAAAAAAATGTTTTGCTAGGCAATGAAAATGCCATATGTAGCATAGTTATAAAAAATGCACTAAAAAAAAAGGACTGTGTCAGAATTGACAACAGTCGTAATGTTACGCAAAATATAATATATTGACACTGCCGTAGGCAGTCAAGAATCCAAAAGTAACAAAATGCAATGTACAACAAAAACAATTGGAAGGAAAAAAACAAAACAAAAAAAAAATAATAATTCAGTTTATATTACTGCATAGCTTACGGGGCCAATGCACCCTTCGCCCAGAACGGGTCGTAGTTCTGTGTGTTGATGGGGGGGGGGGAAGAAATAGGCCTGTGTGGCAAAGAAAAAGAGGGGGGCATTTGAGTTTCAAGTGTCATTGTGTCATTGTCCAGGTTTGCTCGTTTGAGACGATCAACGGAAACCGTTTCCCTGGAACCCCGAATATCCAGTGTGAAATGTTTGTCTGTGCGAGCAAGCACACGATAGGGTCCAGAGTACGGCCGTTGAAGAGGGGGTCTCACGGCGTCGTCTCTAACGAACACATGGGTCCACAAGGCAATATCCCTTGGGACGGCAGTTTTTACAGTCTGCTTCCTAGTGCCCATCGGTGGTAGATCCTTGAAATAAGAGTGAAGCCGGGACACGTAGGAAGCGGGGTCCTGCGAAGTCAGGTCAAAAGGGGCCAGCATTTGCCCCGGTAACGCCAGAGGCGTACCATAAACTAATTCGGCAGAGGAGAACCCAAGGTCCACCTTTACCGTCGACCGAATACCCAACAATACAATGGGTAGGTACTCACTCCAACGTGAAGAGTCCATGGAAGCCCTTAAGGAGGCTTTGAGCTGCCTGTGGAATCTTTCCACCATTCCGTTTGAGGCTGGGTGGTAAGACGTGGTTCTTATTCGAGTAGCCCCCAGGATTTGGGTTAGCTCTCGGAAGAGGTTAGACTCAAATTGACGACCACGATCCGTTGTTATGGTGGTTGGTACACCGAAACGAGCGATCCAGGAAGATACGAGGGTACGGGCTGTGGTTTCGGCGGTGATATCTGTTATAGGGACGGCTTCAGGCCAACGCGAAAAACGGTCAACAATCGTCAAAAGATACGAAAAACCACGACTAACCGGCCACGGGCCGACGATGTCCACATGAATGTGACGAAATCTTGCATCGGGGCAGGTGAAGGTTCCGAGAGGAGCCTTAACATGTCTATGAACTTTGGCTTGTTGGCAAGCGACACAGGAACGACACCAAGCAGCAATGTCACGTCTCATACCAGGCCAGAAAAATCTGGCTGTTATGAGTTTTACTGAGGCTGATACTCCTGGGTGAGAAATGCCATGTAAAGCGAGAAACGCAGTTCGTCGATGTTCCACTGGGACTAGAGGTCGTGGTGAGTCCAACGAAACATCACACAGTATCTGTCCGTCAGCAGTTGAGATCGGAATGTATTTCAGTTTGCAATGTACAAACTCTGGCGATGTAACATCCAACGATTCGAGAGTGGGTTGGGCAGCTGCCATTCGATGTAAATCTATCTCCTCGGAAGACGAAATCGATGCGATCGGCAGGCGAGACAGCGCATCGGCCGCTGTATTCAAAGAACCCGGAATATGTTGAATGTCGTTCGTGAACTGTGAGATCAAGTCCAGATGTCTCGTTTCTCTGGGCGAGTATTTGTCTGCCTTAGTTCGAAGAGCAAACGTCAAGGGTTTATGATCAATGAAAATGGTGAATGTTCTACCTTCAAGTACATGAGCAAAATGTTTCACTGATAAATAAATTGCTAATAGCTCCCTTCCAAAGGTGCTATAGCGAGTTTCGGCAGGCTTTAACTTCCTCGAAAAGAACTCGAGTGGTTGCTGTACCCCATCACACTTCTGCTGTAAGACTGCGTCCACGGCGCTATCCGAAGCATCAACACAGAGCGATAGCTCGGCGTTGGGTACTGGGTGGGCGAGCAAAGACGCGTTCGCTAACGCCTTTTTCACTTTTTTAAAATGATCAAGCTGCGTTTTATTTAAGGAAATGTCCATATTCTTACGCCGGCAACCCTTAAAAATCTCTGTCAACGAGAACAGCAATTTGGAACAACATGGTACGAATCGCCTATAAAAATTTACAAGGCCCAGGAATTGACGCAATTGTCGCAGTGAACTTGGCGGAGGCAAATCCGATACTGCCTTAACCTTCTCAGGAAGAGGTCGAATACCGTCGGCGTCAATCAGATGGCCTAAAAATGTTAGTGAGGTCGAGCCGAAAACACACTTGGAAGCATTAATTCGAACATTATATCTCTGAAAACGACGAAATACGAGATCGCGATGCTTTGAATGCTGCCGAGGGGAAGAACTAGCAATCAACACGTCGTCGATATACGTGTACACAAAATCCAGGCCCCGAGTAATATCATCCATAAATCGTTGGAAGGTACTTGCAGCATTTCTAAGGCCGAAAGGCATAGTAAGGAACTCGAATGATCCGAAAGGAGTGGCAATAGCAGTCTTTGGGATATCCTCCTTGTTAACCGGAATTTGATTATAAGCGCGGATCAAATCAAGCTTAGAAAAGATTCTGCAACCCTGCAATGACGATGCAAAATCCTGCAAATGCGGGATTGGATAACGGTCAGGCACAGTAATCGCGTTTAAGCGTCGGTAGTCACCCGTCGGTCTCCAATCCCCAGAAGATCTAGGTACCATATGTAGAGGCGATGCCCAAGGACTTGTGGCGCGCCGAATTATTCCCAATTCCAGCATGTGGTCGAATTCAAGACGTGCAGCTTTCAACTTCTCTGTAGACAATCTTCGAGGACGTGAGAAAACAGATGGATCTGTAGTGGATATGAAGTGTTCAATCGCATGATCCGGGCTAGTTATTCGTAACTTTCCCTGCGTCAACTGAGGGAATGAATGTAGCAGGCTTTGATACTGGTTGCCCACTTCAGCCAAGAAAAAGGAAGGGCTGACAGTGGCGACGTCCGGCTCTGAACCCTCGAAAGAAAGGCCTGTTTCAGCATCAACAAGGCGTTGTCTGCGAATGTCCACCAACAAGGAAAAATGGTGGAGAAAATCCGCTCCCAAAATGGCGTATGGCAAGTCGGCGATAGTAAACTTCCACTTCAAATAACGCCGCAAATTTTTTAACCGAAGAGGAAGCGAAATTTGCCCATACGTTCGAATGGCCGTGTGGTTGACAGCTCGTAGATTTATATCTGCTTCGGCTGGGCTTTTTTTGAGATAACTGACTGGCCAAATACTCAGCGACGCGCCAGTATCGACAAGGAAAAAATTGTTTGACCGCAGGTCGTATACGAAAAGATGGCGGTTCGCTCCTAGTGGCTCTGCTTTGCGTTTCCCGATCTCTTGTAATCACAGGGCGTGCGACAACGTTGCGCCCTACTGCCGAAGTTAGCATGGTACCAACACAACGAAGAATTATTGTTGCCTGCGTTGTAGTGTTGGCGATGAATAGAGGACGGCGGCGAACGATACCTCAAACGTTGAGAAGGCTCTCTGTGATGTACCGTCAAATCTTCTACCTTTTTGGTGAGAGCTTCAATCAACTCCAACAGTTCGCCGTCGGCCACAGAAGAACTGCGTGGAGGGACGCAAGCTGAAGCCACATAAGGATTATGCTGATTGCTGTTCGAGTCCACCTCAAGTATCTTATCCGCGGACGCGGCAAGTTGCTCTAATGAATCCTTCTCTAAACTATTGACCAATATCCTTTGCGCACTTGGTGGTAGACATGAGAAAAAAAGTTGCTTTATGAAGGGGGTGTCAATCCCCTGGGAGTCGCTCAACTCCCGCAAATGTCGCAAATAGGAGCTCGGCTTCCTGTCACCCATTTGAGCATCGTCCAACAACTCCCGAAAATGGCTCTCTACCGACTTGGTATTTCTGCGAAGGATTTCTTTTTTTAATGAGCCGTAGGTAACGTTGGCGTCCAAATCCGTCACAACGTCCTTCACCGAGAATGCCAAGGAAACAGGTAGGCCATTGATATGGACCTTCAGCTTATGCTGTTCCTTTGTCTTCGTCAATTCGAAGAAACATTCCAGCTGCGCAAACCACAACTTGATGTCGCCTGCGAAGGACGGCAAATGATGTTGACTCATGGTGCGACGTATTTGATGACTTTTTGGTGTTGGTCAATAGTTAGCCAGGTGTTGCTGCTGATTGCTGGTAATTGGTGGTAGCCGTTTTTAAATACTGCTAATTTTTTTTCTTTAAAAAAAAAATATTCTAAAGAAAATTTTAATAATAAAAAAAATCATTTTCTATGAAAATTAATGGTAAGAAAATCCAAGATGGCTGATTTAAAAATGTGTCCGTGATGAAGCCGTCATGTGGCACGATGCAGCCAATCAGATGGCTGGTATTGGAGAAGACAAGCTGAACGCGGGAAAACGAAATATCTCCATTTGTAATTTCCACAGAATGTTGGAAGCAAAATTCTATATCCAGAGAAATCCTTTATTTTTTATTTATTTTTTTTTTTTTTTGTGTTGTATTTTTGTGTTTGTCTGTATGCGTGCTACAACAAATGGAATATAATGAATTTTATGGACTTACGCTAAGTGATTCGGACATTCCAAATGTTAAGCCATTCCACATTGCCGTTAAAAAGAATTTCGGACTCCAATAGGCTGCGTTTTCATTCTTTATCGTCAGGGTCGCCAATAAAGAAAAGGGATGTTTCTCTTTGTCGAATAAATAAATGCACAATCAAGTCTAACAATCATTTTATTTAATGCAATAATTTAGTAAATTTCCTACAACGTCAATATTTTGAGGAGCGGATCTTTCCACGTCTGTTCATGTCCGTGGTCCAAAAAGAGTGAGTGAACCTGTGGCTGTGTCCGGGTGTATTTTTGCCTCCGCTCCCTGAAGGGTTGTTAAGGGGAGGCAACTGCTAGTTGCCAAGCGACCATCTCAGCCACTACAGATATGTTGTAACGAAATATCCGCGATGTGGCGAGGATTACCGTTGGTGTATCTTCATCTTTAGTCATAAATTGATATCTTGTCAGAATGAAGTAGTGAGGCTGACTTTATGTCTTTAGCTACAGATTTGATAGGAAATATATATATATTAGGTTGATATGTGGTCTAAAATATATATATTGTCTATAAATGACTGCTAGCAGATGTTCTTGTGAAATACTAGTTTTACTACTACAGATTGTAATGGAACTCTTAGTAGACACAATTGTAAATAAAAATGACAGTGTAAGACTGATGTCGGGGAAAGAAAATTGTGTGCGTATATATATATATATAATTGTTATACAAGATATAATTAGATTAATTAAAGTTATAATTGTTTCTACTTTTGGCACAAGACCAGCAATTACCCAGTGCATTACTGGTACTTTATTTTATCAATCCCCTAAGGATAAAAGGCAAAGTTAACCTCGGCGGGATTTGAACACAGAATGGCAAGGGCTGTAACTCCATGCGTCAAAGCATAGCGTCCGACCCTCTACCAGTACTGCCAATCCAAATGAAGACAACAGTTACGCGGTGTCGTGGACAATGATTTAACTCCCTTACCCGTGTCATACGTTAAAAGTCCCTGATATAATTTAATACCTTCAGACAGTTCCAATCGTATTTAATTGATTGTAAATCAGAAAGTACCACTCAATAAAATATCAATTATATATCAATAAGAAAACCTCTACGTAGTCTCTCTAACTGCTAGAAATAGCAGCGATATTATCCATTACAACTGCTCTCTCTCTCTCTCTTTATATATATATATATATATATATATATATATATATATATACACACACATATATGTTTATGTATGGATATGTGTATATATGTGTATGTATGAGTATGTATGTGTTTACACATATGTATGGATGGTGTGTGTATATGTGTACATAGGGTTTTGGTATATTTACGTTTGGTGAACATGTGTATTTGGTCTATACGCTTGTATGTGTGCGGGTATATATGTCGCGTAGGTTTATATGTGTGCACGTGCATGTATAAACATGCATGGCGTGAGTTTTCGCATATGCACGTGTATAAATTTGTGTATGTATATATTTAATTATTATTACTTTTATATTTTTATATATAAGGTTGACTTTGCCTTTCATCCTTACAGGGTCGATAAAATAAAGTACCAGTAATACACTGGGTAATTGCTGGCCTTGTGCCTAAAGTAGAAACAATTATTACTTTTATATTTTTAATAATCTCTCTCATTTTCGTTCAACTAATTTATTTACATTATTCTGAACTCCGAAGCCTAGAATCATTCAGTTTCCTAAATAGTATATTAGTCAACGACTCCATTTATACCATAAACGTGGTTTTGTCTTTGCGTGTAATTTGTTCTCATCGTTCCACATAACGATGTATTATCTTCGCTTTTTTCCCCTTCATTACCAGGGAATGTCATCACGAACCAAAGTACCGTCTTCCTGTTTTCCATCGATTGCAACGTTTTACGAAATATTTACTTCTGCGTTCACAGATTGATTTTTTTAGTTTCAGAAGATCCCGTTTAGGGTGAAAGCACCGATTCTTTGCTTAAACCTTAATCTGTTATTTTAATATATATATATATATATAATTGATTTTGGATGCTTATAGCGTCCGTATGCAGTAGGCCGTTTGAGCACTCGATGCTCTTATAGAGCAGAGTATGATATCACAGAAAAAGAGAGAATCAGTGTTGCGATGAATGGAATTTATTGGACATATTACAATCGTTTCTCTGGCGACCAGCTCGAGGTACGATCGATGTGATGATCGAACCTGAAAATTGCAAGGTCCTCAGATACGTCTTGATTCTACGAGATATATACATTTATCTCAAGGGCGGTGCCCTCAGCCAGAGAGCTGGAACAGGCAAAAGAGTAAAAGAATATAATATATACGTGTATATTCATATATTGTATTTATCCTCATCTCAATTTAAACTCCAATTTACATATTAGCATGGGTCAGACGAGTTGTCCTGTTGTGTGAAAACTTAGATCAAATGACCGTGTCTTGCTCATGCAAGAACCATTTCTGGCTGGTTTCTACGGCTGGATGCCCTTCCTAACTCCAACCACATTTACAGGGTGGACTTGGCATTTATTGTTGCGTTGCTAACATGACCAACCTATAGGGTAGATTGGGTGCTTTTTGTTATGTTATCATCATGACAACCACCAGCTAAGGGAGCAGACTGGGTGTTCTTGGTCATGTCACCAATTTGACCACTTTGAAGGGTGGTTCGAGTGCCTTCAGTCTTGCCACTAGCATGACCACTTTATAGAGTGGGCTAGGGGCCTCCTGTCATGTCTACATTACATGGTGGACTGGGTGCTTATTTGTCTTGTCCCCAGCATGACTACCTTGTAGGGAGGGTTAGGTGCTCTTTTGTCATATTACCTAACAGAGAGGACTCAGTGCTCTTTTGTCATGACACTTGCATGACCACCTTACAGGGTTGCCTGAGATTTTAGCTATTTCAGCAGCATTGGAGGAGAGCATGTTAAGCTTTCCATACTTGTATACATGGGTTGGTCAATGAGGTGAATCAGATGTGAAAGTGGTGGTGGGGTTATGTGTATGTAGGGTGGGGATTGGAGAGGTAGGTCAGGGTGGTGTACTTAGCTGGTAAGGGGGTGGAGTGTTAAGATGTGGAGAGGAGGAAATTGGAGCACACTTCAAACCACTAAATGTTGCTTCATCCCGTGCACATGGGAATGCAGATCTCCTGCAGTACTGTATAACTCCAGAGATTTCAATCCTGTCTCATCACCTTTGAGAGGTACAATAGTGTCAGGTCAGTTTTTACCTCCTCATCCCAAGCTTTCGTAGGTCTTCCTCTTCCATCAATTTCAAGCGGTCAACCTTTTATACAACATCTCTACCTTCATGCACATCACATGTCCATACCACAGCAATCTCCTCTCTTGTATACTGTATCTTATCCCTCTCATGCCCAGGTTCTCATCATCATCATCATCATCATCATCGTTTAACGTCCATGTTCCACGCTTGCATGGGTTTGGACGGGAGTTTTCCCACTTGAGGCAAGAGTGGTTGTCTTGCTCGCATAGGACTGTCTGGCGGGTTTTCTACAGCTGGATGCCCTTCCTAACACCAACCACATTTACAGTGTGGGACTGGGAGGTTTTTACCGTGTTGCCTACACGGCCACATTACAGCGTGGACTGTGTGTTTTTTTGTCGTGACACCTACACGATCTCATTTGTTTCGGCCTGGATGTTGTGGCACCAACATAACTTTACATTAAAAGGGGCGGTGTGGATGGGGTGGGGGGGGGTGTATTTTGTTAGAGATTCCTACTGACTGTAGTAGGTTTTACTTTGTATTTAGGTAAGGCGGGTCTTCTCTATTACTGAGTGCCGCCAAAGATCTCGGTCCAGTGACATTGTCTTGGAGAGGTGTAAGTGTGTGAGGTCGGAGTTTATCAGGTCGTCCCAGGTTTTTCTGCGTCTGCCTACTCCGTGGCTACCGTCTATCTTTATTGCCCTGCACTTTTTTATACAGCTGTCGTCTTTCATGCGCATCACGTGACCATACCAACGTAGCCTTCTCTCGAGTAAACAACATCTGATCCCTCTTATTTCTAATGTTTCCCTTAGTTCGTTTATGCTTTGCCGTTCGCGTATATTACTATTACACATCCAGCCGAGCATGCAAGCTTCGTTCCTCTCTAGTCTGCGTATATCCTCTGCACACAATGCCCAGGTCTCACTGCCATGCAACATTGCTGTTCGTATGCAGGCATCATACAGCCTGCCTTTCATTTTTAAGGAGAACCCTTTAGCGGCTAATAGTGGTATAAGCTCTCTGAACTTTTTCCATCCAGTTCTGACTCTAGCTACTGTACTTTCAGAGTTCTGTCTTAGTTTATTTACATTTTGCTCTTCATGTATATTAATATTACACATCCATCGGAGAATTCAAGCTTCATTTCTATCCAATCTTTGGAGGTCCTCTGCACACACCGCCCACATCTCACTGCAATGCAGCATTGCTGTTCATATGCACACATCAATTTGATGAAACAACCTTTTGTAGCTAGCAGCAGTAGTAGCACCCTAAGCCTCTGCCATCTTGTTCTTACTCTGGTTACTGTACTTTCAGAACACCTACCTACACTGCTAATTTGGTCACCCTGGTAACAGAAACTGTCAACTACTTCTATGGAACCCATTAAATGTTTGATAGAGCTTGTCTCCTAAAATCAATAGGTTCTTACTGCCTCAGTGCAATGACCCCTTGTAAAGCCTACTTTCTTAGCTACCTTACCTTATATCCCACTAAATCCCTTGTGGACCCATAGTCTATTTAGTGTAAATAATGTTTCATACACAGAACATGTATGTGTGATCACTGGTTTCTGAGTCCACTTATGGCCACCACTGTTTAATGGGGGGGGGTGACACTTCCAAACAGATCCTTCATTAGACATGCTGACAAATATATTAAAAGGAAGTTCTTACCCCCATCAATTTTCACCCCAAACAGGAGAGTTTCATATTGTCAAAAAGGGAGGTAAATCGTTAGTGGTGGAATTGTCAGGCTTAATTATATATGTAATTAGACACACATAGAAGTGGTTGATAGCTTTTGAAATCCAGGTGACTTAATTAGCAGTGGAGGGGGCTGCTCTGAAAGATGAATAGCTAGAATAAGGATAGGATGAAAAAAGAGCTACTGCAACAGTTCACCACAAAAGGAATCTCTCTCGGTACAAAAGAAAAACTGTATGACACATGTGGGTGATGTGCAATGATGTATGGTAACGAAACAAGGGCTGTGACTGCAGAGGAATGAAACAACCATGCTTTGTAGGTTATGTTGTGTAAATGTAAGAGAAAGATGAAGCTGGGTTTAAGAGTGATCTGAAGTGGTGTGTAAGAGAGAACACTGCGTTTGTACGGATATGTGATGTACATGGATAATGACCACTGGGTGATGAAGTGCCAGGAAATCCCAGTAGAAGGAAGCCATAGTAGAGGTGGACCAAGAAAGACCTGGACAGAGGCTGTGTGAACTGACTTCAAATAACTGACTCTCACAGAGGACATGCCAAAGGAACACGAGTGGAAAGATGCCATGTTGAGAAGGACATGTCCAACCCAAGCAAGCATGGAAAAACAGACATAAAAACAGTGATGTTGTTGATCAAGATGACGTACATATACAAACATATATAATCAAATAAATCAAATACAGCTATACACATACTTATATACAAAGACAGATACAAACATATACATGTACACACATTTTTACACACATATATAGCGTATGTAAATTCTGAACGCTACAGTTTTATCAGCAAAACTCTTGGTTACAACTTCTACAAATAAAATGAAAGGAGAATAATTTCTTAGTAAAACAGTTTTATTCAAAATATTAACATTGGTGGCACTATTTGGGGTAAGTGATATTGTCTGATTGTGTTGCATTAAGTAATCTTTACAAGAGAACGATTTATCAGACATCTCAGTGATATGGTTCCTTTCCTGTATAAGTTAGTGTCTAGTGAAGCCACATTTAGAGAATGATTTACCAAATATATCAAAGTGATATGGCTTCCCAGCTGTATGTATATGTTTGTGTGTAGTTAATGTAGCATTGAAAGAGAGTGATTTCCGTCAGATGACACAAAGATATGTATTTACATTCTCATTAATTCACAAATTGGAGAGAATGATTTATCACTTATATCACGGCCTTATGATTCCTCTTCTACGTGTGTAAGTTTGTGAGTAGTTAGGCTACTTTTCCAAGAGAATGATTTACCACAGACATCACAATGATATGGCTTGTCTCCTGTATGCATAGGTTTGTGTCTACTTAAGCTACTACTTACAGTGAATGATTTACCACATATATCACAGTGGTATGGTTTGTCTCCTACATGTACACGTTTGTGATAAGTTAAGGTACTACTTTCAGAGAATGATTTACCACAGATATCACAGGGATATGGCTCATCTCCTGTATGTATACGTTTGTGAGAAGTTAAAGTACTACTACGAGAGAATGATTCACCACAGATTTCACACTGGTATGGTTTATCACCTGTATGTATACGTTTGTGAGTAGTTAAGTTACTACTATCAGAGAATGATTTACCACAGATATCACAATGATATGGTTTGTCTCCTGTATGTATACGTTTGTGACTAGTTAAGGCACTACTTACAGAGAATGATTTACCACAGATCTCACATTTATATGGCTTGTCTCATGTATGTATACGTTCATGGCTAGTTAAGGTACTACTTTGAGAGAATGATTTACCACAGA
>OZ024754.1:23431434-23438934 GCA_964016885.1 Eledone cirrhosa | reverse complement strand
GTGTCATTCCTGCGCAGTTCGCAATATGGCTGCTCAAGGGGATTTTTCTTGTGCTAGCGTCCCGGATTTGTTAGCGGTGGATGGTCATTCTTTTGCGTAATGAGGTGCCCGTCTGTCCTATGTAGTTGTGTTTGCACCCACCGCAAGTTATTGCGTAAATCAAGTTCTCCGAGTTGCAGGTGAAATTGTTATTTACTGTAAATGTTTGGCCATCTTTAAATGTAAATTTTTGTCCTTCAGTGAGGTAGAGGCACGTTCCACAGTTTGTTCTACCACATTTGGTAACTGTAGGGTTGAGGATTGGTTTGGGTATATTTGGTCCAGTGAGAATGCGTTTTAGTGATTTGGGTTGTCTTTTACTTTTAAGGATCTTGTGTGTTTCAAGAATAGACTTCATTTTTACATCTTTAAGTAGGATGGGGAGGTTTTTGTGTAGGTGATCAAACATTTCGGTATTTCTGGGGTTGAAAGTGGATACATATGGCAGGGTGTTGAGTGTGGTTTTCTGTTTTGGATTGTTAAGTTGATGGGGATTTAGGTGTTTTGCCCTGTCTATTCCATTGTTGATTATTTCAAGTGGAAAGGTATTTTTGTTAGAGGTTCCTACTGACTGTAGGTTTCGCTTTGTACTTAGGCAAGGCGGGTCTTCTGTATTACTGTATAGCGCCAAAGATCTCGGTCCAGTGACATTGTCTTGGAGAGGTGTAAGTGTGTGAGGTCGGAATTTATCAAGTCGTCCCAGGTTTTTCTGGGTTTGCCTACTCCGTGGCTCCCGTCTATTTTTATCTGCACTTTTTTATACAGCCGTCGTCTTTCATGCGCATCACGTGACCATACCAACGTAGTCTTCTCTCGAGTAAACAACATCTGATTCCTCTTATTCCTAATTTCTCCCTTAGTTCATTTGTGCTTTGCTGTTCACGTATATTACTATTACACATCCAACGGAGCATGCAAGCTTCGTTCCTCTCCAGTCTGCGTATATCCTCTGCACACAATGCCCAAGTTTCACTGCCATCTAACATTGCTGTTCGTATGCAGGCTCATACAGCCTGCTTTTCATTTTTAGAGAGAACCCTTTAGCGGCCAATAGTGGTATAAGCTCTCTGAACATTTTCCATCCCGTTCTGACTCTAGCTACTGTACTTTCAGAGCACCCTCCTCCACTGCTGATTTTGTCACCCAGGTAATGGAATGTGTCCACTATTTCTATAGAACCATCTGTGCAATGGAATGAGCTAGTATTCTGTGGGCACTTGCTGCTACTTATTGCACCTGAGCACTGGCCACATATAAAATCTATATTCTTAGTTAGCTTATCTGTGATCCCACTACATCTTTTATGCACCCATACTTGCATTTGGAACCAGTGCCCTATTTTCCTTCCTACAAACTAGAACGTTAGTCTTAGACAGGTTAATTTTAAGGCCTTTTGATTCTAGGCCATGCTTCCATGTTTGGAATTTCTTCTCTAGTTCAGCCATTGATTCAGCTATGAGCGTTAGATCATCTGCGTATAGAAGTTCCCATGGGCAGCCGGTCTTGAACTCCTCTGTTATCGCCTGAAGGGCAATGATAAATAGTAGGGGGCTAAGGACGGAGCCCTGATGAACACCAACTTTTACGCTAAACTCTTCGCTATATTCGTTGTTAATTCTAACCTTGCTGACTGTTTTTTTATACATGGCTTGTATAGCTCTCACAAGCCATTCATCAACACCTAGTTTTCTAAGGGCCCACCAGATAATCGAGCGGGGTACTCTGTCAAAGGCTTTCTCCAGGTCAACAAAAGCTAAGTATAGGGGTTTACTTTTAGCTAGGTACTTCTCCTGTAGTTGTCGTACAATGAAAAGAGCGTCTGTTGTACTTTTACCTGACACAAACCCGAACTGCATTTCATCTAGATCAATTCGCTCTCTGATTAGTTGCGCTATTACTTTTTCTGTGACCTTCATGACCTGGTCAGTTAATTTAATGCCTCTATAGTTTCCCCTATCTAGGGCATCTCCTTTACCCTTGTAGCAGTTAACGATGATGCTGCTGCGCCAGTCCTTCGGAACGACCCCATTCTGTATGACTTGGTTTACTATTCGGGTAAGTATAGTGTGTCCCAACGTTCCAGATGCTTTCAGCATTTCAGCAACTATTTCCGAAGGCTCAGCCGCCTTGCCTGTCTTCATGTCTTTGATCGCCTTACTTATTATACTACCTTCAACTTGCACTGCTGGTCCCTCTATTGGATCGATGTGGGGGAGACTGTCTTTGTCCCAATTATTCTCCTCATTTAGTAGCCTTTCGTAGTGACACTTCCAAGCTACCTTCTTATCAGCGTCAGTGATGGCAAGTACACCATCATCATTAAGGACACACTTCTCCCCGACAATATCACTGTTTTCCTTGACACATTTCCTAGCAATCCTGAACACCTCACGTTTTTGGTCCTCGCGTTGTAGGACATGCTTGAACTTTCTTTCCTCTGCTTCCGTTCTTGCGAAGTACACTTGTCTCCGAGCTTCCCTCCTGACCACTTGATAGTCTTCTCTACTTCCCTCATCCCTCCATGCTTTCCAAGCCTGCTTTTTGGCCTTGATTGACCCCTCCACCTTACTGTTCCACCACCAAGTTACTCTCCTCCTGCCTATAGGTCTGCTCCAGCCACAAATTTCATCTGTCGCCTTCAGCAGGTTAGCTTTCAGGAATACCCACTGTTCCTCTATATTGTACGACTCTAATTGCTCTTCCTTACTATCAAAAGCATCAAGTAATATGCTTTTCAATTTATTACTGGCTGTGGGGTCCTTTAACTTCCATATTTTTCTCCTGAGGATATCCTCTTCTGTTGTCGAGTACGTCTCGTCTTGACTATGAGGTCGCTAATTATGAGTCTATGTTGAGAGGTGCATTCTTTATGGGGGAGGGATATAGTGTTTACAACAGAGACTCTGTCACGTCTTCTGATAAGGATATAATCTACCTGGCTGGTGTGTTCCCCTGATCTATAGGTGATCAAGTGATTGTCTCGTTTTTTGAAGTTAGTGTTACAGATAGTTAGGTTATTTGCGTCACAGAATTCCAGGAGTCTGGAGCCTTCCTCATTTCTAGTACCAAACCCATAGCCTCCATGGATTCCGTCATAGCCGTCACAATGTTGTCCAACGTGACCTTTTAGGTCGCCAGCGATAAGTATGTAGTCACTGTCGGTTATTTGGGAGGTAGTGAGCATTAACGTCTCATAAAATCTGTCTTTTATAACGCCAGGCAGTCCGGATTGTGGTGCATATGCAGATATTATTGTCACAGTAGTTCTATTGAGGACAAGTCTTATTTTAATTATTCTGTCGTTCATTCTATTTACGTCTATTATCTTATCTGCCCACTTTTCTGCTACCATGATTCCTTCTCCACCCAGCCCATTGTCATTTCCCACCCAGAAAAGCTTATAGCATCGTTCTTTACCCACAATGAATCTAGCAGATCCACCTCTCCACCTGGTCTCTTGAATACAACAAACATCGACCTCCTTACGTCCAAGCATTTCTACAACCTCGTTAGAGCGACCTTTTAAGGTACCTACATTCATGGTACCAACTCTGAAGTTTTGGAAAGCGTTTGGAGGGTGGGAACGGTGGGGCGCAGTGGGTGGGGGGGGGGGGGGGTTATGTTAGCCATCCGCGGCCGAAATAAAGAGGTGGAGTCCTTGTATTCTCGTCCGGCAGCATGAGGTGTATTTGTCTTTATTTTTGGCATTGTCACTGAGTGTCCAGATTTGTTTTCTTTTCAAACTCTCCAGATTTCCGTAGTCCATCCATCATATCGAAAGGCAACCAGGTCTAAACTTAAGTGATAGCATAGGCCGCTGACTTATGATTGGCCCACGTAATAAAGGTGGTGAGGAGGGGCGGGTGAGAAGGATATGGGGTAGTTAGCGAGAAGGTTTAAATAAATAAAATCCTCGAATTTTGGGCATAATTTAACAAGCATAAAAAATACAACATTGTTTTGAAAAATACGATAGAATTATCGAATAGAAAAAGCAAAGATTGGATTCTGGGCGAAATGATACAGATAGATGAATGGACCAGAGAATAAAAAATGGAGAGATGAGTGAAGAAATAGCAATTAGTACGTTACATTTCACCGTGCGAGCAGCCTAGCCTGAAAAGGGGTTGACGAATTCTGAGTTTCGTACTTGCAAAGGATTTATTTTATATTTGGAGAGAGAGGAAGGAATTGAGGGCGAACCAGCATGATATAGAGGGGGGGGGAGAATAGGAGGGAGCAGAGAAGGTTTAAATAAATAAAATCCTCGAATTTTGGGCATAATTTAACAAACATAAAAAATACAAGAAGATTGTTTTGAAAAATACGATAGAATTATCGAATTGAAAAAGCAAAGATTGGATTCTGGGCGAAATGATACAGATAGATGAATGGACCAGGGAATAAAAAATGGAGAGAAGAGTGAAGAAATAGCAATTAGTACGTTACATTTCACCTTCAGAGCAGCCTAGCCTGAAAAGGGGTAGACAAATTCTGAGTTTCGTACTTGCAAAGGATTTATATATATATATATATATATATATATATATATATTTAGGAGGTAAGTTTTATTGTAGCACAATAAAGCAATGCAAATATCGGATAAGTAGCACTCTACAGTTTATAGGACTGGAGTATAAATAATATAAGATCAAAAGATGGTTAGAAGAGTTCCAAGTATTTCTCCTCCTCTCATCCTTCCTTTTTATACTCCTCCCCCACCATCCTTTATTTTCTTTCTTCCTCTTCCTTACCCTTTCCTACTCCCGCCCCCCTCATTTTTTCCCAATCTCATATATCCATCTTACTTTATTTTTCATTTGTTGATTTAAAACTTCACTGCTCACAAGTGTTTTTTAAGCTTCATATCATGTCTCCCTATTTTATCTGATGAGAACGCAGATATCATCCCATGATGATATTTGTTTTGAAATGCGCATAATAAAATACTTGGAACTCTTCTAACCATCTTTTGATCTTATATTATATATATATATATATTAGAAATTAGAAATTATAAGCTTTCACCGTATTTTAGACTAATGGAAAAAGATGAGTGTTGCCGTTACGGCAACATTCATCTTTTTCCATTTCCCCGAGGGTTATAAACCCCACTATCAGGCTAGAAATTTCTTTAGTCTAAAATACGGTGAAAGCTTATAGTTTCTAATTTCTAATTTTCAAACTCGCGCACCGTTTCAAAAACATACTTACATGTTTACATTTATAATTTGCTTGTATATATATATATATATATATATATATATATTTCGTTTCTGAATTGGTTTAGCAAGATTCTTTATCTGAAATCGTGTGTTGAAACCGATATTGTTATACTTTGGGAGGGTCATGTTGCCAATAAGAAACACACGCACCAGTTGCTTTCACTTCAATTTATTATATATTTATAAATTTACAAATTTATAAATTTCTGGTTGGTTGGTTGGTTCCACAACCAGATAGTTGTTTATATATAGTCATAGTTCTTTCGTCACACACTCTGTGACCTCTTCAGTGACTGGGGATTCCTTTCTTTGTTTCTGTGCCTCTCCTTTGTTCTGTCCTACGCCATTTTGTTTCTGTGTGTGTGTTGTGTGCTCAGTCTGCGCATGCGCCACATCCGGGTGTCTGTGTGTATTTTGTTCATTTATCTATTTGTTTATTTACATGTTACTGGTTGGTTGTTTGTTCTATGTGTGTGTGTGTGTTTTCATTTTGTCCTTAATTGTAAGTTGTGATGTTGCTGTTCCACTCATATTTTCTATTTAGTTTTGGTTGTAATTCTTTTATGTTTATTGCCTCTGTAATTTGTCTAAACATTGCGTCTTTTCTGTGTGTAGATTCTATTTTTATTTCTATGTTCTCTAATTTACCCTTGTGTTCTATCTTAGCATGTTGGTAGAGTACAGATGATTCTTTATTATCTTGAAGGTCTCGCCAGTGTTCATTTATCCGTTCCCCTACACTACGAGCTGTCTCACCTATGTACACTATATTTTTGTCTCTGCATTGTCCTTCAGTACATCTTATGCTATACACTACATTTCTAGTTTTACAGTTAATATGGGGGCTTATTTTACAGGTTATACATTTCTTATCTATACATGAGGGTCTTTGAAAAGGGTATGTCTTGCTAATAAGTGTTTTTACGGAGGTACCTGGTCTTTCTACTATCTTAATATTGAGTTTATGTTTATTTAGGGCCCTTCTAAATTTGTAAGCTAATTCACCTCTAGGGGTTGTATCGATGAACATTACACTCTGGTATTTATTGCTATCATACCATGAGTTTATTCTATTAGCCTTGTTCCTAGTTCTTTCTATTCTATTCCAAAATTTGCTCCTATACAAGGGGCAGGTCCCATTTATGTCATTATTTACCATTTTTTCCCATTTGGTTCTGGCTCCTCTATACACTCTGATTCTATATCTCTGATTGTAGCCAGAGAACTGCATACGGTGGATGAAGTGTTGTATGTGTCTCTCTAGTTCTTCGGGGTTGCACATGCGGGACACATTTCTCATCACCCGTACCAAATCCGCAATCAGTATGTTGATTTTGGTATGGTCCGAAATGGCCGAGTTTCGGTGGATCAGATGTTTGGAAGTCATGGGTTTGGCATAATGGGAATGGAGGATTTGTTTTTTGTTGTTAATGGTATCTAACCAGAGCTCTGTGTCTAGTACAGGTAATCGATGGTTGGGGTGTTTACTTGGGTAGTCTATAGTAACTCTAATGCTCTGGTGGATGGAGTTTGCTATTTGCTGGATGCTTTCCACTGTGTTTTTCTCTAGTTCCTGACTGTTCTCTAGTGGGGGTGTCTTAACTACGATGTTTATATCATCTACGTAGCGGGAGTACATTATCAGGGTTAAGGGGTCTTCTAATTGTTCTTTAAGTTTAAGTTTAAGTCTACTGTCCCACCATACCATGAATAAGTTAGCTATGTCGCCTGCAATGCTAACACCAATGGCTGCTCCTTCCTCTTGGGCATGTTTTTCCATTAAATTTGAACATATGTTCCTTAAGGGTTAGTTTTATTCTGGCCCCTACCGCATGTGCAATCATTTTCTTCAGTTCATCGTGGTTTTCGGGTGTCCGTATGGCTCTGGTCCACCCGTTCCATCTATCTGTGTGGGTTTTCTTGGCCATTGAGGTAATGGTAGGTGGTCTGCCTCTTGCTGGTCTTGTAGGGCACAGGTTGCTAAGGTCATATGTGTCTAGGTAACTATTACTATAGGTAAGCTTAAGTAGGAGTCCCAGCTCACTGGTATCAATCCCACGGAACTCAACCTTGCTCTCACTGATCATTTCTTCGCATTTCTCCACAGCAAAATCCACGTCAATAGATGGATACAGGGACACAACATCCATACTGCCTATTATGCAGTTTGTTAGGTCCCCAGATCGGTTACTCACGCCGATTCTGCTGAGGAGGTCCTCCGTGCTGTCACGGAGAA
>OZ024754.1:23313934-23426434 GCA_964016885.1 Eledone cirrhosa | reverse complement strand
GACTTTGGACATCCTGCAGGACTAAAAACAAAACCTGTCAAAGGGCAAAGGAACTCCTGGGAGCTCTTAAGAGCTCTTGGAGTCAATGGCCATGCAAAACCAGCACGGCCCGCCGAAAGGCGCTGCAATGCCGGAAAAGTCAACTTCCTGCTACTAGTATGCTGGTAAGCTAGTACAACGTATCTCCAGACGGATAGAGTGGGTCCGTAGCTTTGGTTAGCGACTACTCTAGTGCTTGCAACACGAACAATTAGGGCGAGGGTATAAATGCCAGGTTGGTATCTGGCGCCGGGTAACCCACCACACGGAGGAGAAAGCACCTTCTTCAAGACTTGGCTGTCAAATTCTTTCACATGTGTGTAGTAGTGGCGCCCACACACATTATTAGCTATTTGAAAAGATGATGGATTTCGCAACTAACTGCACCAGGGTTCCTGTTCCTCAGGGAACCACACTATATGGTATACCTGTTGATATAGGTCCAGCCCCTGCTTTCCCGGGTCCTGTTTCTGATCATAATGCACCTACAAAGGCATTGAATGATGATGAATCCTCAAATCTCAAGGGACGGGGTTCATCTGATGGAGAAGAAACAGGTCCTAACCAAACAACAAGCAAATCTCGCCTGGCTAGCTGTAAAAAGCAAATAATAGTTAGCTCCTTGAACACCAGAACCCTCCTTCCAACAGGTAGACTCCAGGAGCTGGCAGAGAATGCCAAACTTCAGAACCTTGCGGTCCAAGAACACCGCTTTTTCCACCCAAAGGATGATCTCAAGTATCACACCCTAGGATCCTACCAACTTGTCACCTCTTCAGCCACCAAGAACCCTGTCAATGCCTTCGTCGGAGGAGTCGGCTGCCTTCTCTCATCTAAAGCCAGCAATAATCTTCTGGGGATTGAAACAATCTCTCCCAGAATCTTGGTGCTTACACTAGAGGGCAATCCTAGAACCACTGCGATATGTGTATACAGTCCTCATAACGCCTCTCCTAAGGATGAGGTAAGAGAATTCTACACGACCCTTCGCACAGTTGTTGAGCAAGTACCCTTACACAACTTTCTTATCATCGCTGGAGACCTCAACGCTCAACTTGGCCCGGATGAAGTAAAGTTCACATACAATAGGGTTACTAACCGAAACGGAGAATATCTCAAGGACTTCATGGAAGAATTCTGTCTATTCAGCTCAAACAACAGCTTCATGAAGACCAGAGGCCGGCTTTGGACCTTCGAATACCCAAACCAAAAACGAGCTCAGATTGACTATTTGATATTTCGCAAGAAATGGAGAAACTCAATCAAGGATTCTAGATCTTATTCCTCCTTTAGCCCTGTCGGCTCAGATCATCGACTCATCTCGGCAACAATCAAACTTAGTCTCAGGATATCCAAGAGGGCCGAACCTCATCCCATGAAAAGAATAGACTGGAAATCCGTTTCTTCCAACAAACAACTATCCAATAGCTTCACGCTTCAAGTCTATAACAGATTTCAATCTCTCTCAACTTCTGACATCAATGACGATAATATTGAGGATGTGTATGACTGTCTTAAGCAATCAACAGAGGAAGTTGCACTTGCTACCCTACCTAAAAAGAAAAGCCGAAGCCAAATGAAACATAGTGCCTCAGAGAGGGTAGTTGAGGCAAGGGCCCATCTTAGGTCAATATCCCAATCTCACCATCAATCACCATCTCAAGGGAAAAAGATACAGCTTATCATGGCCAAAAAATCACTAGACGACGCTTATCTTAATGCTGAAGCCGACTATATCTCAGGTAGGATTGATCAGCTATCGCAACATCACATCAGCAAACACCATCATCTTGCTTGGAAGGTTGTCAAAGATCTTTCAGGCAAAAACTCAAACTCTGCAGTTAGAATCAAAGGAGGCTCTGCCAAAAAACGTCTTGAAAATTGGTCTGCTCATTTTAAAAACCTTCTAGGGAAAAAGGCCAGACTCCCTGATAACTATTAACTGCCATCCGTTCAGGTTTCAGAGCCTTTAGGAATCAACACCTCTCCTTTCACCATGCCTGAACTCAAAGAAGCCATCAAACAGCTCAAAGCCTCAAAAGCCTTTGGGCCGGATAATATACCTACCCTGATTTGGAAGGATGAGCATTTCCACATCCTTTTGCTCAACCTATGTAACCATACTTTCGAGACCAATAAACCACCTAGCGTCTGGCATGCAGCTCAAATTATCCCCATGCCCAAAAAAGGAGATCTTTCTTTAGCCACCAACTATAGAGGAATTTCTCTCATGGCAATTGCTGCAAAAATATACAACAAGCTTCTCCTTAACCGCTTAATTCCATTTCTTGAGCCAATCCTTCGTAACAACCAGAATGGATTTAGGAGAGGTAGATCAACACTTAGCCAGATTCTCTGCCTTCGCCGACTTATAGAGGAGTCCCAAAACCGCAATCTAGACCTTGCACTCATCTTTGTTGATTTTTCAAAAGCCTTCGACTCAGTTGACAGGTCGGGGATGTTTGAAATTCTACAACTTTATGGGATTCCTGATAAAATCATCGCGGCCATACCTGTAATGTATACAGATACCAAATCAACTGTCCTGACCCCAGATGGGGAAACACCACCTTTCTCAATCCTCGCTACCCAGCAAAATACTTGACCGACACCGACTTTGCTGACGACATCGCATTGATCAGTCGGTCACTGGAAAATGCTGAGAGTCTTTTGAAGTCATATGAGCAAGCGTCCAACTGTGTTGGACTGTACCTCAACAAATCCAAGACTGAGTATGTGAACAGATGCGCAAACAGCCCAAACTACCCCATCAGAACCCTTAATGGTACCACCCTTAAGCAGGTGGAAGATTACAAGTATCTTGGCTCATATATCTCCTCCTCCAAAAAAGATTTTCTAACCAGGAAGGGTATGGCATGGTCAGCGTGCAATGACATGCACGCCATATGGACATCTCAACTTACCAACAAACTAAAACTGGAAATATTCCAAGCAACCATTAAGCCCATATTACTTTATGGATCCGAAACTTGGACACTAACAACACAACTTGAGAGGAGATTGGATGGCACATATACCCGCCTCTTAATGAGAGTGCAAAACCTATCCTGGAAACGACATCCCACCTTGTCTAAAATCTATGGCAAACTCCCTCGAGCCTCTGCCCTTCTAAAATCCCGGAGAGCTCAATTTACTGGCCACTGTCACCGTGCCAGCAATGAAATCATATCTGCTCTCTTGCTCTGGAATCCTGACTCCAGCCTGACTAGGAGTAGGAAGCTGTCATTCCCTGACGTTATCTCTAGGGATACGGGAATCAGTAGACGGGACCTGGGGGCAGCGATGGGGGACAGGGATTTCTGGGGCATGAGAGTGAGATCCATCATCTCGACAGTAGTCGACGAATGATGATGATGATGATATATATGTGTGTGTTTTGAACAATGAAAATAAAACTAGAGACAAAGATATCTTCTTAATTAGTTCATTGTTTTACGATCATTTCAGAGGTTTGATTGATAATTGTAGATTGATATATTGACAAACAGGTAGTTGTCATGTCACTAACTATTTCTAGTCTAAAAATCCCTGATCAATCACAAAGTATCAATATATTGATTTACCATGATCAATCAACCCTCTGAAACAACCGTAAAACAATTAACTAATTCAGACCATATCTCAGACTTTTGGTTTATTTTCAATGTTGAATACCCACAAACACACATATATAATTGACAATCTCTTGTGGCTGGAACAAAGTACCAGCCAGACAGAGGGTGACCTAGTGGTGAAACAGCACAGTAGATAGAGCTATTAACCCTGTAGCATTTACATTAATCTATATTTACTATTATATTTTCATGCTAAAGTCTTTATCTCACATAATATTAAATCTATGAGACTTTGATATTACTTATTTTGATCATTTACATCAATATGAGGGACCAGTTACAGGCGGTTTGAACAGAAAGAGGTGAGAGAATTCTGGCTGGATACGGCCAGTTTAAATGATAAAGCATTAAAGACAAGTGACAGGCATGGAAAGACTGGGAAAATAGGGGTATCAGACCAGGATCAGGTAGCTAAGTATACTAGTATACATAACACAGAAAGAGGCTGAAAAAAGAAAGTTTGCCAAAGTCTTGAGAATAAGAGGTGTGAAGTGTTCCACATTGCAAGACAGGGAAAAGTATGTTAGAAATGACACTGGTACACTTAGCACCACTGATGCTAAAAAAAAGTGGCCTGAAAATGTGACTATGAGAGATTGATGAATGTAGAGAATAAATTAAGAAGCAATCTTAGACTTTTGTTTTATGTTCATTGTTCAACACACACACATACAATTGACAGTCTCTTTGGAATTACTGATGAAACTTAGTGACACAACTACAAGAGGAGTTCCTAGCCAAGATTAAGCTGCAATATTTAGCTTTTATAGATCTAGAAAAGGCCTTTGGAAGAGTACCTCACTCTGTTATCTGGTGGCCCTTCAGAAATTTAGGTGTAGAAGAATGGCTTGTGAGAGCAGTGCAAACCACGAACAGGGGAGCTGTCAGTAAAGTGAGAGTAGGAAGGGAGTTTATTGAGGAATTCAATGTACAGGTAGGTGTTCATCATGGTTCAATTCTCAATCCACTGCTGTTCATCATAGTTCTCCAGGCCATAACCAATGGGTTTAAGACTGGCTGTTCACGGGAAACAGTCTATGTGAATGATCTGGTCCTTATAGCTGACTCCACAAAAGAACTAGAGAATAAGTGACCCTACTGCATATGTAGAAAAGGAGTAGGCATAAACTGTACACAATGATAGTTTCCACTATCTAGGTAACCTGATTAGCAGCGGAGGAAGGTGCTTCATAAGAGAGGATAGGATTGAAGTTTAGAGAGCTACTTCCACTGTCGGCAAATAAAGGTTTCTCCCTACGTACAAACATGTTGGCTGTACAATGCCTGTGTGTAAAGTGCAACAATGCATGGAAGTGAAATATGGGCAGTAACTGCAGAAGACATGAATAAGCCGGAGAGAAATGGAGCAACCATGCTTCATTGGATGTGAGAGGAAGGCAGAGCTTGGATAAAATGAGGAAGAAATTGGACTTCAGAGGAAACCGAAGTGGTGTGCAAGAGAAGACTGCTTTGGTACAGATATGTGATATGCATGGATGATGATCACTGGTTTAAAGAAGTGCCACGGAATGCCAGAGGAGGGAAGCCATACTAGAGGTAGACCTAGGAAGATTAGGGCAGATGTGGTGAGAGCTGATCTCAAATTGCTGAGACTCACAGAGGAGATGACGAAGGAACGAGCAAGTGGGGAGATGTGCTTAAAAGGACCCACCAACACATGCCAGGATTGAAAAAAACGGACGTAAAACTATGATGATGTAGATGAAGTAAATTAAATCAAAATAAATTTAGACTAAAATCAACAAAACTTCCCTGAAACAATAACAAGGCACAGCTAAATATAAAATATATTTTATAATGTAAGGTAGTGAACAGGATAATTAAATAGACGGAGGTATTTTAAATAATAAAGACAGTCATGATAACAATATATTTTATATCACATGTAACAGTGGAATCTGGTGATTGAAAAATAACACATCAACATTACAGTTTGGAAGTTTTATTTCTGTATATATATATATATATATATATATATATATATATATATATATATATATATATATATATATATATATATATATATAACACTTTCATAAGCCACGAGAAAGAAATATATTTTCACTTGTATATAATTACAGGATCGTTGAAGAGTTCACATAATTATATTATTTACACACATTAATATAGACATTAAGTAAATCTTTGTCAACTTGTTCACATATAATCAATGTGTTGTGTTGTTAGTTTTTACTAAACAACCAAAGAATAATCTCTTTGTTATCAAATTAGAAGTTTCAAAGATATCAGCTTTATTTCACGACATTAACGTTGGTGTATCTTCTTCATCTTTAGTCATAAATTGGTATCTTGTCAGAATGAAGTAGGGAGGCTGACTTTATGTCTTTAGTTACAGATTTGATAGGAAATATATATATATTAGGTTGATATGTGGTCTAAAATATATATATTGTCTATAAATGACGGATAGCAGATGTTCTGGTGAAATCGTAGTTTTACTACTACAGATTGTAATGGAACTCTTAGTAGACACAATTGTAAAGTAAGAATAGATATGACAGTGTAAGGCTGATGTCGGGGAAAGAAAATTGTGTCTGTATATATATATATAGTTGTTACACAAGATATGTTTAAAGTTATAATGAAGACAGCAGGTACTCGGTGTCGTTGGGAATGTTTCAACTCTCGTACCGGTGTCACACGTTAAAAGTCCCTGATATAATTTAATACCTTAAGACACAGTTCCAATCGTATTTAATTGATGGTAAATCAAAATATATCACTCAGTAAAATATCAATTACATATCTACATAGTCTCTTACCCTGCTAGAAATAGCAGTGAAATTATCCATTACAGATTTTTCTTTTTTTAAACGCTTACGTTTAGTTAAACACTCAACAACAGCAAGCCTTTTATCAGGATAAACTCGAAAACCACCAGAATATCATCCTCCTTCTTTGTATATATATATATATATATATATATATATATATATATATACACATATATATATATATATATATATATATATATATATATATATATATATATATATATATATATATATATATATATATATATATATATATATATACATATATATATATATATATATATATATATATATATATATATATACACGCACACACACACATACCATATATACAGGGAAAGTCCGTTAAAAAGAAATTCACGGGGTATAAAGATAATTCGTTGTAACAAAAGATTCTTTATAACCGAAACAAATCGTTTGTTTGTTGTTCAATTGTATTCTAGTTATGGTGTTTCACATGGAACCTTATAGATATAACACAGAGAAGTATAGAGTTCAAGTGAAAATATAAGACAACATATAATCTAATAAGAAGGTTAAAGAAAAGAAGGAAAAACAAATGAAATGAAAGAGAAAGTTGAAAGGAAAAGGTAGAAAAGAATCATTGAAATAATTATTCTACAAAGTGTTCTGTCTCATTTAGGAAGTGTTTTCTATGTTGGCCAGCTAAAATCTTCCCTCACTCAATTGTATCCAGTGTGGTTAGAAAAAGCTATCTCACTTACCGCTTTTCATAGGTGCCGCTAAATTCCACTGCAGGTTACTCCTCTTCCACGTGCGTCCAACTGCTTAACACCGGGAGCTGCCAAAACTCGCGTCGACACCGTTGCTGGTCACCACTAGAAAGGCCCTCTGCTGGCCCTTCCGGTCGAGCATCCTTCAGGCCAAGCACCCTTCCGGTCGAGCACTCCCCCGCTTCCGGCCACCGCACACCACACCATACCCACACGCCCCCCTGATCTCAAGGATCAATTTCCCCCTCGTCCTTCTGCATATGGAAGTCTGCTGTCCAGGTTGGTGGTTTACGACTTCTTTGCGACCCCCGCAGTGTTGGGGAAGCACTTTGGGTTTCTTCTTCCTCGGAGTCCGTTGACACAGTGATTCTACGGACATCCAGGACATGACGTGGTACTCCGTCCACGGACACATTGTTCTGGGAATTTACGGCCGTCACCGTTCCCCTTCCCCATTGAGATGTGCAACGTGCATCTGGGGGCTTAACCCAGACTTCTTCGCCCATCTGCACGAATGCACTCTCTCTCCCCCACTGGCCGTTGTGGTGGCGTGCACAGGTGCCGCCACTCGTATCTGAATACTGCTCTGTGTGGCACCGATTCCTCGACCTGTCCCACCCGAGGGGTCATGTTGTACCAGAACACTGCCTCCATTCGTGAGATATGGCCCCGCTCCGCCATTGCCTTGATCGTCCGGTGGTGTCGCTCCACAATTCCATTGCCGCTCGACCTGTGCGCTGCTCTGAAGGAACGGTCCACCTTCCACCCATCGAGCATCTCCCTCAGCGCCTACGAGCGGAACGCTGCGCTGTTGTCCATCAGCAGTTCGTCCACAGGGCCCCGCTCCAAGAACACCTCTCTCAACGTCCGCATGATTTCCTCGGCCGTTCCAGTCTTCATCTCCCTCCATATCACCATCCGTCCTGGTCCACAGTCGACCATCGAGAGGTACGTTCCCTGTCGGTAGTGCGTTACATCCACCGCTAATCGCTTCCAGTCGCGATCCACCGGGAGGCTTCCCGTTTCGTGTACACCCGGGGCGGGATCAATGGACTGACATCGGACGCAGTCTCTAACCACCCTTTGAACACTGTGTCTGTTAACGTCCGAGTCGATTCTCCTGGCTAGGAACAGGCTCCTATCCACTCCCATGTGGTGCATGTCATGCAACCCTTTTAGATCCGACTCGGTCAGCCGACACACGGCAGCTATCTCATCTTCTACCTCCTCCGGCGCTTCCATCCAGGCTTTCTTCACCCTAGTTAAGATGTCCGCCCTATTTTTCTCTGAGGGCACGAAAACTACGCTCAGCCTCAGGTCGAACTCGGTGGCCAGCTCTCCTAAAGTTCCCAGGCGGCGCTTTATCAGCATCTCCGCCGCCCCTCTCGTTCGCACTCTCTTCTCACTGATCTCACCCATCCGAGTACAGTAGCCGAGTCGGTGCATATCTCGATGGTGCGCAGTCCCCACCTCAGGGCGAGGTTCACCCCTCTCAACACTGCGTCCAGTTCGGCCACAATAATGTGGTTGCAGGCTGCATCCTCGACCTCAACACCTCCTATCTCCAACGTGACACCCAGCGCTATGCTGCTGGCATCGCACCATACGGTCCCGCTCTGTGATTTGGGAACATACCAGCGTCCCGCACTGGGTCGTCGGCCTTCACCCTCCCCACGATCTCCTGCATCATGGCCACCGTCCTCTCTCTCACTCTGTCACTCCTCCCGCTCGTCTCTTGACATAGCTGCATGCCTCCGGAGCCACCCAGCAATCGGGTAGTGACCCACCAACTTTCCACACACCGAGAAAAGCTCCCGCCTACTCATACTTGGGACCAGTTCTGGAACTTCATTTCCCCTCTGGAATACCAAGACGCCCGTCATGTCTCGCCGTAGCCTAGGTCCCAGCGCGGCTCCTCCCTCCAACGCTTCTGACGGCTTCGCAGCCAATCCATACCCCTGTAAATGGCTCGTGACCTCCGCCGCCGACACCACAGACTCGTCCACTAGGATGTCGTCAATATAGGAGTTAGTGGCCCTCTTCATCTTGTCGGCCTTTCCCAGAATGGTCTTTAGGACCGCCGCCATGATCTTCGGTGCGGAGCTCAGCCCGAAACCGAGCCTGGTCAGGCAATATGTCTGGCTCTTATACCTGACCAGCTGATACTGCCATAGCTTCTCATCTATATGCAATTGCAAGTATGCCGACTTTAGATATACGATTGCTGAACCCCCCGTCATGCGTCTTCACTCACACAGGGTTTTCCCACAGACATCCGTGACCTCGCCACCCGTGTGGCATGACACGTGCTCGTTCAGCTCCCGAAAGTCCAGCACCGGCCTCACCTTGTTCTTCGTGGGTTGCGCCATCGCCATTAACGGCAATACTCCGCACTTCACCTCCTCTTTCCAGGGAAGCAGTATGCCCTCCTCAATCCATCTCACTACCTCTCGCTCGAACTCGCTCCTAATGTTTCCCTTCAATGTGTGTTGATAGCAGCCCACTTTGGTCTTCAGTGTTGGTGGTTCTCCCTTCCAGTACCACTCAACAACCCATCGCTGCCCATCGAACACGGCCTTGAAGTCTTTGTCCTGCACAGTGTAAACGGGGTATTTCTCCTCGTGGGCCTTCTGGTTCTCCTGTCGCGCACTCACGGCGCCAAACGACACACCGACGTTGTTCACTGTGACGCCTCCTAGACGGCCGATTGCGTCCATGCCCATAACCACGCCGATCCCATCCACCACGCTGTCTACTACGATGGCAGAAAGCCTTATTTTCCTTCCCCGTACCGCTATTTCCATCTCGCTGCGACCTCGGCATTCAATTTTCCTGCCGTCGACTGCCCTTACGCTGCTCCTCCCTCTCCACCTCTGCGCAACCCCCGCGGTCGCCAGTGTCGTCGTACAGCCCGTGTCCACGAGGGCTCGCAGTAGCTTTCCCCTCACGAGGACTTCCACCACGGGCAGCGCCTTTACTCGTAAGGGGCAACTACCGGCGCAGTAGTTCCCCTTGGATCGTTTCCCTGGTCGCAGTTAGTAGCGATGTGACCTGGTCGCTTACACCGGTAGCATATTATTTCCGGCCTTGACTCTCTGCAGTCTCTAGTCATGTGCGGGCCCTGGCACCGAAAACAGTGACCTCTAAACGTTCGCGGGCGACCGCGTGCCGTGGTTGCCTCCCTTTCACCATTTCGCTGCCAGCTGTCTTGATCCTCTGTAGTTGCTATCGCCGCAACACTCTTTTTGGCCTCTTCTGCTATGATCCGGGCTTGTTCCACCACTGAACGCATTTCCATTTCTTTGTAACCTGAGACTTGCTGCAGTTTCACCGCTATGTCGTCTGGAAATCCATTTATGAACGCCAACCGCACCGTGCGTTCGCATTCCACCTGATATCCAGCCAACATAGCCAATCGCCGTATTTCCGCTGCGAAAATGTCGACGCGCTCACCATTCCATCTAATTCTTGCCAGCTTAGCGAAAGCGGCTAACGGTCCCTCTGCGAATGCGTCTATCATGCGCCTCTCAATCTTTTGCGCATCTCTTTGGCTGTGTTCGTCCAACTCAAGGAAGAGTACCAGCGCGTCCCCCTCGAGGTACAGTGCCATGAGGCCAGCCACATCTTCTATCTTCTGCAAGCTTGCGACCAGACGGACTTTCCGCAGCCAAGCGACATCACCTTCCCCGGTAAATGCCCTGACAGCTTCGCTTGTTCGTAGTCTTGTCGCCATCTTCTAATTTGTCTTGCGGTACGTGATAAAAAAAACAACAGGCTCCTCTCTGTTTATCCAGTAGCTTCTTTTTTTTTTCAATCAGATCTCAGTTTCCAGTGCCGAAATAGCTTGTGGTTAGAAAAAGCTATCTCACTTACCGCTTTTCATAGGCGCCGCTAAATTCCACTGGAGGTTACTCCTCTTCCACGTGCGTCAAACTGCTTAACACCGGGAGCTGCCAAAACTCGCGTCCACACTGTTGCTGGTCACCACTAGAGAGGCCCTCTGCTGGCCCTTCCGGTCGAGCATCCTTCCGGCCAAGCACCCTTCCGGTCGAGCACTCCCCCGCTTCCAGCCACCGCACGCCACACCATACCCACATCCAGTTCATTAGTTAATCCTAACTTTCCTGTAAAAAAATTACTGATTTCAACAACAACGTTTTGGCTAAAACCACTAACAATGATAAATATGTTTGTTTCGAGAGAAGGAGTGAAGACCTCTATGTGGTTACTTGACCTGTTGGAAATAGCAGCCAAATTTCTTTCAGGTCGCATACCTTCTTGAATTAGGAATGGACTGTTTGGTCAGTTGCCTTAAGCCCCAGTTTAAAGACAATCGGGAACTAAACGGGGGTTAGTTCCCTAATGAAATATATATCAGGATTGAGTGATCCAAGTTTCAGTTTGACATTTTATTCGTAATCACGTGTAACACGTGTTTCATGAAAGTATTATATTTATTTCTCCTCCACTATTTTTGATACATCTCAACATTCTGTCTAGGCAGCCGTCCCTGCCGGACGGGTATTTTTAAGGCTCCACTTGAGTCAACATAAGCAACACATACAACCACGTGCGACTACTCAACAAAGACAACAAATCAATCACTGAAATATTGACTTAAATAGTCCTAACAAACCTAAGGTAACACAGCAAAAAGCCTACTTAGCCTTACCTGGACGAAAGCGAGGAAATTCCATTTATTATTCATCTGAACGTTATCTCCATAACTATGTGGTTGGTACCAGTACATCTCTCAACAAGATTTCTACTCTGTTCACCTGGCTTCCACACACTCAAGCATTAACACTGCAGTAACTCAACCACTCTTACAACACGTGGGTTGTATTTACAAGCAAAAGAAAAGAAAACACGGAAAAATTAATTCAAATACAAACAAAAAGAAAGATCTTCGCCTTGCTTCACCACATTTTTATTGGTGAAGATTCTCATCCAACATCTGCTAACACAATAAGTTAGTTTCAGAAGCCCCAAGTTCGAGCAGTGATTCGGTAATCTTGGTAAAGTTAAACCTACATAAGTAGATATAATTCAGATTAAGGGTCAGACCTGCTTTTATGAGGAGTAGTAAGAGACAATAATATATGGAAGGAGGAGGAGTGAGAGAGATAGGAAGACAAAACTGTGTTAATTCCCCCCCCCCTCTCTTCATTTACTCTATCTACCTCTTATGTCTTCATTTCACTGTTTTATTGTCTTATTTCCTAATTCCACTAAATATTTAATCTTGGTCGAAATAAATATTTTCATCTGTGACGATCTGTACAACCAATAATAGTAGGAGTCACGTTACATGATATGTCTATATACAGGGTGTCCCTAAAATATGTATACCCATTTACATAGACTGTATTTGAAGTGTGTATACATTTTTGGGGGGAAGACCCTGTATATATTTTATATATACATATATATATGAAAAGATATATATACTCTTACGTGTATACATCTGAAAAATATATATGTATGTAAACATATATGTAAACATACATGTATATACATATAGATGGGCAGTCATACATATACAATAACATATTTCTATACATACATATACCACAAGTAAGGCATGGTACTGCCAACTAACCAGACCTCCCTCATAATGGACCAGCTAGATCCCAAAATACAGGTCTGCTAGCCAACACGCAGTCCCAATAAGTGTAAGTTACAGTGCAGCTATCTGGACAGACTTGTCTTAAGACTACTCATTATCCCACTACATCTTATGTGTACTATATATATACTGTTTATATATATATATACTGTTTATATATATATATATATATATATATATATATATATATATATATATATATATCACGGAAGAAATGTGGTAAGGAACCAGGTGGACCATAACGCACCAAAGTACTCAATACTTAGGGTAGTAGAGTGGGTAATAGGAACGAGTAGGACCCCGACGGCTGAGCTCAAGCCGTCTCGACGGCTAATTCTGGACTAGTCCAGAATTAGCCGTCGAAACGGCTTGAGCTCAGCCGTCGGGGTCCTACTCGTTCCTATATATATATATATATATATATATATATATATATATATATATATATATATATATATATATATATATATTGTTATACTTGGGGAGGGTCATATTTGCGCAATATTGCCAGAATTAATAACAGAACACATTCACTGTTTGGTTGGTTTTCGCTTCTCGCTGTCTTTTATTATATCTGCGACCTAACTTACTCGGTCCTCAATACAAACACCCAAACAAACAACACTGACCTAAGAGAAGTATAAATAAGTAAATAAAATTAAATAAAATAAGATAAATAAATACATACACAAGCACAATAACAACAAGCACATAAACACACACTAGTCACCCAGCAGACACAACACTATACACACTAGTCACACATCACACATAACACTATACACACACGCAAACGCATGCGCAAAGAAGACAAAATAAAATAAGATAAACAAACAAGCAAATAAATAAATAAATATATAGACAGACTGAATAAAAAATGGCGTAGGCATACAACACAACAGGAGGAACAATGAATATAACACCACTGACGATGTTGCAGATGTGCAACGAAAGATTTATGTAAATTATGTAAACTATATATATATATATGTGTTTGTGTCTATATTGTATCTGTATTATTTTTGACCGCCGGTCAGTCAATGGCAACATTGAGGACCGAGTAAGTTAGGTCGCAGATATAATAAAAAATAATAAAAGACAGCGAGAAGCGAAAACCAACCAAACAGTGAGTGTGTTCTGTTATTAATTCTGGCAATATTGCGCAAATATGACCCTCCCCAAGTATAACAATATCTGTTTCGACACACGATTTCATATAAAAAACCTCGCAAAACTCTATATATATATATATATATATATATATATATATATATATATATATATATACACATATAATTGTGTATTCACACATTATCTTAGTAATGAAATAATTAATAATTTTAGTAAATTGTTCAAAATTCTTCATTAACTCTTTTGGTAGAAACCCAGCCAAACTTGGTTCTCGTTCTATGGAAATGGTCCCTATCTAAATTAAAGTCTTCCAACGAAATTCTATATAACAACCATATGTTAAGTTACTATGTTAGTAATTAACTAACAATCGTTATAAATAACTCAAAATTATTCATAATTAATTGAAATACGGGGTTCATAATTATAATAAAGTCTTCGAATAGGCTACGAAGCGCTAAACCTTAAAGGTACGCAACACAAACATCGCTATAGCGTTTCACCAGCCAATTCCTTCCTCAATCATTACATAGATATGTGTGTATGTAATAATTATTTCGTATTGTGTGTCTATTTATGAATATGTATGAGTAGATGTGTGTGTGTGTGTGTGTGTAACACAGTAGATGTGTGTGTATGTAACACAGTAGATGTGTGTGTGTGTAACTCAGTAGATGTGTGTGTATGTAACACAGTAGATGTGTGTATATAACACAGTAGATGTGTGTGTATGTAACACAATAGATGCGTGTGTGTGTGTGTAACACAGTAGATGTGTGTATATGTAACTCAGTAGATGTGTGTGTATGTAACAGTAGATGTGTGTGTAACTCGGTAGATGTGTGTGTGTATGTAACACAGTAGATGTGTGTATGTAACACAGTAGATATGTGTGTATGTAACACAGTAGATGTGTGTGTATATAACACAGTAGATGTGTGTCTGTAACACAGTAGATGTGTGTGTATGTAACACAGTAGATGTGTGTGTATGTAACTCAGTAGATGTGTGTGTATGTAACTCACCAGATGTGTGTGTATGTAACACAGTAGATGTGTGTGTATGAATATCAGTAGATGTGTGTGTATGTAACACAATAAATGTGTGTGTATGTAACACAGTAGATGTGTGTGTGTGTAACACAGTAGATGTGTGAATATGTAACACAGTAGATGTGTGCGTATGTAACACAGTAGATGTGTGTGTATGTAACTCAGTAGATGTGTGTATGTAACACAGTAGATGTGTGTGTGTAAAACAGATGTGTGTGTATGTAACTCGGTAGATGTGTGTGTATGTAACTCAGTAGATGTGTGTATGTAACACAGTAGATGTGTGTATGTAACACATATGTGTGTGTGTAACTCAGTAGATGTGTGTGTATGTAACACGGTAGATGTGTGAGTATGTAACACAGTAGATGTGTGTTTATGTAACAGTAGATGTGTGTGTATGTAACACAGTAGATGTGTATGTATGTAACACAGTAGATGTATATGTAATTAAAGTGTAATGTACGTTACGAATGGACGACTAAATGATTTTAACTTGTTTTTTAACAATTTATGGTGGAAAAGATTTTAAATTGTCTTAACTCAGACCATAAAGGGCCGCACTACATGGAGTCTGACACTCTTACCGGCCACATAGCCTGGGAGTTAATTTTACCGGGACCGGCTACATAGCTTCTTCCTGAAATCTTCCAACATCTATATATATAAAACTGAGGATGTCTGTCTGTGTGTGTGTGAGTTTGAATCCCTAAATCTCGAGAAACACCCAACCGACTGTTTTCAAACTTTACACATGTAATACTTATGTTTCAGGGAGTGTTCTGAGCAAAAAAAATTTCAAATTTTCAATGCCCTAATATATGTCTGTATATTCAATGCCTAATATATGTCTGTATGTCTGGCTGTCTGCATTACGTCACTTCCCTGAGGATGTGTGTGTGTGTGTCAGTGTGTCTGTGAGTTTGAATCCCGAAAACTCGAAAAATACCCAACCGAATTTTTTCCAGCTTTACAAGTGTATTACTTATGTTTCAGGGAGTGTTATGGACATAAAAAATTCAACTTTTTGATCCCCTAGGGCCCGCATTAGGTGAGAAAAATGCGTTTTTTTTCAGGTTTTTAGGTGTTTTTTTTAGGCGTTACGTCAGACCGATTTCCTTGAAATTGTAACTATGTATTAGTCAGTCTCTTCTTCATACCGCGAGCAAAGAAAATCCAACTTTTGTGTGACCTAGGTGAAAAAGTTTTTTGTGGCATTAGGTGAAAAACTTCATTTTTTCAGTTTTTAGGGATTTTTTGAGGCGTTACGTCTAGCCTATTTTTCCGAAATTTCAAGGCATATTATGCACATAAAAAAATTCATTTCCTTCATCCCCTAGGGCCCGCATTAGGTGAAAACCTGTATTTTTCCTGCTTCATCGAGGAAAATCTTAAAGATTATCCAGCCATCAGAGTATTCAGTTTATTTTCTTTACATATTGTCCAGGCATGCAGTTTTTCCACGATTAGGTCTGTAGGTGGCCCGCGTTCCAAAATACATTATCCCGTGCAACGCCGGTTACCACTGCTAGTTTTAGATAAAATATTATATTGTTTTAATCCAAATAAAAATAAAAATTACATGTTAACTCTTCCGGGGTCTCATATATTACCTTGATTTGATTTTGTCCAGCTGTTTGAGAATGCATACGAACAGACAGACAGACAGACAGACAAAAAGACAAAGAATTTTATATAGAGATATAGAAATGGCTTCTACAGGACTAGAACTGTTTCATTCAAAGGAAATCATCAGGGCTTTCGTGATGATTTCCTTCGAATGAAACATTTCTAGTCCTGTAGAGCCATTTCTATATTAAATATTTATACTCTACAATGTATTGAGTACTTTACTTACTGTGGTTACTCCCGATTGAACCCTGGACACACACACACACACACACACACACACACACACACACACACACATACACACACACACACACACACACACACACACACACACACACACACACACACACACACACACACACACACACGTGTGTTTGTATGTGTACAATATATATTTATGCACCCCAATCTGGCCTACCTGACGTTATTAAATACAGGTTCTATGATTCCCTAATGCTCACTACCTCCCAAATAACCAACAGTGACTGCATAATTATTGCTGCCAACCTAAATGGTCACGTTGGACAACATTGTGATGGCTATGATGGAATCCATGGAGGCTATGGGTTTGGTACTAGAAATGAGGAAGGCTTCAGAATCCTGGAATCTTGTGACACTAATAACCTACTATCTGTAACACAAACTTCAAAAAACGAGAAAATCACTTGATCACCTATAGCTCAGGGGAACACGCCAGCCAGATAGATTATATACTTACTAGAAGACGTGATTAGAGTGTCTGTTGTAAATACTAAATCCCTCTCCCGTGAAGAATGCACCTCCCAACATAGCCTAGTAGTTAGTGGCCTCACAGTCAGGAATAGACGTACTCAACGACAGAGGAGGACTACCTTCAGGAGAAGAATATGGAAGTTGAAGGACCCCATAGCCAGTGACAAATTTAAAAGCATATTACTTGATGCCTTTGACAATACGGAAGAGCAATTAGAGATGTACAATATAGAGGAACAGTGGGAATTCTTGAAAGTGAACCTGCTGAAAGCAACGGATGAAATCTGTGGCTGGGGCAGACCTATAGGCAGGAGGAGAGTAATTAGGTGGTGGAACAGTAAGGTGGAGGAGACAATCAAAGCCAAAAAGCAAGCTTGGAAAGTATGGCAGGATGGGGGAGTAGAGAACACTATCAAGTGGTCAGGAGAGAAGCTATGAGACAAGTGTACCTTGCAAAAAGGGAAGCAGAGGATAGAAAGTTCAAGCATGTTCTACAATGTGAGGACCAAAAACGTGAGGTATTCAGGATTGCTAGACAATGTTCAAGGAAAACCATGATATTGTCGGGGAGAAGTGTGACCGTAATGATAACGGTGTACTTTCCCTCACTAATACTGATAAGAAGATAGCCTGGAAGTTTCACTACGAGAGATTATTAAATGAGGAGAATAAATGGGAAAAAGATAGTCTGCCCCAAATTGATCCAATAGATGGACCAGCGGTGCAAGTTAATGGTTGTATAATAAGTAAGGCAATGAAAGATATGAAGATAGGCAAGGCAGCTGGGCCTTCGGAGATAGTTGCTGAGATGTTGAAAGCATCTGGAATGGTGGGACATACTATGGTCACCCGTATAGTAAACCAAGTAATACAGAATGGGGTCATACGAAAGGACTGGCGTAGCAGCATCATCATTAACTGCTACAAGGACAAAGGGGATGCTTTAGATAGGGGAAAGTATAGAGGCATTAAATTAATTGACCAGGTCATGAAGGTCACAGAAAGAGTTATAGTGCAACTAATCAGAGAGCGGATTGATCTAGATGAAATGCAGTTTGGGTTTGTGTCAGGTAAAAGTACCACACTTTACACTCTTTTCCTTGTACGACAACTACAGGAGAAGTACCTAGCTAAAAGTAAACCTCTCTACTTAGATTTTGTAGACCTGGAGAAAGCCTTTGACAGAGTCCCCCGCTCCATTATCTGGTGGGCTCTTAGAAAACTAGGTGTAGATGAATGGCTTGTGAGAGCTATACAAGCCATGTATAAAGAAACAATCAGTGAGGTTAGAATTAACAATGAATATTGTGAAGAATTTATTGTAAAAGTTGGTGTTCATCAAGGCTCTGTCCTTAGCCCCCTCCTATTTATTATTGCCCTTCAGGCTATAACAGAGGATTTTAAGACTGGCTGCCCATGGGAACTCCTATACGCAGATGATCTAACTCTCACAGCTGAATCTATGGCTGAACTAGAGAAGAAATTCCAAACATGGAAGCATGGCCTAGAATGAAAAGGCCTTAAAGTTAACTTGTCTAAGACTAAAGTTCTAGTTTGTAGAAAGGAAAATAGGACACATGTACTCTTTGGGAAATGGCCATGCTTAGTGTGTAGAAAAGCAGTAGGTAGAAATTTCATTTTGTGTTCTAAATACAAAACTATGGGTACATAAAAGATGTAGTGGGATCACAGGTAAGCTATCTAAGAACGTAGATTTTATATGTGGCCGATGCTCAGGTGCAATAAGTAGTAAGTGCCCACAGGATACTAGCTCCTTCTATTGCCCAGATGGTTCTATAGAAATAGTGGACACCTTCTGTTACCTGGGTGACAAAATTAGCAGTGGTAGAGGGTGCTCTGAAAGTACAGTAGCCAGAGTCAGAACTGGATGGAAAAAGTTCAGAGAGCTTATACCACTATTGGCTAAATGTTTCTCTCTAAAAATGAAAGGCAGACTGTATGATGCGTGCATACGAACAACAATGTTACATGGCAGCGAGACATGGGAATTGGGTGCAGAGGATTTGCGCAGACTGGAGAGGAACGAAGCTTGCATGCTTCGTTGGATGTGTTATAGTAATATACGTGAACAGCAAAGCAGAAATGAACTAAATGAGAAATTAGGAATAAGAAGGATCAGATGCTGTTTACTCGAGAGAAGACTACGTTGGTATGGTCACGTGATGCGCATGAAAGACGACAGTTGTTTAAGAAACTGCAGAGCGAGCAAATTTGATGGCAGTTACAGAGTAGGCAGACCCAGAAAAACCTGCGACGATTTGATAAATTCCGACCTTACACACTTACACATCTCCAAGACAATGTCACTGGACCGAGATCTTTGGCGCTACGCAGTAATACAGAAGACCCGCCTTGCCTAAATACAAAGCGAAACCTACAGTCAGTAGTACGCGTCTCTTAACCAAATACACACCCCAACTCACTACCCCTACTCCATCCTCCCACTCCCACCAACACCACCCTTACTCTGTAAAGTTGGTGCCAAAACATCCAGTCCAAATAAATGAGATAATGAGATCGAGATCATGTAGGTGTCACGACAAAAAAAGAAAACACACAGTCCACGCTGTAATGTGGATATGTAGGTAACACGGTAAAAGTTCCCAGTTCCACACTGTAAATGTGGTTGGTGTTAGGAAGGGCATCCAGCCGTAGAAAACCTGCCAAATAATCCTATATGAGCGAGACACGGTCACCCGACTAACCTTGCCTCAAGTGGGACAACTCCCGTCTAACCCATGCTAGCGTGGAAGATGGACGTTAAACGATGATGATGATGATACAGGAGACACGCCATATCAATGTGATATCTGTGGCAAATCATTCTCTTTAAGTAGTACCTTAATTAAGCAGATATGTACCCATACAGGAGACAAGCCATACCACTGTGATATCTGTGGTAAATCATTCTCTCAAATTAGTCACTTAACTACACACATATGTATATATACAGGAGACAAGCCATATCACTGTGATATATGTGGTATATCATTCTATGGAAAAAGTAGTCTAACTACTTACAAACGTATACATGCAGAAGAGAAATCATAACGCATTCACATCAGTGATAAATCATTCCCTCAAATTTGTGAATTAATGAGAATACAAATACATATCATTGTGACATGTGAGAGAAACCATTCTCTTTGAATATTGCATTACGTACACACAAACATATACATACAGCTGGGAAGCCATATCACTTTGATATATTTGGTAAATCATTCTCTAAATGTTGTGGCTTCATTAGACACTAACATATACAGGAGAGGAACTATATCACTGCGATGTCTGTGGTAAATCATTTTCTAAATGTTGTGGCTTCACAAGTCACCAACATACACATACAGGAGAGGAACCATATCACTGTGATGTTGGTGATAAATCCTTCTCTAAATGTTGTGGTTTAATTAGACACTAATATATACAGGAGAGGAACTATATCACTGTGACGTCTGTGGTAAATCATTCTCTTGTAAAGATTACATAATGCAACACAATTAGATAAAAACCATGCCACTCACCTAAATTACTGCCACCAATGTTGTTAATATTTTGAATAGAACTGTTTCACTCAGAAATTATTCTACATTCAACGGAAAAAATGAAACGAAATTTCATTTCTCACTCTTAGTACGGCTGTTACTTAAATATAAGTATGTATACGTACATACATATATGTATACAGACATACAGTAGTATGTATATATATATACATACATGCACACATATATAATGTACGTATGGATTTACCGAACATTTATTATAATGCTCAGTTGTGTTTGTAAACAAACATCCCGAATTAAGCCGTACAGTGTTTAGCAACCATCGTTCTCCTTTTGTTCAACACTGACAAAGGAACGATGTACTAGTTTCAAGCTTATTAGCTATCGTCAGCACCGTATACCTTCCTGCCAGATGATTGAACGTCTGAAAGTATATACTTTCGTTATGCATATTAACGGCTGAGCAGCCTAATTTGCATATCGAGTGAGTTAATCGGCCGAACGCACTGAAAACGATAAATGGAAAAAATGAAACGAAATTTCATTTTTCACTTTTAGTACGGCTGTTACTTAAATATAAGTATGTATACGTACATACATATATGTATACAGACGTACAGTAGTATGTAAATATATACATACATGCACACATATATATATATGTGCGTATGGATTTACCGAACATTTATTATAATGCTCAGTTTGTTTGTAAACAAACATCCCGAATTAAGCCGTACAGTGTTTGTCTACCTCTACAATGGCTTCCTTCTACTGAGATTTCCTGGCACTTCGTGACTCAGTGGTCATTATCCACTTCAGATCACTCTTAAACCCAGCTTCTTCTTGAACTTGTCCAAGCTCTGTCTTTCTCTCACACTTTCATAACAGATCCTACAAAGCATGGTTGTTTCATTTCTCACCAGTCTACATATCCTCTGCAGTCACAGCCCTTGTTTCGTTACCATACATCATTGCACATCACCCACATGTGTCATACAGTCGTCCTTTTGTACAGAGAGAGAAACCTGTTGTGATCAACTGTTGCAGTAGCTCTCTAAACTTTTTCCATCCTATCCTTAATCTAGCTATTCATCTTTCAGAGCAGCCTCCTCTACTGCTAATTAAGTCACCGGGATTGCAAAAGCTATCAACCACTTCTATGTATGTCTAATTACATATATAATTAAGCCTAACAATTCCACCACTAAAGATTTACCTCCCTTTTTGACAATATGAAACTCTCCTCTGTTTGGGGTGAAAATTGTTGGGGGAAAGAACTTCCTTTTAATATTTGTCAGCATGCCCAATGAAGGGTCTGTTTGGAAGTGCATCCCCCATTAAACAGTGGTGGCCATAAGTGGAATTTGAAACCAATGGTCACACATACATGTTATGTGTATGAAACATTATTTACTCTAAATAGACTATTGGTACACAAGAGATTTAGTGGGATACATAGTGAGTTAGCTAAGAACGTAGGCTTTACAAGGGGTCATTGCACTGGAGCAGTAAGCAGCAACAGTTTTTAGGAGACAAGCTCTATCAAACATTTAATGGGTTCCATAGAAGCAGTTGACTATTTTTGTTACCATGGGGACCAAATTAGCAGTGTAGGTAGGTGTTCTGAAATTACAGTAACCAGAGTAAGAACAAGATGGCAAAGGTTTGGGTTGCTACTACTGTTGCTAGCTACAAAAGGTTGTTTCATCAAATTGATGTCTGCATATGAACAGCAATGCTGCATTGTAGTGAGATCTGGGCGGTATGTGCAGAGAACCTCAAGATTGGATAGAAATGAAGCTTGAATTCTCTGATGGGTGTGGAGCAAAGTGTAAATAAACTGAGAGAGAACCTGGGCATGAGAGGGATAAGATACAGTATGCAGGAGAGGAGATTGCTGTGGTATGGACATGTGATGTGTATGAAGGTAGAGATGCTGTATAAAAGGTTGACCGCTTGAAATTGATGGAAGAGGAAGACCTAGGAATGCTTTGGATGAAGAGGTAAAAACTGACCTGAGACCATTTTATCTCTCAAATGTGATGACACAGGATCGAAATCTCTGGCGTTATACAGTACTGCAGGAGACCTGCATTCCTATGTGAAGGGGATGAAGCAACATTTAGTGGTTTGAAGTATGCTCCAATTTTCCTCCTCTCCACATCTTAACACTCCACCCCCTTATCTACTAAGTACACCACCCTGACCTACCTCTCAAATCCCAACCCTACATATACACAACTCTACTCCAATGTGGTTGAAATTGCTAAAAATCCCCAGGCAACTCTGTAAGGTGGTCATGCAAGTGTCATGACAAAAGAGCACCGAGTCCTCTCTGTTAGGTAATATGACAAAAGAGCACCTAACCCTCCCTGCAAAGTAGCATGCTGGTGACATGACAAATAAGCACCCAGTCAACCCTGTGAGGTGGACATGACAGGAGGCCTCTAGCCCACTCTGTAAAGTGGTCATGCTAGTGGCAAGGTTGAAGGCACCCGAACCACCCTTCAAATTGGTGACATGACAAGAGCATCAAGTCTGCTCTGTTACCTGGTGGTTGTCATGATGATGACACAACAAAAAGCACCCAGTCCACCCTGTAAATGTGGTTGGAGTTAGGAAGGGCATCCAGACGTAGAAACCAACCAGAAATGGTTCTTGCATGAGCAAGACAGGGTTATTTGATCTAAGTTTTCACGCAACAGGACAACTCGTCTGACCCATGCTAGCATGTAAAATGGAGTTTAAATTGTGATGAGGATAAATAAAATATATGAATATATACATATATATTATATTCTTTTATTCTGATACCTGTTCCAGCTATCTGGCTGAGGACATGCTGGGGCACCGCCCTTGATATATATATATATATGTGAAGTAATTCCGTCGGAAAAGTCCAGGAAAAAAGAGTGCTCTATGTAGGTAACAGAGCTTAATAGTTATGTAATAAACAACATAAGGCAATTATTCCATTTACCAGTGGTTTCTTAAAAGCAAAAAAATTTGCTTTCAATCATCAGAATGAAAAAAATCCTGGTCTATTTATTGAATTGGATTTTAGAAAACAAAAATGCAGTCTATATGAAAGTGAGGCTGGAGAAGGAAGAAGGAAAGGAAAAATAAAATAAAAACACACACGCAAACACACATATATATATATATGCAAACACACATATATATATATATGTATATATATATATGAAAACAATTTATGCTTTGATTCGTGAAGACGTTCCCTGGCAATGAACGGAAAAAAGCGAAGATAATAGGTCGTTATGTGGAGCGTTGAGAACAATTACACGCAAAGACAAAACCACGATTATGGTACAAATGGAGTCGTAGACTAATATACTATTTAGGAAACTGAATGATTTTCGGCTTCGCAGTTCAGAATAATGTAAATAAATTAGTAGAACGAAAATGACAGAGGTTATTATAATCATAAAAGTAATAATTGTTTCTACTATTGGCACAAAGCCAGCAATTATCCAGTTCATTACTGGTACTTTATTATCATAAAAGTAATAATGATTAAATATATACATACACACGCCATGCAGGCATATACATGCATGTACACATAATCACGCGCATACAGATGTAAACCGCCGCGACACAAATACCTGCACACGTACGAACGTATACACCAAATACACATATAAATATATGTTTGTGTGTGTCACCTTGGGTGACACCTAAAGGTCTAACTCTAAGTCACCCTTTTGATGTGAACTCGCATGAACCTGTTCACTCCCTTTTGGTGTGAACAGGTTCATGCGAGGGCTATCCCCTCAAGGTGGGAGACAGATAGCGACAGGTATATAAAGCCTATATTTTCCCACCTTATATACAGAGAGAAGCTATGTAAAGATCACCGCTATCTACGGGCCACAGTGGTCTACAGTCAATTACAGACCTTTACTCTCTCTCACTATGGTCTCAGACTACACCAGCCTCATGAACCAACAACAAAAATAATATTGTCAACCTTCGCAACTCGTGGTAACTTGTTTATTGTTCTTTTTCATTGAAGTGAAGTAAACGTTTATATATGAAGTAAATCGGCCATTCTTGTTATTACATCTAATAACCGTGTTAATCCATACAATTAACTTACAGATACCTATCGTTAAATATATACATATAATTATAAATACATATATAAATATACACGCATAAATGTGTATAGAACACACACTCACACATACCTACAGGTAAATACACATATGTTCACCAAACGTACATATACCAAAACCCTATGTACACATATACACATATACACACTCATACATACCCATATATACACATATACATATATTTGTATATACAGTATATATATATATATATATATATATATATATATATATATATATATATATATATATATATATAGAGAGAGAGAGAGAGAGAGAGAGAGAGAGAGAGAGAGAGAGAGAGAGAGAGAGCAGTTGTAATAGATAATATCACTGCTATTCTAGCAGTTAGAGAGACTACGTAGAGGTTCTCTTATTGATATATAATTGATATTTTATTGAGTTATACTTTCTGATTTACAGTAAATTATATATGATTGGACTGTCTGAAGGTATTAAATTATATCAGGGACTTTTAACGTATGACACCGGTAAGAGAGTTGAAACATTCCCAACAACACCGGGTACCTGCTGTCTTCATTATAACTTTAATTAATCTAATTATATCTTGTGTAACAATTATATATATATATATATATATATATATATATATACACACACAATTTTAATTCCCCGACATCAGCCTTACACTGTCATATCTATTCTTACTTTACAATTGTGTCTACTAAGAGTTCCATTACAATCTGTAGTCGTAAAACTACTATTTAACCAGAACATCTGCTATCAGTCACTTATAGACAATATATATATTTTAGACCACATATCAACCTAATATATATATATTTCCTATCAAATCTGCAGACATAAAGTCAGCCACACTACTTCATTCTGACAAGATATCAATTTGTGACTAAAGATGAAGAAGATACACCAACGTTAATGTCGTGAAATAAAGCTGATAACATCTTTGAAACTTCTAATTTGATAACAAAGAGATTATTTCTTTGGTTGTTTAGTAAAACCTAACAACACACACATTGATTATATCTGAAGGAGGTAATTTGACAAATATTTACTTAATGTCTATATTAATGTATGTAAATAATATAATTATGTGAACCCTGCAACGATCCAGTAATTATATACAAGTATATATATGAAAATATATATAACAACGTTAGAAAAATATATTTCTTCCTCCACTTTTATATATAGAAAAAAAACTTCCAAACTGAAATGTTGATGTGTTATTTTTCAATCACCAGATTCCACTGTTACATGTGATATAATATATATTGTTATCATGACTCTTTATTATTTAAAGTACCTCCGTCTATATTTCAACCACTGGAACAGCCTCAAACAAGAAACAGTTGTCGCACCCTCAGTCAACATTTTAATGTCAAAAATAGAAATAAATGTTATGAGTGTATATAGATAGATGTATGTTGTGTGTGTACAGTAATTCCTCGCTATATCGCGGTTCACTTTTCGCGATCCCACAACATCGCGGATATTTCTTTGGATCGTATCTAATTTCCTATCGCGGTAATCCTCGCCACATCGCGGATTTTTCGTTAGAACATGTCTATTTTCTTATCGCGGTACGTCTGAATAAAAAGTGTTTAAAATTTAAACTTATCAAATAAGTTTCAATGTGATTAAAGTGTATATCGTAAGGAAGGGACATCTTAAGGCTTTAATTATAAAAATATGTGGCACTACAATGGAATGTGCTGTCAGAAGTGAAAGTAGAAAAATGTGACGTCAATCTGACATTTGTCAACCTTCGTTTATTTCTGCTGGTGCAAAAGAATTTATCAAATTGATACAGAGAGAATTTATCAAATTAGAAAACAAATAGCAAATGTGTCAGATGGAATTATCTGGTCATGTGGAAGGCCATGTAGAAAACAGGTGTCTATTAGAAAAGGCACATTTCTAGAAAATAGTAAATTGAAGTGTGAACAAATAATTGACATATTGTATTTTGGGGCAAAAGAAGATTAAGCCAAGGGAATTTCACAGGAATCTCGTATCGCGAATGTAGCCGTAGCAGATTGGCGAAATTTTTGCCGTGATGTATATGCAGAGTATTATGTGGCACACAACATTTGGCGGGCCAAACCGAATTGTCGAGATTGACGAAAGCGCCTTCGTGAGAAGGAAATACAATGTTGGCCATCAGGTTCTTTGGAAAGAGATACCATAAGATGTTTTTTAGTGGCAGACCGGACAGTAGACACGCTTTTAGCCATTATACAGGATCGTATATTGCCTGGTACGACAATAATTTCTGACCTCTGGTGCTCCTATAATACGCTCGATCAGCTAGGCTCTAACATTTGACTGTGAACCATTCCATAAATTTTGTTGATCCTTTAACATTTGCCACAACCAACCACATAGAATGCTTGTGGAAACATGTAAATAATAGGAATAAAAGAGAAAACGGAACAGCCAGAAATTTGCTTCAATCCCATCTAATTGAATTCATGTGGCGGTATGAATTTAAGGGTGAAATTTTCCAAAAATTATTGGAACATATTCGTCATCTTTATCCATGCTTTTGAAACATTTTTTCATAAAGGTATAAGGTTGGTGAAAAAAATTTGATATATAATAACATATATTTATTTATAAACTTAACTTTATTTGTTTTCTAATTTGATAACCATGACTATGAAAATTTAACTTCATTTGTTTTCTAATTTGATAACCATGACTATGAAAATATATTTATGTTTAAACTTAACTTTGCACGGAAATAAACGCGTGGTGATACGGAAATAAACGAAGGTTGACGAATGACGTCAGATTGACGTCACATTTTTCTACTTTCACTTCTGACAGCACATTCCGTTGTAGTGCCATATGCATTAAGTACATATAAACTCATTAAAACACACCAAAAAGAGACAGTAACGATCGTATATAATCTACCACCAACCACCGTACCACTAGTTACCAATGAGGACCATTGCCAGACACGGTAGCCACTTGGTAATACACCGCACATCTCCCGGCAATCTATGAAGGGTTTGTAGTAGATTAGAGAAAAACACAATCAGTAAAACAGTAATGGAATGAAAAATAATAACATTTTTCATAGTTAAAGCCTTAAGATGTCCCTTCCTTACGATATACACTTTAATAACATTGAAACTTATTTAATAAGTTTAACATTTAAACACTTTTTATTCAGACGTACCGCGATAAGAAAATAGATATGTTCTAACGATAAATCCGCGATGTAGCGAGGATTACCGCGATAGGAAATTAGGGGACTGTCAGAATTGAAAGTAGAAGAAGATGACGTCAATCTGACGTCATTCGCCAACCTTCTCAATCGTTTATTTCCGTATCACCACGCGTTTATTTATGTTTATGATTTTCTAAGAGATACGGAAATAAACGATTGAGAAGGTTGACGAATGACGTCAGATTGACGTCTCCTTCTACTTTCACTTATGACAGCTAATACCATGACTGTGCGAAAACTTTAGTAAATCCTTCAAATGATATCTCAGTAATGAAATAATTAATAACTGTTAGAAACACCTCAAAATTCCTCATTAATTAAACCCCAGACATGTAAAAACTCCAGAGTCTTTCAGTCGAACATGAAACAAATTAATTTCTAATGGAAGAAGAAAAGATTTTAAAGTCAGCCAAGGGAGATCACTCTCAGCGACTTACTGTAAATCTAGTTCGTGAATTAATCCGGATTAAATTATTCTGGTGTATTTTGTGTGAAGGGAACCGGGTTTAGGTGGTGACAGCGCGTAATTCACGAACGTATGGTTCGTGAGTTCGAATCCCAGACTGGGCGGTCTGTATGTTGGGGCCTTGAACAAGACACTTTATTTCTCATTCATTCATTTCTCCCAGCTGGCAAAAATAATAAGTTGTACCAGTAATTATAGGGGAACGTTTTTACATAGAATTGTCACACTGAATCTCCCTGAGAACAATGTCAACGGTACACGTATCAATGAAGTACCCATACACATTATAGTATAAGATGGGTTCTATAGGTATTTAAAAGTCTCGCTGAATCTCCCTGAGAACTACGTATATACTATCAGACATGGTGTATCTAGGACTACATTATCTAATGTACAGTATAGAAGTTAGTATTGTGGCTATCAGATATAGTGTATCTAGGACTACATTATCTAATGTACAGTACAGTAGTTAGTATTAGTGGCTATCAGATATATATAAACTTGAAGTTTTATTCAGATCTCAATTGTGTTCAGACCTGAAGAGAGGAGATGGGCTCCACCAGGTTTTAAAATATGTGCAACAAAGACTGAAATCCACTAGAGTACCCCTACGACTACCTCAAAATGTACAGGTCCATTCAATATCTGTCTCTCTCTCTCTCTCTCTCTCTCTCTCTCTCTATATATATATATATATATATATATATATATATATATATATATATATATATATATATATATATATATATATATATATATATATATATATATATATATATATATAAAATTAGAATTGGTGCTCTGAAATAGCGATATATATATGAATGTATATATAGTGTATCTTTCAATGCATTGTATGCTTAATTAAAAGCATGTTGAAGACCTTACGGTATTGTTTTAAGTAGTGACAATGTCATTTACTTCAATTTTCAGCAAACAAGGGGAGATAAGCTGACAGAGCTCTGTTTCGTACTTGTTGGTACTTATTAAAGATCACCACTCCTCTTGTTTGCTGAAAATTATGAATGTTGGATTCTTATAGAATTCCAGTAATAATCAGGAACTGATTATACAGAGCGGTCACTGGTCCAGCAGAAATTGAAAATTAGAATTGGTGCTCTGAAATAGCGATATATATATGAATGTATGTACAGAGCACCAATTCTAATTTTCAATTTTTGCTGGACCAGTGACCGCTCAGTATAATCAGTTCCTGATTATTACTGGAATTCTATAAGAATCCAACATTAATAATTTTCAGCAAACAAAGGGGGTGGTGAGCTTTGATAAGTACCAACAAGTACGAAACAGAGCTCTGTCAGCTTATCTCCCCTTGTTTGCTGAAAATTGAAGTAAATGACATTTCACTACTTAAAACAATACCGTAACGTCTTCAAAATGTTTTTAATTAAGCATACAGTGTATTGCAAGATACACTATATATACATTCATATATACATATATATATATATATATATATATATATATATATATATATATATATATATATTGTTATACTTTGGGAGGGTCATGTTGCCAATAAGAAACACACGCACCAGTTGCTTTCACTTCAATTTATTATAATAAATTTATAATAAATTTATAAATTTATAAATTTCTGGTTGGTTGGTTGGTTCCACAACCAGATAGTTGTTTATATATTGTCATAGTTCTTTCGTCACACACTCTATGACCTCTTCAGTGACTGGGGATTCCTTTCTTTGTTTCTGTGCCTCTCCTTTGTTCTGTCCTACGCCATTTTGTTTCTGTGTGTGTGTTGTGTGCTCAGTCTGCGCATGCGCTACATCCGGGTGTCTGTGTGTGTTCATTTATCTATTTGTTTATTTACATGTTACTGGTTGGTTGTTTGTTCTATGTGTGTGTGTGTGTTTTCATTTTGTCCTTAATTGTAAGTTGTGATGTTGCTGTTCCACTCATATTTCTATTTAGTTTTGGTTGTAATTCTTTTATGTTTATTGCCTCTGTAATTTGTCTAAACATTGCGTCTTTTCTGTGTGTAGATTCTATTTTTATTTCTATGTTCTCTAATTTACCCTTGTGTTCTATCTTAGCATGTTGGTAGAGTACAGATGATTCTTTATTATCTTGAAGGTCTCGCCAGTGTTCATTTATCCGTTCCCCTACACTACGAGCTGTCTCACCTATGTACACTATATTTTTGTCTCTACATTGTCCTTCAGTACATCTTATGCTATACACTACATTTCTAGTTTTACAGTTAATATGGGGGCTTATTTTACAGGTTATACATTTCTTATCTATACATGAGGGTCTTTGAAAAGGGTATGTCTTGCTAATAAGTGTTTTTACGGAGGTACCTGGTCTTTTTACTATCTTAATATTGAGTTTATGTTTATTTAGGGCCCTTCTAAATTTGTAAGCTAATTCACCTCTGGGGGTTGTATCGAAATTGCGGTTCTTAGCCATTTTTTAATCTAATTTTGGCGCGATCACTTTGGAAAACTAAGTGTCTAATTTTGAGTTTGTCTCCTGATGAATCCGAACTCTGGGCATTTACTATTAATTGGATGTCTAAAAATACGGATGAAACCATGGTAGAGATATAATTACGGTATGTACACATTTCTTCTAAGTTTGAATTTACACCTAATTGTGTATAGTTGATGGTATATTTAGTCAGTTTCTACATGCTGTCGAAATGTTGGATAAATACTCTATTGGGGCCACCGCGAAGAGGCCACTTTCGGTTATTTGTCGGAGATTTCTGCATAAGAGCCTTTATTCTTATAGCTTGGTCTAATTGATTTTTTATAAGGTCAATTATGCTGATTGGGAGAGGAAATGGTATATATTTTATCTAATAATTCTAAAGACATGATTTATGATATATTGCTCTGATTATTTAATATATTAATTCTTCATAAGGCCACAAAGTGAGCGGTTGCAACATATATATCTATAACTTTATGTATATGTAAACCTTTATATATATATATATATATATATATATATATATATATATATATATATATATATACGTGTGTATGTGTGTCTGTGTATATATATATGTGTGTATGTCTATGTATGTGTGTCTATGTGTGTATGCCTATGTATGTGTGTCTATGTGTGTATATATGTCACTATGTATCTCTGTGTGTGCGTGTGTGTATATGTGACTATATATATACACGTGTGTGTGATGATTGATAGAAAAAGAATTTATTAGCCCAGAAATTACCAGGATTGGGGAGGGGTGTTTGAAAATGAATGCATGTGTGTGTGTGTGTGTGGATGTGTGTGTGTGTATATGGATGTGTGTGTGTGTATATGGATGTGTGGGTATATATATATATATATATATATACACAATATGTATGTCTACCTACACACACACACACACACACACAATATACACATACACAAGTCTACCTACACACACATACACAAGTCTACCTACACACACACTTTGTTCCGCCATTGAGATATGAGAAATGTTCCAAAGAAGTGGACTTTATCTTTTCTGCAGTATTTAAGCATTTCTGTAGGACTTTGCTGTATTTTTTGTTATATATGTATATATATATATATATATAACAGAAAAATGTATTATACATACATATATAACGGCGGCGAAGATTCGAAACCGAATCTGACCTTTCCCGCCTCTGGGAAAAGCCGTGGTTAGTTGTTTACGCCCGGCATACCAACCCCTTGGGAGATGCTAACCAAAGGTCAAAAGATATATCTATCCTTCTAACTTCAACCGTTATAAATAGAGAGGTTGTTTCCTCCCCGGCAGAAAAAGGGGACTACAGACAAGACAGGTCGCATTAACACGCTCTCGTCACGAAAAACGTCTGTCTACTATTTTCTCCCACGCCTTTCATGCCTGGCTGAGTGATTAGTACTACTGCTAAAACAAAAAAGTATAGTAATAGGCACACACGCACACATAGTATGTTCACACTATTTGCATTTTTACACGTACCATTTCTGTCACATTGTATCTTTCAGATACAATACACATTATCTTATAATCGTATTCTATGACACTTGTATTTACATAACTCGAAGAGCCACCTACTTATTGTACGAATATTTCATACCAACAATTCCAACAATTCCATCTAGTCACTTATTCGTTACAACCCAAATATTCGCTACAACTGGTGACCCCGTGAAACAGACACACAACCTTCTGATTATTCACTACAAACGATGTCTCTAGCACACGACGATTCATCTACGGCAGAAATGGCAGTCTGGACGGTGTTTACATTAAGGGTACCACCATTCTGGGTGCACGATCCAACACTGTGGTTCGCGCACATCAAAGCACAGTTCGCATCGAGCCGGATCGTTAACGAGGCATCTCGTCTCACACATGTCATTGGTTCGATGTCTCCGGAGATTATGAATGAGGTTCGAGACCTCATTTTAGCACCACCCGGCTCTGTGTCATATGACACATTTAAAACGACGTTAATTAAGAGGACGTCGGAGTCGCAGCAGAAGCGCTTGCACCAGCTCCTCATATCGGAGGATTTAGGAGATAAAAAGCCGACGCAACTCCTACGGCGAATGAAGCAGCTCCTGGGTGAACATAAACTCCCGGATGAAATTTTCAAGCAACTCTTCCTCCAGCGTTTGCCTTCTGCCACACAAGTTGCCTTAGCGTCCACCAGGGAGTTCACCACCATTGAAGAACTCACCGAGCTGGCAGATAAGATCCTGGAGGTACCACATCCGCACTCAACTTTAGCGAATGTGACGCCAGCCGTGCCTCCCACCAATCCTTTCCATCAGCCCTCCAGTGCCACAGCGATGCCCGATCGACACCAGTTACTGACACAGCAAGCAACACAGATACAGGCCTTGACGCAACAAATTCAGGCCTTGTCACTAGATAACCCTGCCACGCGTCAGTCTAACAGTCGAACTCGCCGATTTGGTGGACGCTCAAGAAGTCCGAGCACATCCCGTGATTCACCAGAAATGAGTTGGTACCACCAAAACTTCGGAAGACGGGCACGCAAGTGCAGCCATCCCTGCTCATTTGTTTCAATGTCGAATCAGGGAAACGACACAGCCAGAAAACTGAATGCGACGGACTTTTCTGGCCCCCATAATCAAAGTCGCCTGTTTTTCATTCAGGATCGCGTCACAGGCACGCGTTTCCTGGTCGACACCGGTGCTGAAGTCAGCATCATCCCGGTTTCCTGCGTTCCTGGAAAAAGGAAAGAAACACCAACATGGCTCCATGCGGTGAATCATTCACATATTCCGACCTACAGAGAGCTGTCCCTGACACTAAATTTAGGACTACTCCGCACTTTCCAGTGAGTATTCGTTGTGGCTAGGCTGCCGACCCATATTTTAGGAGCTGACTTTCTTCAGTACTTCTCACTGCTAGTGAACCTGAAAAACCAACGAATCGTTGACAACTCCACTGGTCTCGCTGTGCGCAGCATAGCCGCTAGGACAGCCACATCAGTCCAGTTATTTCACGATCGGCAACAACAACCCATCACAACCACATAATCAACAAATACCCAGACGTAGCTCGACCAGTATTCAACGCCTGCCCTGTAGAACATGACGTCACCCACCACATAAAAACACACTGCCCACCTGTCGCTGCACGACCTAGAAGGCTACCACCAGACCGGCTGAAGTCCGTCAAGCAAGAATTTCAGCACATGCTGGATCTCGGCATCATACGTCCGTCCAGCAGCAACTGGTCCTCACCCATACATTGTGTACCCAAGAAGTCGTCGAACGAGTGTCGAATCAGCGGCGACTAACGGGCACTGAACAACTGCACCGTGCCTGACTCTTATCCAGTGCCTCATCTACAGGACTTCTCTAGTTCACTACACGGAGCTCGCATATTTTCGAAGATCGATCTTGTGCGAGCTTACAATCAGATACCTCTAGAGCCCGCTGATATTCCTAAGACCGCCGTCACAACAACCTTTGGAATGTTCGAATTTCAGTGTATGCCTTTCGGTTTGCGTAATGCAGCGCAGACATTCCACCGATTCATCGATACAGTCACCAGAGGTCTACCTTTTGTATACGCATACATCGACGACTTACTGATGGCCAGCGGCTCCGATGAAGAACATGAGAGACACCTGGACCTGCTATTCGCACGTTTGCGTGAATACGGAATTGTTATCAACCCCAGCAAATGTGAGTTCGGAGTTGCGTCCCTTCATTTTCTGGGACACATCATTGATGAAGATGGCATTCGCCCACTTAAGGAGAAAGTCAAATCCATCATTGATTTTCCACAACCAACATCTCTCTGCAAACTGCGAGAATTTCTTGGCCTGGTAAACTTCTGCAGAAGATTTATATCCCACTGTGCAGAGACAGCCCAACCGCTCACAGATTTGCTGCGGCAGCGTACAATCAAAAACACAAACATCAATCTCAGCGAAAAGAATGTACCGCTTTCGCTGAGTTGAAGAAAATGTTGTCCGAGGCTACAATGCTGAGTTACCCCAAACCTGACGCCCCAATGTGTTTATTGACTGATGCATCCGATTTCGGAGTTGGAGGTATACTTCAACAACTCTCTGGCGATATTTGGCGACCTGTATCTTTTTTCTCTAAGCGATTAAAACCCGCTGAAACTAAGTACAGCACATTCAGTCGTGAATTATTGGCAGCATATCTTGCTGTCAAGCATTTGCGACACATGCTAGAAGGTTGGGTGTTCTCCATATACACCGACCACAAACCACTAGTGTACGCGTTCAATGCCAAGCCTGACCGACATTCACCCAGGGAGGTCCGACATCTGGACATCATTTCTCAGTACACTACTGATATTCGGTACATTAAGGGTGCCACAAACTCAGCAGCTGATGCCCTATCGCGCATGGAGCTTAACGCAATCCACACCACTGCCACTATTGAACTCCAGAAGATTGCGGCGGATCAACAGAATGACGAGGAACTGCTGCAGCTCCGGAAATCATCCTTGAAATTGCAGGAATGCCCGCTGCCCTCTTCTTCGGGTTATATTTGGTGTGACATCTCCGCAGGCCACGAGCGCCCATACGTGCCCCGGAAACATCGACGCGACGTTTTTTCGGCACTGCCTTCTCTGGCACATCCTGGCGTCCATGCCACGCGGAAACTGATGGTTGCCCGCTTTGTGTGGCCCAACATCAACAAGGACACCCGCGAATGGGCTAGGAACTGTATTGCGTGCCAGAAAGCGAAAATTCACCGGTTCTTTCACAACACCTGATGCACGGTTCCAATATGTGTACATAGACATCGTTGGACCTTTGCCTCCTTCTCCCAACTACACTCATCTTCTCACCTGTGTCGACAGATTTTCTCGCTGGCCAGAAGCTTTTCCCCTGACGGATATTACCGCGGAAACTGTCGCCAAAACGCTAGTGTTTCACTGGGTTTCGCGTTTCGGCACACCCGCGACCATCACTACGGATAGATGACGTCAGTTCGATTCGTACCTCTTTACCGAGCTGACTCGTCTCCTCGGGTGTAAACACATCCGTACAACGGCGTATCACCCTGCATCTAACAGCATGGTAGAACGTTTCCACCGTCAGCTAAAAGCAGCCATCAAGGCTTACGCAGACTCCACTAACTGGTTTGAATACCCCCCACTCATTCTTCTTGGTATTCGTTCCACTGTTAAGGAGGGAGTCGGACATTCTCCGGCTGAAATGGTTTATGGCACTCGCTCTACCCTGGAAAATGATCGCTCCTGTTTCGCCACAGGAACTTCCAGACCCAATAAAATATGTGCACCGTTTACGGTCATCGATGTCGCATCTGTTTCCTTCAGCCCCTAAACAACAGCACATTACTTTACACATACCAAAAGACATCGATACATGGACGCATGATTTCGTTAGAAATGGCGGTATTCCATCGCAACTTCGTCCGCCGTATTCCGTGCCCTATAAGGTGATACAGAAACGCCCTAAGTATTTCGTCCTCTACTTGAACGGGAAACGAAATACCGTCTCCATTGACCGTTTAAAAAAAGCGTTCATGGAACAGGATTTGCCACCACTACCCACCGTTTCTCCGACACAAACACGACAAATTCTGCACAACCCCGACACACCAAATCTGGAAGAACAGTTTGATGGCCCACGCGATACGTACAAGTTTATCGGGTTAGTAAAAATTATGCACCTGGTCGACATTTCGGCTAATTTGTAAATTCAACGAATCGGCCAATTTCTGTGGTCATGAACTATTGCTACACACAAATCAATTGACTCTGTGCATCATACACATAAAAAAAACAGACAAAAGAACATTTTTCCATTTCTATGAAATGAATGAACATTTTCAATTTTATGTAACATCACAGTACATTTTCCTGCATGTAAATTTCTTTTGCTTTGCATGTTTTCTTTCATTTCGCCTGTTTTTAAATGACTTTAATGTATTTTTTTTCCTGATTTTCTTCAACAACACACATAGTCATACCTATCTTAATTTTACATACACCTAGATCGTTCAATCTTTAGCTTTCTCACTGGAAGGGGGTACTATAACGACAGCGAAGATTCGAAACCGAATCTGAGCTTTCCCGCCTCTGGGACAAGCCGTGGTTAGTTGTTTGCACCCGGCAGACCAACCCCTTGGGAGATGCTAAACACAGGTCAGATGTTGTTTACACCTGGCAGAAAAGAGGTCAACCGCCTGACAGAAAAGAGGTCAACCGTTTTAAATACAAGAGCTGTTTATGCCCGGCAGACCAACCCCTTTGGAGATGCTAACCAAAGGTCAGATGATATATCTAGCCTTCTAACTTCAACCCTTATAATTACAAGGGTTGTTTACACCCGGCAGAAAAAGTGGGACTACAGACAAGACAGGTCACATTTACACGCTCTCGTCACGAAAAAACCCGTCTGTCCACTAATTTCTCACATGCCATTCCCGCCTGTCTGATTGATTACTACTACTGCTAAAACAAGAAAGTATACTAATACGCACACACGCACACATAGTAAGTCCACACTGTTTGCATTTTTACACGCACCATTTATGTCTGTCACATTGTATCTTTCAGATACAATACAAATTATATTATAATCGCATTCTGTGATACTTGTATTTACGTGACTCGAAGAGCCACCTACTTATTGTACGAATATTTCATGTTATAGATTTTATCATTCAATATTCAAATTGAATATTGTTATAATATAATAAACATTGTAACAACACAATCCTGGTATTATTCTTTGCATTGAAACTACCGTACCAACAATTCCATCTATCCACTTATTCGTTACAACCCAAATATTCGCTACAACTGGTGACCCCGACGTAACTTAATATGTGGTTCGCTACAACTGGTGACCCATAGTAACTTAACATATGGTTGTTATATAGAATTTCGTTGGAAGACTTAAATTTAGATAGGAACCATTTCCATAGAACGAGAACCAATTTTGGCTGGGTTTCTACCAAAAGGGTTAATAAAGAATTTTGAACAATTTACTAAAATTATTAATTATTTCATTAATGTTTGAATACACAATTATATGTATGTTTGTATATATATAAACAGTATATATATAGTATATATATATAGTATACAAAAGATGTAGTGGGATAATGTGTAGTCTTAAGACAGGTCTGTCCAGATAGCTGCGCTGTAACTTACATTTATTGGGACTGTGTGTTGGCTAGCAGACCTGTATTTTGGGATCTAGCTGGTCCATTATGAGGAAGGTCTGGTTAGTTGGCAGCACCATGCCTTAATTGTCGTATATGTATGTATAGAAATAAGTTATTGTATATGTATAACTGTCCATCTATATGTATATACATGTGTGTTTAGGTATGTGTTTACATACATATATACATTTTCAGATGTATACACGTAAGAGTATATATATCTTTATATATATATGTATATTTATAAATATATAAACATACATATGAGTGTATATGTTTATATTTATATATCAATCATCTTTTAATATATATATGTATATATAAAATATATACAGGGTCTCCCCCCAAAAGTGAATACACACTTCAACTACAGTCTATGTAAATGTGTATACATATTTTAGGGACACCCTGTATATATACATATCATGTAACGTGACTCCTACTATTATTGGTTGTAGAGATCGTCACAGATGAAAATATTTATTTCGACCAAGATTGAATATTTAATGGAATTAAGTGGAATTAGGAAATAAGACAATAAAACAGTGAAATGAAGACATAAGAGGTAGATAGAGTAAAAGAAGAGAGGGGAGAAAGAATTAACACAGTTTTGTCTTTCTATCTCTCTCACTCCTCCTCCTTCCACATATTATTGTCTCTTACTACTCCTCATAAAAGCAGGTCTGACCCTTAATCTGAATTATATCTACTTATGTAGGTTTAACTTTACCAAGATTACCGAATCACTGCTCGAACTTGGGGCTTCTGAAACTAACTTATTTTGTTAGAAGATGTTGGATGAGAATCTTCACCAATAAAAATGTGGAGAAGCAAGGCGATAGATCTTTCTTTTTGTTTGTGTCTGAATTAATTTTTCCGTGTTCTCTTTTCTTTTGCTTGTAAATACAACCCACGTGTTGTAAGAGTGGTTGAGTTACTGCTGTGCTAATGCTTCAGTGTGTGGAAGCCAGGTTGACAGTAGAAATCTTGTTGAGAGATGTACTGGTACCAACCACATAATTATGGAGATAACGTTCAGATGAATAATAAATTGTGGAATTTCCTAGCTTTCGTCCAGGTAAGGCTAAGTAGGCTTTTTGCTGGGTTTCCTTAGGTTTGTTAGAACTGTTTAAGTCAATATTTCAGTAATTGATTTCTTGTTTTTGGTGGGTAGTCGCACGTGGTTGTATATGTTGCTTATGTTGACTTAAGTGGAGCCCTAAAAAACCCATCCGGCAGGGACCGCTGCCTAGACAGAATTTTGAGATGTATCAAAATCAGTGGAGGAAAAATAAATATAATACATTCACGAAACACGTGTTACACGTGATTACGAATAAAATGTCAAACTGAAACTTGGATCACTCAATTCTAATATATATTTCATTAGGGAACTAACCCCCGTTTAATTCCCGATTGTCATTAAACTGGGGCTTAAGACAACTGACCAAACAGTCCTTTCCTAATTCAAGAAGGTATGTGACCTGAAAGAAATTTGGCTGCTATTTCCAACAGGTCAAGTAACCACATAGAGGTTTTCACTCCTCACGAAACAAACATATTTATCATTGTTAGTGGTTTTAGCCAAAAAGTTGTTGTTGAAATCAATAATTTTTTACAGGAAAGTTAGGATTAACTAATGAACTAGATATTGAGTGAGGGAAGATTTTAGCTGGCCAACATAGAAAACACTTTCTAAATGAGACAGAACACTTTGTAGAATAATTATTTCAATGATTCTTTTCTACCTTTTCCTTTCAACTTTCTCTTTCATTTCACTTGTTTTTCCTTCTTTTCTTTAACTTTCTTATTAGATTATATGTTGTCTTATATTTTCACTTGGACTCTATACTTCTCTGTGTTATATCTATAAGGTTCCATGTGAAACACCATAACTAGAATACGATTGAACAACAAACAAACGATTCGTTTCGGTTATGAAGAATTTTTCGTTACAACGAATTATCTTTATACCCCGTGAATTTCTTTATAACGGAATTTCCCTGTATATATGGTATGTGTGTGCGTGTATATATATATATGTAGCGGCCCCTTACGGTTGCGACTCAGCACTATAAGAGTTACGTCCCCTTGCGACGGGCGCGACTCCCACGGCAGGTTCATGTACTAAACGGAGTTGCGTCTCCCTGGGGACTATATAGTCGAGGACAATCAAGCCATAAGACACACTCTACTCCTGAACGTCGAAGGGACAAGAACACCTGAGACTTTGTCAAGAGATGACTCCTGTTTCACTTCCTTCGCACCCAAGAATAAGAACACCGGCAACCTAAAGAAACACTTGAACCTTACCAAGAGAAGATTTTCTGTTCTTCGCCACACACTCCAGTCTGGGGAGTTGTGACCACCTGAACATCAACATGTGGTAACAATTATTTATAACAATTTTTTTGATTTCTGTGAAGTAAAACCATGTCACAACTCTCACCTGCCTTTATTGTCATTCTTGATAATATTTAAATACACTGATACTAATCTCCTAAATTGGTGACCTGACGTTTTTTAAAAAAAAAAAAAAAAAAAAAAAGAATGGGTAACGGTACCATGTGTATATAAAAAAAAAAAAGAGAGAAAAAAAAAACATTTAATACAGAACAACACACTTGATTCTGATATGGCTAAACATATTTCTCTGTAACACTTAACACTTAACACTTAACTCTTCATATGTGCAAAACGAACACCCAAAGTTATTTACACACAAACAGCAATTGTACGAATGTTTTTTCTCCTTTTCTTCTTTTCCTCTCTTCTCTGGCTAAACAATTGTACGAATGTTTTTTCTCCTTTTCTTCTTTTCCTCTCTTCTCTGGCTAAACAATTTGAGGATGACAAGATGGCAGCTTTCTCCTCCATCAATAGTGTTTTTGGCACAAAATAGTCCGCCATGTTGGTTTTAGTTTTAAATTCGCTGCCTATACCTTATTAATGACATCGCTCGGTTAGTCGCTCCTTTGCATATTGTCCCGGATGCATTATTTTTCCTGTTCAGTTGTTTGACAGAAAAATAAGCGATTTTGTTTTCCTTTTCTGTTGTGTTGTAGACATTTTTCCAAACGGAGACGATTTTTTTTTGTTTTTGGCAAATTACCTACGGTATACCAATGGCATCTCATTCTGTTCTTCCAGCGTACACGGGCGACGTAAGGTTATGGTTCGCCCAACTCGAAGCATATTTCGAGGCGAACAGAGTTGACGAGGCACTACAACGTCCTCTGGTCCTTAGTGCAATTCCGCCGGCACTTCTCCCAGCGATTAAGAACCTGGTGTTAGAGACACCCACAGACTCGACGTACACGTCTCTGAAGGCTGAAATACTCAGCCGGACTGCACAGTCTGCAGAAAAAAGGTTTAGGGCTCTGGTCCATCTGGAGCATATAGGGGATGGCACCCCATCGAGCCTTCTAAGGCGAATGAAGGACCTAACGGAGGGGTCGGTAGTGGAAACTGCCGTGCTGAAGCAGTTGTTCTTCTCGCGCCTACCGACCAACGTACAGGCAATTTTGGCCCCCATTAGGGATACTTGCACGGTGGATCAGCTTGCCGCCTCTGCGGACAAAGTTTTCGAAGTGACGGGTGCTGGAGGAAGCGAAGCCCTTGCCGCTGTTTCCCAACCAGCTCAGGCCACACCTGACCATGCCATCTGCGCGGCAGCTCCTATAGAGAGCTCAGCTATTATAGCGATGCAAAAGTCCATACAGGAACTCACCCTAGAGCTCCATAAGATGAAGGCCTTGTGTGGTGCCCGTTCACGCCCCCGCAGTCGCGGGAGATCGCAAAGTTTTAGACGTCGTTCAAAGTCACCAGCTTCATCTTTATGCTGGTACCACGAGCGATTTGCCGAAAGCGCGAACCACTGCGTGCAACCTTGCTCGTTTCATAAGGCGGGAAACGCCTAAGAGCTCCGCTGATGGGGACAGCTGACCTCAACATAAAGCCACCAAACCGCCATTTCTTCATTAAGGACCTTATGTCGGGAAGAGGTTTCCTCGTGGATACAGGAGCCTCCTGTAGTATTTGGCCGGTCCATTGCCTGAAAGATACCCCCGGAGATTCATCCGTTACTCTGCAGGCAGTTAATCACTCGTCTATAATAACGTATGGGCAAATCTCGCTTACTCTCAAATTCCTAAATCTTCGAAGGGATTTTAAGTGAATTTTTACGGTTGCCGATTTGCCATACCCTATCTTAGGTGCGGACTTCCTCCACAACTTCTCTTTGACTGTGGACGTCCGTGGCCAACGCTTGGTGGATGACATCACCGGTTTTTCAATTCGTGGACAGAAAGCTAATTTTCCAACGGTTAGCCCGACCTTTTTCATCGCTAATGCTGGGAATCCCTATCATGCATTGTTCAATTCTCTCCCACCGCTTACTCAGGGAAATTTTCGAGTTGTCGAACCGACTACAACTGGCGCCCCAGTGTTCTCACGTCCACTCCGCTTACCGGCGGACAAATTAAAGGCTGCACGGTCCGAGTTCGACCATATGCTGCAGCTGGGCATTATTCGCCCATCTACGAGTCCTTGTGCTTCACCGTTACACATGGTGCCCAAGACTTCCGGCGACTGGAGACAGACTGGCGATTATAGGAGATTAAATGCTTTGTCCCGGATAGGTATTCCATTCCCCATCTCCACGATTTCGCATCTTCATTGCAGGGGTGTAAGATTTTCTCAAAACTAGATTTAGTGCGAGCCTACCACCAAATTCCGGTCAGGAAGGAGGATATTCCGAACACGGCGATTACAACTCCTTTCGCATCCTTGGAATTTTTGACCATGCCTTTTGAACTCAGGAACGCCACTAGCACTTTTCAGCGGTTCATAGACGAGGTCACGCGTGGTCTGGACTTCGTCTATGCTTACATAGACGATATTCTCGTCGCTAGTTCCTCTCCGGAAGAGCATATGCGCCACATGCTTCTCTTACTTCGGCGACTTCAGGATTACCGCGTTCGCGTGAATCCTGCAAAGTGTGTTTTCGGTTCCACTTCCCTACATGTTTTAGGCCACCTCATCGACGCCGAAGGTATTAGGCCGCTCCCTCAGCGAGTTCAAGCCATACAGGAGTTACCGCCGCCTACTACACTTCACCAGTTGCGTCACTTCTTAGGCCTGATCAATTTCTATAGGCGTTTCATTCCTCATTGTGCTAATTGGCTATCTTCTCTTACTGACATTTTAAAAAATCGTCGTAAGAAGAATGAAGACATTTCCTTGACACAAGGACAGCTTCAGGACTTCCAGTCTGCCAAGACAGCCCTCGCTAGTTCTTCTTTGCTAGCCCACCCGGTACCAGAGGCCAAGCTTTCGCTTTGTGTTGATGCATCTGATACCGCTGTGGGAGCAGTTTTACAGCAGTCTTACGCTGAAAACCAACAACCTTTGGCATTTTTCTCGAGGAAGTTGAAACCAGCAGAAACGCGTTATAGCACGTTTGGGCGGGAATTATTAGCCATATATCTGTCGGTGAAACATTTCTCCCATATCCTTGAGGGGAAAAATTTTACGGTTTTTACCGACCACAAACCGTTGACCTTCGCTTTGAGGGCCAAAGCCGACAGATATTCGCCCAGAGAGACAAGGCACCTGGACTACGTTTCACAATTTACAAACGATATCCAGCACATTGCCGGCTCGCACAACATAGTTGCAGACGCATTATCACGTTTGCCAATTAGCTCCATCTCGTCATCCCAGGATATCGACTTAAGTCGTTTAGCTGCAGACCAACCTGCACTCCAATCGTTGGACACTCTTTCTACTGAATTTGCGACTTGCATTTTCAAATATCTGCCCTTGTTCACCACCGACAGGCAGATTCTTTGTGATGTATCCACTGATGCACCACGACCACTTGTTCCTGAGACTCACCGTCGAATTGTGTTCCTGGCTCTGCACAACATTTCTCATCCAGGATCTGCTGCCACAGTTAAACTCATAACAGCCAGATTCTTCTGGCCTAATATGAGGCGCGACATTGCTGCTTGGTGCCGTTCCTGTATCGCTTGCCAGAAATCGAAGATCCATAGACACATCCGGACTCCACTGGGTACTTTCACCACTCCAGATGCTCGGTTCCAACACATCCACATTGACATCGTTGGACCTTGACCATTCAGCAGTGGATATTCCTACATATTGACGTGTGTCCATCGTTTTTCGCGATGGCCTGAAGCCATCCCTTTACAAGACATGACTGCTGAGACTGTAGCACGTGCCCTGGTATCAGGGTGGATTACCCGCTTTGGGGTACCAACTACATTCACCACAGACCGCGGTAGACAATTCGAGTCCCATCTCTTCTCTGAGCTCACCAAAATAATTGGAGCTCAACGGATTCGGACCACAGCCTATCATCCTGCTTCAAATGGAATGGTGGAACGATCCCACCGCCAATTAAAGGCCGCTCTTCGCGCCTATCCAGACTCTCAACGTTGGAGCGAGTACCTTCCTATTGTGTTATTAGGAATTCGGTCATCAATAAAGGAGGACCTTGGGTTCTCCCCGGCCGAATTAATTTACGGTGCTCCTCTAGCGTTGCCTGGGCAAATGCTTGACTCTGTTGATCTTGCTTTCCAAGATCCGCTTTCCTACGTATCCCGTCTGCGTTCTTATTTACAGGACCTGCCGCCGATGGATACGAGGAAGCAAACTGTAAAACCTGCGGTCCCGAGGGACATTGCCTCGTGGACCCATGTGTTCGTAAGGAACGATGCTGTGAGACCACCCCTCACACAACCATACTCTGGACCCTACCGTGTGTTAGCACGCACTGACAAACATTTCACTGTAGACGTTAAGGGGTCCAGAGAGACAATTTCGGTGGATAGACTGAAAAGGGCACACAATGACGCTCATACACCCGAGCCACAAATACCCCAATCTTTCTCTCTTGTGCATACACCTGCTCCTTCTGCCCCACCTTCACCTATATACAAGACTACGACCCGTTCCGGTCGGAGAGTCCACTGGCCCAAAAAGTTCTGCCAAACTATTTTTATGTGAACTGGCCATTGGAGCCTTATATATATATATTTTTTTTTGCTGTTCTTGTTATTTATTGATTTTTGCAATGTACCTCTCATTACCATTTCACTGGATGTATATATATGTTTTTCGTTTCCTTTACAACGAACATTTTAAGCTATATTCTTCTATTTGCCGGTTTATAAATTTACCACGTAAATTTACCGTTGATAACCGCGCATTTATTAAGAATGCTTATTTCTCTGGTCGCTGGCCTCTTGACCCTTCCAGGTCAACGCATTCACAACATCAACGACAACAACACAGCTTCATCAACAACTAAAACCAGCAGAACAAGCCAGACAATTTATTTCTGCAGCACTCTGCCTGTGAGAAATTACCTTCGGAAGTTGTATTATGACCATCGAGTAACAAATCCTTATATTTAATGCCTTTTGACTTCCATGAAGTAAAAACTTTATTACCACACACACACCGGTATTTACTGTCTTTTATATTATGTTGCATGTACACCGATACTAATTTCCTAAAAGTCAAAATACAGCGATAGCTTACATTTATTTAGCTTCGTTTATTAGTGCTATATATATTTCAGTGACAGCCATCTTTGGCTGTAACCACTTCAGGCAGTTTGAATTAGTATGGTATAGACAAGTACATATGTTGTTTAGGTGTATAATATTGTCAATACTCTGATATGCCCAGTTCCTTGTTGGGTTGTTAATTCACTGAGGAACTGGAGTCATATGAATTCAAACAAACGAATTTTAGTGTCAAAGGTCCCCTTCTCCTCTCATTGGTCAGTTATTAGAACATTCCTCATTCTAAGTGTTGTTATTGTTGGAGTTAGCTTAAAAATTGATAAAATGGTAGAAGGGACAAGGTGTTAAAGGAACAAAATAACAAAAAAAGTGTCAAACTTCCCATTGGTCAGTATCACCTTATATTTATTTTAAGTTGAGATGGATTATAACACAAACACATTTAGTTTGAATATCTCATCTTAACATCTTGTCTCATACCAATCTATCCAACATATTCTGACCTTGAGATTGGTTAAAGCACACACACACACTTTATCCTACATTATTTCTCACTTCTCCATATTCATTTTCATTACTTTTTCACCAATCTCTCATTTATTCTTTATTCTCTATTTATTTATTTATTTTCAAATTACACAAATTATATTAATTATTTTATTATATTATTTATTTATTTTCGGTTTTCTTCATTTATTGCCTTATATTTCTTCATATACATGGAAGAACCCCCAACCCCCACCTCCTTTTATTTAACTTTATTTTACACTACTCCGGAGTAACCAAACCAACCTGCGCACTTCGTCGAGTGCTCCAGCCTGCATACTGAGGTGTTGGTATACAACCAACATAAACTCAAAATCTATATATATATATAGCAAGAAGGAGAATGATATCCTGGCCGTTTTCGAGCTTATTCTGAAGTCTGTCAAAAAAACTTGCTGTTGTTGATTGTTTAACTAAACGTAAGAGTTTAAAGGAGAAAAAAATATGTAATAGATAATTTCACTGCTATTTCTAGCAGTTAGAGAGACTACGTAGAGGTTTTCTTATTGATATATAATTGATATTTTATTGAGTGGTACTTTCTGATTTACAATAAATTAAATACGTTTGGAACTGTCTGAATGTATTAAATTATATCAGGGACTTTTAACGTATGACATCGGTATGAGAGTTGAAACATTCTCAACTACACCGGGCACCTGCTGTCATCGTTATAACTTTAATTAATCTAATTATATCTTGTGTAACAATTATATATATATATATACATAATTTTAATTCCCCGACATCAGTCTTCTATTCTTACTTTACAATTGTGTCTAAGAGTTCAACTACTATTTCATCAGAACATCTGTTATCAGTCATTTATAGACAATATATATATATATTAGACCACATATCAACCTAATATATATATATATTTCCTATCAAATCTGTAGCTAAAGACATAAAGTCATCCTCACCACTTCATTCTGACAAGTTATCAATTTATGACTAAAGATGAAGAAGATACACCAACGTTAATGTCGTGAAATAAAGCTGATAACATCTTTGAAACTTCTAATTTGATAACAACACAACACATTGATTATATCTGAAGGAGGTAAGTTGACAAAGATTTACTTAATGTCTATATTAATGTGTGTAAATAATATAATTATGTGAACCCTACAACGATCCAGTAATTATATACAAGTGAAAATATATATAACAACATTAGAAAAATATATTTCTTCCTCCACTTTTATATATAGAAAAAAAAACTTCCAAACTGAAAAGTTTATGTGTTATTTTTCAATCACCAGATTCCACTGTTACATGTGATATGAAATATATTGTTATCATGACTGTCTTTATTATTCTAAATGTCTCCGTCTATATTTCAACCACTGGAACAGCCTCAAACAAGAAACAGTTGTCGCAAACTCAGTCAACATTCTAATGTCAAAAATCGAAATAAAGGTTATGAGTGTATATAGATAGATGCATGTTGTGTGTGTGTATATATATATATACAGTAATCCCTCGCTATTTCGCGGTTCACTTTTCGCGGTCCCACAATATCGCGGATTTTTCTTTGTAACGTATCCAATTTCCTATCGCGGTAATCCTCGCCACATCGCGGATTTTTCGTTAGAGCATATCTATTTTCTTATCACGGTACGTCTGAATAAAGAGTGTTTAAAATTTAAACTTATTAAATAAGTCTCAATGTTATTAAAGTGTATATTGTAAGGAAGGGACATCTTAAGGCTTTAATTATGAACAAATGTTTTTTTATTTTTCATTCCATTACTGTTTTACTGATTGTGTTTTGCTCTAATCTACTACAAACAATTCATAGATTGACGGGAGATGTGCAGTGTATTACCAAGTGGCTACCGTGGCTGGCAATGGTCCTCATTGGTAACTAGTGGCATGATGGTTGGTGATAGTTTCTATACGATCGTTACTTGGTCTTTAAATACAAAAGTGTGTTTTAATGAGTTTATATATACTTAAAGCATGTATGAGAGGTATTTTAAGGCTTAAACTATGAAAACAACGGTTGTCTTTATGGTCTCTCTATATCACAGTTGGTTCTGGGAGGTATCGTGGGCTTACAATTAAAAGGTTGTGAGTTCGATTCTCGGACCGGGTTGTGTTCTTGAGCAAGACACTTTTTTCACGTTGTTTACTCAGCTGTAGAAATGAGTTGTGATGTCACTGGTGCCAAGCTGTATCGGCCATAGCCTTTCTCTTGGACATATATATAGTGTATATATATAGTATATATATGTTGTAACATCACTGGTGCCAAGCTGTATTGGCCATAACCTTTCTTTTGGACATATATATAATGTATAATATATATAGTGTATATATATGTTGTGACGTCACTGGTGCCAAGCTGTATCGACCATAGCCTTTCTCTTGGACATATATAGTGTATATATACTGTACACAGTGTATGTATATATATATATATATAATCATCATCATCATCATCATAGTTTTACGTCCCTTCTTCCACGGTAGTATGGGTTAGACAGGTTGTCCTGTTGTGGGCAGTGCCAGATTGGGTGACCTTGTCTTGCTCAGATGGGAACTGATTTTGGCTCAATTTCTACAGCTGGATGCCCTTCCTAACACCAACCTCACAGGGAGTGATGGATGCTTTTTTGTCGTGACACATCCACAGCCACTTTACAGTGGGAGGGGGTGGGAGCATATTGGCTATATGCTTCAGCTTCGGCTTGTACCCATGGGAAGTCGGGTCTTCTGTATTACTGCGTGATGCCAGAGGTCACGGTCCTGTGTCATCGCCTTTGAGAGGTGTAATTGGGTAAGGTTGGCTTTTATCGCCTCATCCCAGGTCTTCTTCGGTCTCCCCACTCCGTGGCTTTCAGCGACTTCTACTGCTCTGCACCTTTTTATGCAGCTGTCATCCTTCATACGCATCAAATGTCCATACCAACACAACCTGCTCTCCTCCACACAGCATTTGATTTCTCTTATGATCAGTCTCTCTCTCAATTCATTAATGCTTTGCTGTTCGTGTATATTACTATTACACATCCATTGGAGCATGCAAGCTTCGCTTCTTTCTAATCTATGCAAGTCTTCTACAGACAGTGCCCAGGTCTCACAACCATGTAACATTGCTGATTCATATGCACGCATCATACTGTCTGCCTTTCATTTTGAGGGAAAAGCCTTTTGTAGCTAGCAGTGGCAGTAGCTCCCTGAACTTCTTCAATCCCGTTGTTACCCTGGTTACTGAACTTTCAGAACACCCATCTCCGCTGCTTATTTGGTTACCTAGGTAGCCAAAGCTGTCTATTGTTTCTACAGAGCTCTCCCAGAGTTTGGTGGTACTTGTTTCTTTAGTTCTGCCATAGATTCAGCTATAAGTGTAAGATCATCCACATATAGGAGTTACCATGGGCATCCGGTCTTAAACTCCTCTGTTATAGCCTGCAATACTATAATAAACAGGAGAGGGCTAAGAACAGAGCCCTGGTGGACACCGATCTGTATGCTAAATTCCTCGCTATAGTAATTGTTAAGCCTAACTTTACTGACTGCTCCCCTATACATGGCTTGTACAGCTTTCACAAGCAACTAATCTACTCCTAGTTTTCTAAGAGCCCACCAGCTTATAGGACGGGGACTCTGTCAAAGGCTTTTCCCATATCGACAAAAGCCAGCTTGCTTTTAGCTAGGTACTTTTCCTGTAACTGCCTCACACGGAAGAGAGCATCAGTGGTACTTTTTCCTGGCACAAGCCCAAACTACATCTCATCTAGTTTTACCCAGTCCCTGATCAGCTGTCTTTCCGTTACTTTCATGACCTGGTTTATCATCTTTATACCTCTATAGTTTCTTCTATCTAGTGCATCTCCTTTACCCTTGTAGCAGTTGAAGATGATGATGCTGCACCAATCCCTCTAATATTACCTGGTTAACAATATGTGTGGTTATTACTTTATCTACCCATTTGTCAGCTAATAGTATACCTACACCACCCATCCCATTGTCATTTCCCACCCAGAAAAATTTATAGCACTAACTTTTGCCTACAAAGACTCTAGCGGACTCTCCTCTCCATCTAGTCTCTTGCACACAGCATACGTCAATATCCTTTCACTCTAGCATGTCTATAATTTCTCCTTCCCTTCCTTTCCTTGTGCTTATGTTGATGCTACCAACTCAGAGTTTTGGACATTTGCCATCATTCGTTTGAAAGGGTGAATTTTTGCGGGGGAGTGTGTATGCTACCTGTCTCTGAATTAAAGCTTTGCATGGGTAACTCGCAGATTCATATTCATTTATTTATTCGGGGTTGTTCCATTTATCCTTCGCTCCTCCATAGATAACGGTAAACAAGAATTCTTTGGTGCAGGGCTAGAAGGACAGTAGTAGTAATGGCAGAGTTTGTTGGGGCTGGTAAGGGCTAGAAGGACAGTAGTAGTAATGGCAGAGTTTGTTGGGGCTAGTAAGGGCGAGAAGGACAGTAGTAGTAATGGCAGAGTTTGTTGGGGCTGGTAAGGGCTAAAAGGACAGTAGTCGTAATGGCAGAGTTTGTTGGGGCTGGTAAGGTCTAGAAAGACAGTAGTAGTAATGGCAGAGTTTGTTGGGGCTGGTAATGGGTAAGGACATGTTGCTGAGGTTTGATTGGTCGAATAGCCTATGGTGGTGAGTGGGAAATTGTGAGATAGGTAGCCATCATGACATATATCATCACAGGAGATTCGGGGGAAATAAGCAGATATAAGTAGGCATATTAGACAAGGCCGATATGCAAGAATTTCGAAGATGGTCACCTAGCTTCGTAAACACGGAAATGAATGAGTGAGAGAAAGGGGAGGTAATGGCGGGGGTGAGGGATGAGTTTGTAGAGAAAGACACAATGTCCAACATGGTTTATATCAAAAACAAGGTCGAAGTATATACGTTGAGGAAACAAGTGAATGATAATAATAATAATAATAATGTAAACAGAACATTTTGAAATTGGGGAAGAGAATAGAAATAATCTATAGATGTCTGGGATATAAGTTATATATAACTATGTTGTATCAGCCATTGCCTTTCCCTTGGACAACATATATAGTGTATAATATATATTGTACACAGTGTATATATATGTTGTGAGGTCACTGGTGCCAAGCTGTATCAGCCATTACCTTTCCCTCGGGCAACATATATAGTGTATAATATATATTGTACACAGTGTGTATATATATATATATATATATATGTTTCTTTATTACCAACAGGGGCACAAAAGAAGAGGACAAATACAAAGGGGGAAGTTTACATACAATAAAAACGTGTAAAATTCTATCACAAATGCAATTTAATAATTAATCGATTTTCCCCAATAGGGGGAGACATTTCATATTGGTAACTCATACCCCCGAAAAAATGTGCAACCCTCATCTCCAGGAGTACAAAGAATTTGTACCCATTCACTTGTGCCATTCTTGCCACTATCACCCACCTTTCATAAAACTTGCTGGGGTACAGCACCTCTCTCTCTCTCCATCCTGATTCTTCTTCCAAAGTGGTATTTGAAAAAAAGAATCAGTTGTTGGCCGGAGAGAAAGGTGTCTGATCTCAGCCCCTCTAACCTCGTCGACATACAACCTTTTTCGCCATAGCTATCACACAAAGGAAAACCGCCTCTCCTTCGTTTTTGAAGGAGGGTTGCGGTTTAATCATGACAATGGACTCGGTAGTCAACCGGATTGGTCCCACCCGTGGCAATAGTCGTTCTACATAGCCCCACAGGTCGGTAATGCCCGGGCAGTGTATGAATGCGTGCGCGACGGTTTCTTCATCTCGCACGCATCTCAGACAGATCTTTTTCGAAGGTTCCCTGCCCGGGCACCCATGTCTGTAGAGCTTGTCTCGAACTGGTAGAGCTCCTCGGTAGCACTGCCAGGCCAGGGACTTTGGGAAGTTGTCCATCGGTCCCGGGCAGAAGGTCCTACCGAACAGACTGGCCACGAACAGCTTTACTAGTCCTTCCGTCCAGCGTCCGACGACGTCATCGGAAGGCATCGGTTTGCCTCTCCACGATCCGAGTTGCAAACCGACTTGTCCCAGTTCAGCTTCGCTCCTGAGAACCTTTCGTATTCCTTAAGTAAGGTGCCGACTTCCTCGATTTGCGAGGTGCTCGACACCATTACTGTCACGTTGTCGGCGTAGGCCGACGCCACTTTCCGCAGTCCCGGTTCCAGAGGGATGCCCTGCAATAGCTCCAACTTCCGCAGTAGTGGCTCGTGAGTCAGGACGTACAGAAGGGAGGAGAGAGGGCACCCCTATCGAATGGATCGCGTGATATGGAACGGCTCCGAGAGGTAACCGTTCATCTTGACCCTTGAGCAGATGTTGCTGCTGTGCATTGCAGCAATGCAGCCCCTGAACACGGGTCCAAAGCCTGCCGCCTCAAGCACCGCATCTAGGTAACGATGGTCAACCCTATCAAAAACCTTAGACGGATCCAAGTTGATCAGGGCCCCACCGAAGCCGGGTTTACACCCAACCCTCTCTACAATGTATCGCATGAGGTGGAGGTTGTCGTTTATAGATCTGGTCGGGATTGCGCATGTCTGTGCTTCTCCCACCAGATTTTTTACGACAAGCGTCAGCCTCTTTGCCAACACCTTGGCCAAAATCTGTAACTCTGTGTTTAGCAGAGTTATGGGCCGGAAGTTGCCTATGTCATCCCCCTTATTCTCGTCCTTCCTGACTAGCGTGACTACGCCCCTGGTCACAGAACTGGGAATTCTCCCGTTCCGCTGCCAGTTGCAGTAGACTGCTTCGAGAACAGAGAACAAGTCCGGCATTGCTATGTAAAATTCGTGGGGTAGACCGTTGAGACCTGGAGATTTGTGTTTGCCGCATTGGCTCAGCGCGTCCCCTAACTCAGTGGCTGATATTGGCCTTTCGCAGATTTGCCTTGCTGTCCGAGATATGGACCGAAATCCATAGCCTCTCCCGGTGCGCCACCCTGCCCAAACAGCTGAGCAAAGTGCCACTGAAAGGCTGCACACTATTTTTATCTAATGCTAATTCTTTACTAAAAACTAACGAGTTTAATCTAACTGCCTTTTTGAGAGAGTACCACCATCTGTTGTTGACAATGGCCCCTGTCAAGTGCTGTTTAACTAAAGTGCTAATCTGTCTACTGTTGGCTTTGCATGTCGGTAACGACAAGTTCAGCTTCCAGTAACCGGGTCCTTGTCTATGGGTTCTATCAAGGTTGACCATACAGGTCACTAGTTTGAGATCTGAATAGGCAACCATGAACATTTATGGACAGCTTAACATGTCCCTATCTTTATTTCTAACTAGAATTCTATTTAGGTACGATCTAGATGTTCCGCTGTGGCACAGTCGGAAAATCTAGTCGATATCTATTGGCCAGGTCAAATCGGGCGATTAACTGTTTGAGGCATGGTCCCACATAGTCCCAACGTGCATCTAGGGTTCCATTCCAGTCCCCCACTAAAAGCAAGGAGCATGACGTTCCCAGAAAAGTCTCTAGACGTTTGAAGAAGTCTGGCCACGGTGTCCCGGATGGGGCATATGCGGCCACCAGCCTAAAGGCTCCACCTTCACTACCGTCAATGTCTAGGACCACCAGTCGACCCTCCGGGTCCAGATGTACCGTCTGTGTTACGAGGTCCAGGTGCTTCCACAGCAAAACGGTATATATATATATAAGCCTTTGACAGAGTACCCCGCTCGATTATCTGGTGGGCCCTTAGAAAACTAGGTGTTGATGAATGGCTTGTGAGAGCTATACAAGCCATGTATAAAGAAACAGTCAGCAAGGTTAGAATTAACAACGAATATAGTGAAGAGTTTAGCGTAAAAGTTGGTGTTCATCAGGGCTCCGTCCTTAGCCCTCTACTATTTATTATTGCCCTTCAGGCTATAACAGGGGATTCAAGACCGGCTGCCCATGAGAACTTCTATACGCAGATGATCTAATGCTTATAGCTGAATCCAAACATGGAAGCATGGCCTAGAATCAAAAGGCCTTAAAATTAACCTGTCTAAGACTAAAGTTCTAGTTTGTAGGAAGGAAAATAGGGCACTGGTCCCATCTGGGAAATGGCCATGCTCAGTGTGTAGGAAAGGAGTGGGCAGAAACTCCATTTTATGTACCAAATGCAAAGTATGGGTGCATAAAAGATGTAGTGGCATCACAGGTAAGCTAACTAAGAATATAGATTTTATATGTGGCCGGTGCTCAGGTGCAATAAGTAGCAGCAAGTGCCCACAGAATACTAGCTCATTCCATTGCACAGATGGTTCTATAGAAATAGTGGACACCTTCCGTTACCTGGGTGACAAAATCAGCAGTGGTGGAAAGTACAGTAGCTAGAGTCAGAACAGGATGGAAAAAGTTCAGAGAGCTTATACCACTATTAGCCGTTAAAGGGTTCTCTCTAAAAATGAAAGACTGGCTGTATGATGCCTGCATATGAACAGCAATGTTACATGGCAGTGAGACTTGGGCATTGTGTGCAGAGGATATACGCAGACTGGAGAGGAACGAAGCTTGCATGCTCCGTTGGATGTGTAATAGTAATATACATGAACGGCAAAGCATAAATGAACTAAGGGAGAAATTAGGAATAAGAGGAATCAGATGTTGTTTACTCGAGAGAAGACTAAGTTGGTATGGTCACGTGATGCGCATGAAAGACGACAGCTGTATAAAAAAGTGCAGGGCGATAAAAATAGACGGTAGCCACGGAGTAGGCAGACCCAGAAAAACCTGGGACAACTTGATAAATTCTGACCTCACACACTTACACCTCTCCAAGACAATGTCACTGGGCCGAGATCTTTGGCGCTACACAGTAATACAGAAGACCCGCCTTGCCTAAATACAAAGCGAAACCTACAGTCAGTAGGCAACTCTAACAAAAATACACCCCCCGCCCCAGCACCCCCACCCCATCCACACCACCCCTTTCAATGTAAAGTTATGTTGGTACCACAACACCCAGTCCGAAATAAATGAGGTCGTGTAGGTGTCACGAAAAAAAAAACACACAGTCCACACTGTAATGTGGCCGTGTAGGTAACACGGTAAAAACCTCCCAGTCCACACTGTAAACATGGTTGGTGTTAGGAAGGGCATCCAGTCGTAGAAAACCCGCCAGACAGTCCTATACGAGCAAGACAACCAATCTTGCCTCAAGTGGCAAAACTCCCATGCAAGCGTGGAAGATGGACGTTAAACGATGATGATGATGATGATGATATATATATAGTGTATATATATATGTTGTGATGTCACTGTTCTCAAGCTGTATCAGCCATTACCTTTCCCTTGGACAACATCGGTGGGGTGGAGAGGGTAGACTGGTATACATGGGCAACTGCTGGTTTTCCTCAAACAACCAGACTTGAGCCTCGGAGGGGAACTTTCTAGTTGCAAATCACAAGGTCATTCGTGAACGATGGGGGTCTTCGATATTTTAGGTGTATATAGAGTAATGTGTGTATATATCCTGTCTCATTGTCTTTGAGAAGTACAATTGTGTGGGGTCAGCTTTTATCACCTCAAACTAGGTCTTCCTACTCCATAGCTTCCATCAATTGTGTGAAGTCAGCTTTTATCATCTCAAATTAGTTCTTTCTACCCATAGCTTCCATCAATTGTGTGTGGTCAGCTTTTATCACCTTAAACTAGGTCTTCCTACTCCATAACTTCCAACAAGTGTCTGAGGTCAGCTTTTATCACCTCATCCCAGATCTTCCTACTCCATAGCTTCCATCAATTGTGTGAGGTCAGCTTTTATCAACTGAAACTAGGTCTTCCTACTCCATAGCTTCGATCAGTTGCATGAGGTCAACTTTTATCACTTCATCCCAGGTCTTCCTACTTCACAGCTTCCATCAATTGTGTGAGGTCAGCTTTTATCACCTCATCCCAGGTCTTCCTACTCCATAGCTTCCATCAAATGTGTCAGGTCAGCTTTTATCACCTCAAACTAGGTCTTTCTCCTCCATAGCTTCCATCAAATGTGTGAGGTCAGCTTTTATCACATCATCCCAGGTCTTCCTACTTCACAGCTTCCATCAATTTTATAAAATGCTTGAAAACGGCTTGGAAACAATTTTAATCAAAATCAAAATTTAATCCGAAAGAGAGGAAATTGGAACATTATCCAATAAAAAGTTGCTTAACCCTTTACCATTTAAACTGGCCATAACTGGCCAGAATTCTGTCTCTTTTTCTGTTCAGACTGGCTGTAACTGGCCACTCTTACTGATGTTAAGGTATTGTTCTCAATATAAATAATATCAAAACCTCGTAGATTCAATATTATGTGAGGTAATGACTTTACCATGGAAATATAATAGTATATATAGAATAATGTGAATGCTAAAGGGTTAAACCCTGAAGAAAGGACTTTTAGGTCCCAAAATATTGGACAGATAAAAGAACAACAAAAAAACAAAACAAAGATTACCAGGTAACTTGTACTTTTCCTTACCTCATTTTACAGTCCATTTTGTATTGTTTAGCCTTCTATCTCTTTCAACGATAATATTATATAGAATGCTTCAAGCAAACTACATTTTATTATATATCATCATCATCATCAAAACCACGTCTACTTTACAGTGTGGGCCGGGTGCTTTTTGCTGTCTTTTACACGTCTACTTTATAGTATGGGCTGGATCCTTGTTGCCATGACACCTACATCTCTTTACAGTGTGGGGTGAGTACTTTTTGCCATGTCTTTTACGTGTCCTCTTTACGGTGTGGGCCGGGTGCGTTTTTCCATTTCTTTTACACGTCCTGTGTGGGTGGGATATATATATGTATGTATGTATAATTACCTTTTAGCGTCCATTTTTCCATTCTTGCATGGGTTAGATGGATCATGCACGCCAGGAGGCAAGTCTGGCCAGGGTTGGCCATGTGTCGCACCTTGCTTAGGTGAGGTCTGTAAATTTGTTCGGGTATTTTACGGCTGGATTCCCTTCCTAACACCAACCATGTTTACAGTGTGGAACTAGATGGCTCTGTTATGAGGAGAGACAGGCCAGTTGGCTGCATTGAACCCATCTCACAGGGGAACTATAATTTTGGGGGGCCTGGTACAGGGTGGCACCACTGTGAGGAGGGGTGGCCAGTCAGCTGCTCCAAACTCATCTCATGAGGTTACCACAGTTTCGGGGCCCTGTACTAGATGATCCCGCTATAGTGATGGTGTAGTGTAGTTCGACATATATATAGCCTTGGTTTATATAGTTTACCAATGTACCGTATCTACCGGTGCCGTAGTCGTCAAAATTTTAGTAAACAACCTTCGGCCTCCAGGACGTATTGGTAGATTTTTTAGGCTTATATTAGGGAAAATGTAACGTCTTCGACGCTGGGAAATATGGTATAAATGTAACATTTCCACTGTTAAATTTATCTCTGTATTTTAAGTATTCCCTATTATCTCATACTGTTTCTTTCTTATAAGTCCTATAAGAATGAATTATTTGCTAAACTGCCATAGAGCAGACCTCTGAAGAGATGGAAGGATATAATTCATAGAGCATGCTGGAATACCACTGTTTACATTGGAGAGAATTGCCCTGGACAAGAAAGTTGATATCTACAGTTTACCAATATAGAAATTTAAAATTTCCACAGTTAAATCTATCTCTGCTTCTAAAGTATTCTGTATTATCTCATACTGTTTCTTTCTTATTTCAGAATATCAGATGACATTGGGATAAATTTTTATTTTCAATCTTGGATACATCACCTCTATTTATCATCATTTTAAGACTAAAACTTTCTCAACAGAACTTATTAACTTGTTAACACTGTTAAACTTGCATGAAAAAGAAGTTTTTTATAAGAAGTAAAATATAAAAAATATTACAAGTAAAACATTTGTATATTCTGTTGAAGAAGAAATAATTATGGAAAATAAATTGACAAAGAAGATTAAATGCGAAACACAGTCGAAAATGTTTAGTATTCCTGGTGAGATGATGAAGGTTAGAGAAGAGAAGCCATATCACTGCAATATCTGTGGTAAATCATTCAATAAACGTAGTATCTTAACTACTCACAAGCATATACATACAGGAGAGAAACCATATCACTGTGATAAATCATTCTCTGATAGTAGTGACTTAACTTCTTACATACGTACCCATACAGGTGAGAAACCATATCAGGGCGATATCTGTGGTAAATCATTCTCTCGAAGTAGGAACTTACCTGATCACATACGTACCCATACAGGTGAGAAACCATACCACTGTGATATCTGTGGTAAATCATTTTCTGATAGTAGTTCCTTAATTAGGCATAAACGTATACATACAGGAGACAAGCCATATCACTGTCATATCTGTGGTAAATCATTCTCTGATAGTAGTGCCTTGACTGGTCACAAACGTATACATACAGGAGAGAAACCATATCACTGTGATATCTGTGGTAAATCATTCTCTGTAAGTAGTTACCTAACTACACATAAACGTACACATACAGGAGACAAGCCATATCACTGTGATATCTGTGGCAAATCATTCTCTGTAAGTTGTAACTTAATTAAGCACAAATATATACATACAGGAGACAAGCCATATCACTGTGATATCTGTGGCAAATCATTCTCTGAAAGTAGTTCCTTAATTAAGCATAAACGTATACATACAGGAGACAAGCCATATCACTGTGATATCTGTGGTAAATCATTCTCTGAAAGTAGTTCCTTAATTAAGCATAAACTTATACATACAGGAGACAAGCCATATCACTGTGATATCTGTGGTAAATCATTCTCTGTAAGTAGTAACCTAACTACACATAAACGTATACATACAGGAGACAAGCCATATCACTGTGAGATCTGTGGTAAATCATTCACTGTAAGTAGTAACCTAACTAGACATAAACGTACACATACAGGGGACAAACCATATCACTGTGAGATCTGTGGTAAATCATTCTCTCAAAGTGGTACCTTAACTAGCCACAAATGTACCCATACAGGAGACAAGCCATATCACTGTTATATCTGTGGTAAATCATTCTCTCAAAGTGGTACCTTAACTAGCCACAAATGTACCCATACAGGAGACGAGCCATATCACTGTTATATCTGTGGTAAATCATTCTCTCAAAGTGGTACCTTAACTAGCCACAAATGTACCCATACAGGAGACGAGCCATATCACTGTGATATCTCTGGTATATCTTTCTCTGGGAAAAGTAGCCTAGCTACTCACAAACTTATGCATGCAGAAGAAAAATCATAAGACATTGAAATCTGATAAATCATTCCCTCAAATTTGTGAATTAATGAGAATATAAATTCATATCATTGTGACATCTGAGGGAAATCATTCTCTCTGAATGTTACATTAACTACACACAAACATATACATACAGCTGGGAAGCCATATCACTTTGATATATCTGGTAAATCTTTCTCTAAATGTTGTGGCTTCACTAGACACTAACATATACAGGAGAGGAACCATATCACTGTGATGCCTGTGGTAAATCATTCTTTTGTAAAGATTACTTAATGCAACACTGTTAGATAAAAACCATGTCACTCACCCAAAATAGTGCCACCAATGTTAATATTTTGAATAAAACTGTTTTCCTAATAAATTCTTCTTTCATTTTATTTGTAGATGTTGTAACCAAGACTTGTGCTGACAAAACTGTATTGTTCAGAATTTACATACGTTATATATATGTGAATGTATGTCTGTAGACATTTGTGTCCATGTATATATTTGTATATAAGTATTTGATTATGTGTGTGTGTATATGTACGTCATCTTCATCAACATCATCACTGTTTTTATGTCTGATTTTTCCATGCTTTACTTTATCATGTCCTCTGTGAGAGTCAGTTATTTGAAGTCAGTTCACACAGCCTCTGTCCAGGTCTTTCTTGGTCTACCTCTACTATGGCTTCCTTCTACTGGGATTTCCTGGCACTTCATTACCCAGTGGTCATTATCCATGTGCATCCCATGCCCATACAAACGCAGTCTTCTCTCTTACACACCATTTCAGATCACTCTTAAACCCAGCTTCTTCTTGAACTTGTCCAAGCTCTGCCTTTCTCTCACACTTACATAACATTTCCTACAAAGCATGGTTGTTTCATTTCTCTCCAGTCTACATATCATCTGCAGTCACAGCCCTTGTTTCGTTATATTACATCATTGCACATCACCCACATGTCTCATACAGTCGTCCTTTTGTACAGAGAGAGAAACCTTTTGTGGTCAACTGTTGCAGTAGCTCTCTAAACTTTTGCAGTCCTATCCTTATTCTCGCTATTCATCTTTCAGAGCAGCCTCCTCCACTACTAATTAAGTCACCTGGATTGCAAAAGCTATCAACCACTTCTATGTATGTCTAATTACATATATAATTAAGCCTGACAATTCCACCACTAAAGATTTACCTCCCTTTTTGACAATATTAAACTCTTGCCTGTTTGGGGTGAAAATTGTTGGAGGAAAGAACTTCCTTTTAATATTTGTCAGCATGCACAATGAAGGGTATATTTGGAAGTGCCTCTCCCCAATAAACAGTGGTGGCCATATGTGGACTTGGAAACCAATGGTCACACATTCATGTTATGTGTATGAAACATTATTTACTCTAAATAGACTATGGGTACACAAGAGATTTAGTGGGATACAAGGTAAGTTAGCTAAGAACGTAGGTTTTACAAGGGCTCATTGCACTGGAGCAGTAAGAAGCAATCGCTTTTAGGAGACAAGCTCTATCAAACATTTAATGGGTTCCATAGAAGCAGTTGACAGATTCTGTTAGCTAGGTGACCAAATTAGCATTGGAGGTAGGTGTTCTGAAAGTACAGTAACCAGAGTAAGAACACGGTGGCAAAGGTTTAGGATGCTACTACTGCTGCTAGCTACAAAAGGTTGTTTCATCAAATTGATGTCTGTATATGAACAGCAATGCTGCATTTCAGTGAGATGTGGGTACTGTGTGCAGAGGACCTCCGAAGATTGGATAAAAATGAAGTTTGAAATCTCCAATGGATGTGTAATATTAATATACATGAAGAGCAAAGTGTTAATAAACTGAGAGAGAACCTGGGCATGAGAGGGATAAGATACAGTATACAGGAGAGGAGATTGCTGTTTTATGGACATGTGATGTGTATATAGGTAGAGATGTTGTATAAAAAGTTGACCGCTTGAAATTGATGGAAGAGGAAGACCTAGGAAAACTTGAGATGAGGTGATAAAAACTGACTTGACACCATTGTACCTCTCAAAGGTGATGAGACAGGATTGAAATCTCTGGCATTATACAGTACTGCAGGAGATCTGCATTCCAATGTGCACGGGATGAAGCAATATTTAGTGGTTTGAAGTATGCAAATTTCCTCCTCCCCACATCTTAACACTCAACCCCCTTACCTACTAAGTACACCACCCTGACCTACCTCTGCAATCCCCACCCTACATACACACAACCCCACCCCCACTTTCATTTCTGATACACCTCTCTTGACCAACCCATGTATACAAGTATGGAAAGCTTAACATGTTCTCCTCCAATGCTGCTTAAATGGCTAAAAGCCCTCAGGCATTCCTGTAAGGTGGTCATGCAGGTGTCCTGACAAAAGAGTACCAAGTCCTCTCTGATAGGTAACATGACAAAAGAGCACCTAACCCTCCCTGCAAGGTAGTCATGCTGGTGACATGACAAATAAGCACCCAGTCCACCCTGTGAGTTAGACATGACAGGAGGCCCCTAGCCCACTCTGTAAAGTGGTCATGCTAGTGGCAAGACTGAAGGCACCCGAAGCACTCTTCAAAGTAGTCAAATTGATGACATGACAAAGAGCACCCAGTCTGCTCTGTTAGGTGGTGGTCTTGATGGTGAGACAACGAAAAGCACCCAGTCCGCCCTGTAAGTTGGTCATGTTAGCAACACAACAATAAATGCCAAGTCCTCCCTGTAAATGTGGTTAGATTTAGGAAGGGCATCCAGCCGTAGAAATCAAGCCAGAAATGTTTCTTGCATGAGCCAGACACGGTCATTTGATCTAACTTTTCACACAACAGGACAACTCGTCCGACCCATGCTAGCTTGTAAAATGGAACTTAAACTGTGATGATGTATAATATATGAATATACACGTGTATATATCATCATCATTATCACCGTTTTACGTCCGTTCTTCCAGGCTAGCATGGGTTAGACGGGCTGTCCTGGAGTGGGCAGTGCCCGGTCGGCTGACCCTGTCTTGCTCATACAGTCCGAGAATTGAACTCGCAACCTTTAGTTATATATATATATATATATATATATATATATATATATAAGCCGTAGGGCAACTATTTATTAAAATAATGAGTTTCAGAAGATCCTGTTAAGGGTGAAAGCAACGATGGAGAATGATGTTTTGAAAATGATCTAATTAAACTAGTTAAGAACATAAAGTACAAAAAACATCATAATAGAAACAACACCTTCTTAAACTACCTTAACTCCACTATTAAAGGATTTAATAAAAATAGAAAAATCATAGTACATGCAGATAAAACTAATAATATATATAGCTTAGATTACGATACTTATAGAAAATTGATATATAAGGAACTGCATATGGGCTACAAGAAAGCTACTACTAAAAACCTAGAAGATATAAATATTGAAGGCCGTAATATAGTGAGTAAATTAGGACTTCAGAGACATACACAGCAATACACCCCTAATCCCCCACGATTCTCTCTGAAGGACCATAAAGAAGACTTCATTAGTAACCCTTCAATTAGACAGATTTGCCCTTCCAAGTCTGACATTGGTATTATCAGCAAGAAAATATTAGATAAAATCATCCCACAATTTAAGCACAAAATATACCTTAACCAATGGGGAAATACGGGTGAGGTTATTGAATGGTTCAAGGGTATTAAAGAGTGTAAAAATAAAAAAATTATACAATTTGATATCAATTCATACTACACCTCTATTTCCCCTATCCTATTAAATAAGGCTCTAATTATGGCCATGAACAATAGTGACCTGACTAGATCCCAAATTGAAGTCATACTTGCTGCCAAAAAAACCATAATTACATTTGAAGAACAATTAAGGACTCGCAAAGATACGCATAACAACTTCGACATAACCATGGGATCTAGTGACTCGATGCAGGTCACCGATTTGGTGGGACTATACCTACTTAATGAAATCCATAAGAACCTACCCTACCTCAATGGTGGTTTATACCGTGATGATGCACTACTACTTATAGACTATAAACAATTTAATATAGAAAAAACTAGGAAACAGTTACACAAAATTTTCAAAATCTACAACTTAAGTATCACCTTAGATAAAAACACTAAAAACGTCAACTGCCTTGACGCTACCCTTAACCTAGACTCTAAAATATACACACCCTATCATAAACCTAACGAAAAACTAATTTATGTGAACACCAACTCTAACCACCCTAAATCCATATTAAACTCCATTACCAAAGGAATATCTAATAGAATCTCTAATCTATCATATAATGAAACTATATTTAAAAATAATTCACAATACTCTAATGAGGCCTTAGCTAAATCAGGACATAAGAATGAAATTGAATTCCTACCTATAACATCACATAGTTACAACATTATTTCTCATAATATGGCCATGGGGAAAAATAGCAAAAAAACACTAGCCACTATAACTCTAAGACGAAGATTAATACCAAAAGTAAACACCACAATAATAATATAAACAGGGATATAAATACCTAAAAAAAACAATACTGTAAACAAAAATAGAAGGAGAACTAATACATTCTTCAATCACCCTTTCAATCTAAACATCTCTACCAACTTGCCTAAGGCTTTCTTCTCAATCTTAGAAAAAAACTTCCCGACCGGCCACAAGTACTATAGCCTTATCAATAAAAATACAATTAAAATATCGTACTCCACCACACCTAACATAGCATACCATATAGCTAGTAGTAATAAAAGGAAGATTAATAACTATTTCCAACTAATTAAAACACAACAGGAGGTAAACTTGGTACCTGTAAACAATAGTAGTAATAATAGTAATAATGATAATAGCACTAATGAAATCAATTACAATACGAATGATAGACACCATTACCCTAGTGCTACCCCTAGCAACCAGAATTCTTCACAACATAGGAACCGGAAAGCTAACACCCAAAATAAATGTAACTGTAGAACTAATAGAACTTGCCCCTTGGGTAATAATTGCTTAACCAAAGACATCATCTACTCATGCACCGTCAACGCAAATAACTCTTCTAAAACATATATAGGTTCTACTTCGAACAACTTCAAGACGAGATACAACTCGCACCTCCACTCTTTCAAAAAAACACAATCTAGCCAGCTCCACTTCTTTATCTAGCTACATACACTCTCTGAAAACTAGGAATAGACCATTTACACTGCAATGGGAAGTAGTAGGTAGGGCCTCATCGTATAATCCACCGAATAAATTGTGTAATCTCTGCCTTCTGGAGACCCATACTATAATCTTTTCGAAACTAGACCTCCCTAATAGAAAGTCAGAGACATTTTCCTCGTGCCAACACCGGTACCGACATTCGTTCCACAACTTTAAACCTAGCTGTTAGTATACAACAATGTCAGATTTGAATTCCCCATCACCATTAACAATACACATCTAGGACTTAGCAGCACCCACAACCACAAAGCCCTCAACCAACTCTTTCCACTACACAACTATTCATCTATAACCTTACGCTCTGCAATAACAGTTAGAATTAGACATAGAGTTACCACCTTGTGATATGACTACAATAGATTAATTATATCATATACAGTAATGAATATTTGGCACTTGGTATGTAGAGACATTTAATGTAATGTGTGATGATAAACTATATGTGCATTTATAATTGTATAATTAAATGCTTAAATTACACAACATAATAATAAAGTATATATACACTTATAATTAAATATAAAATGTAATAGCATTGTATATTAGGGATTATATTATTACACATATAGCATATCTATTATGACATATTAACAGCTGTATAATCCTTCATAACATATACCTTGTCCAGTAATGAATAGATAATCTAAAGAAACCTTTAATGTATGATGGTAGAATATACTATTTAAAATCAGGCATAAATATACATGGTTATGTAACAGATCCAATGGTATCGCATTATATTGTGTATTCGAACAAATAATTTTAATAACTGAATTGAACTTAATTAGCTAGTTACCTCCCCTTACGCATTAGTTCCCCTTATTCACTTCCGGATATTAACGATTGAAAATTTAACGGTTGATGAAATATAGTCTATGAATATGAATGCATTAAGACTAATTTACAATCCATTGCTCTAACTAACTTAAAACATTCAATATAAACATTAACTAAAGTTTAATTCAACATATGTCATGGAAAAGTTTGCAAAAACTGTATGTTTCTCAACACAAATTAATTCGAACACCATCAACATTCAACATCCACCATAGATACATTAACATATTTGCTTTAACTGCAGTATTTATTCATCTATATATGCATAATAGCTTTGCTTGTCTCCTTCTCATGTATATGACTTACGCAGTCACACTATCCACACGTCTGCATATGAATTGTTATTGCACTCTTCCTTTCTCAAAACTACTTCCTCAATGCCTCTTTAATGATTGGACTATTCCCTTGTTTTAACTGTTGCATGTATTCCACTCCGTGCTTTTGATTTTAATTTAATTTTAATTTTAATTTTAATTTGAACATCCATTCCACCCTGTAAATACGAAACTGTTGCTTACATCAATTTATATGTATCTATGTTATTGTTCAGTTGAATAGGAGGTTAATTATATGTGCAAACATTGATAATGCTCCGATGACTCCAAACGAGAGTTTGGAAGAAACGATTGTCAGCTATTAAATGATTTGAACACAACTTTGATAATTGTATTATATATATATATATATCATCATTTTCATTAATGTCAATTTTTCCACACTTGCATGGGTTAGACGGGTCGTCCATGCCGAGAGTACAAGTCTGGCCAGGGTTGGACTTGTGTCGTACCTTACTCCAGTGAGGACTGTACATTTGGAGGGCATTTTACAGCTGGATGCCCTTCCTAACACAAACCACGTTTACAGTGTGGAACTGGATGGCACCGTTATGAGGAGCAACAGACCAGTTGGCCGCGCCGAACCTGTCTTACAACGGAACCATGTTTTCAGAGCCTAACCTATCTCACAGTGTAGCCGCTGTTTTGGGGACCTGGTACGGTGTGGCACCGTTATGACTAGTGACGAAACCCAAGACAACGTTACCATAGTTTTGGGGGCCCGGTACTGTATGGTACCGTGATGAAGGGTGGCCTAACCCAACACACAACATTACCACAGTTTTGGGGGTCCGGTATTGGATGACACCACTATGAGGAGGGATAGATGGGGTACCACAGTTTGGGAGTCTGGTGTTGGATGACACCACCATACAAGGGGACCAGTGATACCACTATGAAAAGGGACAGACCAGTTGGCCACACCAGACCCTCAGTTCAGCTATTGGATATATATATATAATTGTTTCTACTTTTGGCACAAGGCCAGCAATTATACCAGTGCATTACTGGTACTTTATTTTATCGACCCCATAACGAGGAAAGGCACAGTTAACCTCAGCTCAGCGGAATTTGAATTCAGATCATAAAGGGGGGTAACTCTATATAATGCGAGGAGCAAAGAAAATATCAGTGATATGGAAATATTTCCTGGTGGAAGTTCAGGTAAACTCCGGGTTGGTATCCAGTTTCAGAGTGAAAATCCAAGGAATTTGAGAGGTCCACGTAAGAGTTGATATATATATATATATAAAAGGTAAACAGAAATAACAACACAATCGGTGCAGCATATGGAAATAATATTTTAGGTTAACACTTGAAATAGCACCGATTGTGTTGTTATTTCTGTTTACATTTTACATATATATATGTGTGTGAGTGTACGTCCATATATATATACATACACACACACCCACTCCATTTTTGTATTTGTCAAGCAAGGTTTCTTATCTGAAAACTTGCATTGAAACAGATATTGTTATACTTTGGGGGAGTTATGCTGCCAATAAAAACTCATGCAATTGTTGGTTTACTCTTCAATTTATTATAAACATCCAGTTGGTTAGATTATTTGTTTATTGTCAAAGTTCTTTTGTCACACATTATATAACCTCCTCAGTGACAAGGCTGTTATTTAGTATCTCGCCTTTGTTCAGTCCGACACCATCTAGTATTTGTGAGCTCACAAAAACAAGAGATTATTTCTTTTTTTGTTTAGTAAAAATTAACACAACACATTGATTACATCTGAAGGAGGTAAGTTGACAAAGTTTTACTTAATGTCTATATTAATGTGTGTAAATAATATAATTATGTGAACAATACAATAATTATATACAATTGAAAATATATATAACAACATTATCACTAATAGTAAATACTATACTGTACATTAAATAATGTAGTCTTTGATACACTATGTATGATAGCCACTAATACTAACTAGTGTACTGTACATTAGATAATGTAGTCCTACATACACTACATCTGATAGCCACTAATACTAACTACTGTACTGTACATTAGATAACGTTGTCCTACATACACTATGTGTGATAGCCAATAATACTAACTGCTGTATATTAGATAATGTAGTACAAGATACACTATGTCTGACACCCACTAATACTAACTACCTTTACTGTACATTAGATAATGTAGTCCCAGATACACTATGTCTGAGAGCCACTAATAATAACAACTGTACTGTACATTAGATAATGTAGTCCTAGATACACTATGTCTGATAGCCACTAATACTAACTACTATACTGTACATTAGATAATGTAGTCTTAGAAACAACATGTCTGATAGTCACTAATACTAACTACTATACTGTATATTAGATAATGTAGACTTGGATAGACCATGTCTGATAGCCACTAATACTGTACATTAGATAATGTAGTCCTAGATACACTATGTATAATAGTCACTAGTATATACGCAGTTCTCAGGGAGATTCAGCGAGACAAAACCAGACCGCCCGGTCTGGGATTCGAACTCACGAACCATACATTCTTGACTTACGCGCTATCATCGCGTAAACCCGGTTTCTTCCACACAAAATACACCAGAATAATTCAATCCGGATTAATTCATGAACTAGATTTACAGTAAGAAGCTGGCTAACTTTAAAATCTTTTCTTCTTCCATTAGGAATTATCTATGGAATGATTGATGAAGGAAAGGGCTGGTGAAACGCTATAGAGATGTTTGAGTTGCGTACCTCTAAGGTATACCGGCTTCATAGCCTATTCGAAGATTTTATTATAATTATTAACCTCGTATTTCAATTAATTATGAATAATTTTGAGCTATTTCTCACAATTGTTAGTTCTGAGAGTGATCTCCCTTGGCTGACTTTAAAATCTTTTCTTTCATTAAAAATTAATATGTTTCATGTCCGATTGAAAGACTCTGGAGTTTTTACATGTCTTGGGTATAATTAATGAGGAATTTTGAGGTATTTATAACAATTAATAATTATTTCATTACTGAGATACCATTTGAAGGATTTACTAAAGTTTTTGTTTATTAATTATTTTATTAGTAACTTAACATGTGGTTCTTGTATAAAATTATGTTAGAAGATTTTAGGAAGAAGCTAAGTAGCCGGTCCCGGTAAAATAGACCCCAGGCTATGTAGCCGGTAAGAGTGTCACACTCCATGTGTTGCGGCCCTTTATGGTCTGAGTTAAGACATTTTAAAATCTTTTCCACCATCAATTGTTAAAAAATAAGTTAAAGTCATTTAGTCGTCCATTCGTAACGTACGTTACACTTTAGTTACATACACACACATCTACTGAGTTACATACACACACATCTACTGAGTTACATACACACACATCTACTGAGTTACACACACACATCTACTGAGTTACATAGACACACATCTATTGTGTTACATACACACACATCTACTGAGTTACACACATACACATATCTACTGTGTTACATGCACACATCTACTGTGTTACATACACACACATCTGTGTTACATACACACACATCTATTGTGTTATATACTCACATCTACTGTGTTACACACACATACTGTGTTACACACACACACACACATCTACTGTGTTACATAAACACACATCTACTGTGTTAGATACACATACATATACTGAGTTACATACACACACATCTACTGAGTTACATACACACACATCTTCTGAGTTACATACACACACATCTACTGTGTTACATACACACACACATCAACTCATACATATTCATAAATAGACACACAATACAAAATAATTATTACATACACACATCCACATCTATGTAATGATTGAGGAAGGAATTGGCTGGTGAAACGCTATAGCGATGTGTGTGTTGCGTACCTTTAAGGTTTACCGGCTTCGTAGCCTATTCGAAGATTTTATTATAATTATGAACCTTGTATTTCAATTAATTATGAATAATTTTGAGCTATTTATCACAATTGTTAGTTAATTAGAAACATAGTAACTTAACATATGGTTGTTATATAGAATTTCGTTGGAAGACTTAAATTTAGATAAGAACCATTTCTACACCTGCGGACAAAGTTTTAAGATGGACCATAACGCACCAGAGTATTCAATACTTAGGGTAGTAGAGTGGGAAATAAGAAAAAGTATGACCCGACAGCAGCGCTCAAGCCGTTTCGACGGCTATTTCATTCCAGAAATAGCCGTCGAAACGGCTTGAGCTCTGCCGTCGGGGTCATACTTTTTCTTATATATATATATATAGTAATAATAATAAATTTGAAGACTAAAATCCAAAGAGGGTTCGATAAGGATAAATATATATCAAATATATAAGAACCGTAGAGCAAATATTTATTAAAATAACAGATTAAAGTTTAAGCAAAGAATCGCTGCTTTCACCCTTAACGGGATCTTCTGAAACTAACAAAGTCAATCTGTGAACGCAGAAGTGAATATTTCAAAAAACGTTGCAACCGGAGGCAGACAGGAAGACGATACTATAGTTCGTGGAAACGTTCCCTGGCAAAGAACGGGAAAAAACGAATATAATACGTCAAAGGGTGAAAGCAGCGATTCTTTGCTTAAACTTTAATCTGTTATTTTAATATATATATATATATATATATATATATATATATATGTTTATATGTTTATATTTATATATCAATCATCTTTTAATATATATATGTATATATAAAATATATACAGGGTCTCCCCTCAAAAATGTATTCACACTTCAAATACACTATGTAAATGTGTATACATATTTTAGAGACAACCTGTATATAGACATATCATGTAACGTGACTCCTACTATTATTGGTTGTACAGAGCGTCACAGATGAAAATATTTATTTCGACCAAGATTGAATATTTAATGGAATTAAGTGGAATTAGGAAATAAGACAATAAAACAGTGAAATGAAGACATAAGAGGTAGATAGAGTAAAAGAAGAGAGGGGGAGAGAGAATTAACACAATTTTGTTTTTCTATCTCTCTCACTCCACCTTACATATTTTATTGTCTCTTACTACTCCTCATAAAAGCAGGTCTGATCCTTAGTCTGAATTATATCCACTTAAGTAGGTTTAACTTTACCAAGATTACCGAATCACTGCTCGAACTTGGGGCTTCTGAAACTAACTTATTTTGTTAGAAGATGTTGGATGAGAATCTTCACCAATAAAAATGTGGAGAAGCAAGGCGATAGATCTTTCTTTTTGTTTGTATTTGAATTAATTTTTTCGTGTTTTATTTTCTTTTGCTTGTAAATGCAACCCACGTATTGTAAGAGTGGGTGAGTTACTGCAGTGTTAATGCTTGAGTGTGTGGAAGCCAGGTTAACAGAGCATAAGTACGGAACCATGTAAATGCCCTCCCACAGATCTTTCTATGATTCACAGAGCATCATGCTAAAGAAGATTGCAAATAAGTTTGGGGCAAGGACACACCCTCGTCTCACGTCATTCTTGATGAAGAATTAATCAAAGACCATCATTGTACTTTACCTGTCCTTGCTGTCCTGTGTGGAGTTGTTGTCAGGCATTTTAACGGGCCTCCAAGTCCATCCCTACTAACTGTATCAAATGCCTTCGTCAGGCCAATGAAGGCAGCGTACAAGGCCATAAGTTTCTCGCTAGTGGCTATCAGACACAGTGTCTGACGCACGTTTGTCGTACTTAAAAAAATACAATGTACAAGGGTAGATAATCAGACCTACGGTATATCACGATTACCTCCCTTGTCCTACAAATTTAAAACACATAAAAATATTTTCGCAAATTTGTAAATAAAAATGAAAATGTATTTAAAGACGTATTTATCCACACTGGCATAGAAATATAGGTAAATGATATAAATATAGCTAACTAATTAGAAATATAGGTAATTCATTATATATATAGGTATGGTTGTGACAGGGGACGGGGCTCCGTATTGAAATATACGGTGGCTACAGCAGATTTCTTCCAGAGAGAGATAGAAAGTGAGAGAGAGGAAATAAGAAAGAGATATAAAGGAAGTATCGACCCAGTATTGGACTAGGTACTTTTTTTATCAACCTCGAAATAATGAAAAGGCAAAGTTGACCTCGGCGGGATTTGAAGTCAGAGAACCGGAAGGAATCCCTTAAAGTATTCTACCTGGCGTTCTAACGAGTCTGACAACCCCCCTCCCCCCCACACAATATATATAGGTATATAATTCTAATTTTTAAATTTCTAATTTTTATAATAACTTTTTAATCATTTTTTATATTTTTATTTTTTTATTTTCTTAATTTCTTAATTCTTAAGCTTTTATTAAGTACAATGACACCCTCTAAAGCTATAATTTAAATGTAGATAATAACCACTAACTGATTCTGGTTAAATGTATCTTAAGCATCCATACTTATTTTGACTAAATAGTCTCACACTAACGAATAAATAAAATCGGAGTTTATCTTTCCTTTTCAATCATATAAATATTATTACTTAACTCCGTTAATTTAATTTTAAATCATTCTCAATTTTAATTTTAAATTATTCTCAATTTTAAATACATATTTATTTACATAATATACCCATTTATTTATTTATTTATCTACTTAAAACAGAACAAAAACATCCCTCGTAACTCATATTATAAACAAATTATAAACAACTAATAATTGTAAATTTTCCTTTTAATATAAAAACACATACTATTAAAATATATACTTACATATATAAATACACATACTATTAAAATATACTTACACAGATAACTGTTCGAATATATTTCCCTCAAATTAACGTTATATGAGCTTTTCATTTATCTTTGCTTTTTTCCTTCTTCTCTCTCTTACTATTTTTCCTTCATCTCTTCTCTCTCTCTTACTATTTTTTCCTTCTTCTCTCTCTTTCTTACTATTTCTCCTTCATCTCTTCTCTCTCTCTTACTATTTTTTTCTTTCTACTCTCTCTTACTATTATATATTATATATCTAAACTCTCCATAATCGTTTAAATTAACGGTTGTTTTTCAATTATTTATATATTCATTTGCATATTCACCCATAAGTTTGAGAAATCCACTATACATTTCCACTATCCAGTGAATATTCAACTGATAAGGTATAATTTTCCTGGGTATGTCTCTATTTATAAAACAAACTTTGTATTTTATCTGAAGAGAGCGTACCAAAGTGTTTTGGTACCCTTGAAATATATATAATAAAATAAATATGGTTTTATAAATATAGTTTCCATTTATTTAATATCATTGTGTATATATATATATATTATAAAGTGAAATGACAAGAGGCCAAATATGTTGAACTTACTTAACTTTTTGAAGATTTCAGTGGCCAGGTTGTGTAAGAACCCGGTGACCTCATCAGGTGTAAATTACATAATAGATGTATACCAATGGCATGATAGTAAACTTTAAGGAAATAAGCAAAGAAAAAACAGAGAGGAAAAAGTGTGTTATGTTTTTGACCCAGAGTCGGACGTAGTGTCATGATGCCACATTGCTCACCTGTCTCTGAGCACCTCAGCCATCGGCATTGGGTAAAACATTACCTCGAACGACAGAGATCACTGGCTAGAAGTGAGTTGACTAGAAGAAATGATAGGAAGGAAGAAATAGAATGGATGAGAGGAGCTATATAGAGAGGGGTGAGAGCGTTACGAGAGCTATATAGAGAGGGGTGAGAGAGTTATGAGAGCTATATAGAGAGGGGTAACCTGATCGCGCTGCATGATTCCTTGGTCGTTTACGGTTTATAATGTTACCATCGGAGGAAGTGGTATTTCGTCTCCTCCTGGTCACTGGACCCCCGGAGTCGTGGACATTTCTCAATCTACTTCAGTATTTTGTGCTAGGTTTCTAGTAGTGGAGTAGGACAATTTAATGGTGTGCCTGTTGACAATGGCGTGGTAGCTGTGCTAGGGAAGTGTTTATCTATTATAAATCTATAGTTGTTGGTGTTATCGCTGTCTGGCTCTCGGGTTAGATACTAATATCAGTGATATTACCACTACTACGACCACCGGGGTAGTTGATGGGTGGTGTTACAGTTGTTGTCGTTACTATTGTTGTTGCAGTGGTCATGATGATAGATGTCATCAAGTCTGTATAACAACCTATCTCACAGTCCCCTTTATTGCTGTGGCTGTCCTAAGGGGGTCGTTCTGTCACTACCACTACTACGGCCAATGTACGCCACGTTAGTCTGCCACACACACACACACACACACACACACACACACACACACACATATATATATATATATATATATATATATATATATATATATATATATATATACACATATATATACATATATATGTGTGTATATATATATATATATATATATATATTTATATATACAAATAAAGATTCAGCGATAATCGCATTTTCGACGGGCAGGAAAAGCGAAGCGAAACGCAAAAATCAGAAATGACACTGGCAAAGTGCTCAATAGTTAAAAACCAGAGCTAAACAATGTGTTAAGAAGCTGTAACGGTCCCTTACGGCTGTGACTCGGCACGTATAGGAGTTGCATCCCTTTAGGACGGTCGTAACGCAGCATGTATAGGAGTTACGTCCCTTTGCGACGGGCGCGACTCCCAGCGGCAGATTCATGTACTAAACGGAATTGCGTCCTCCTGGGGACTATATAGTCGAGGACAATCAAAGCATAAGCCACACTCTACTCCTGAACGTCGAAGGGACAAGAACACCTGAGACTTTGTCAAGAGATGACTCAAATTCCCTGCTTATACCTTATTAATGACATCGCTCGGTTAGTGGCTCCTTTGCATATTGTCCCGGATGCATTATTTTTCCTGTCCAGTTGTTTGACAGAGAAAAATAAACGATTTTGTTTTCCTTTTCTGTTATGTTGGAGACATTTTTGCAAACGGAGACGATTTTTTTTTTTGGCAAATTACCTACGGTATACCAATGGCATCTCATTCTGTTCTACCCACGTACACGGGCGATGTAAGGTTATGGTTCGCCCAACTCGAAGCATTTTTCGAGGCGAACAGAATTGGCGAGGCACAACAACGTCCTCTGGTCCTTAGTGCAATTCCGCCAGCACTTATCCCAGCGATTAAGGACCTGGTGTTAGAGACACCCACCGACGCGACGTACAAGACTCTGAAGGCTGAAATACTCAGCCGGATTGCACAGTCGGCGGAAAAAAGATTTAGGGCTCTGGTCCATCTGGAGCATATAGGTGATGGCACCCCATCGAACCTCCTAAGGCGAATGAAGGACCTAACGGAGGGGTCGGTAGCGGAAACTCCCATGCTGAAGCAGTTGTTCCTCTCGCGCCTACCGACCAACGTACAGGCAGTTTTGGCGGCCTCCATTAGGGATACTTGCACGGTGGATCAGCTTGCCGCCTCTGCGGACAAAGTTTTCGAAGTTGCGGGTGCTGGAGGCAGCGACGCCCTTGCCGCTGTTTCCCAACCAGCTCAGGCCACACCTGGCCATGCCATCTGCGCGGCAGCTCCTATAGAGAGCTCAGCTGTTATAGAGATGCAGAAGGCCATTCAGGAACCCAGTCTGGAGCTCCAGAAGATGAAGGCCTAGCGTGGTGCCCGTTCGCGCCCCCGCAGCCGCGGGAGATCTCAATCTTTTAGACGCCGTTCCAAATCACCAGCTTCATCTTTATGCTGGTACCATGGGGGCAGCTGACCTCAATATAAAGCCACCAAACCGCCATTTCTTCATTAAGGACCTTATGTCGGGAAGAGGTTTCCTCGTAGATACAGGAGCCTCCTGTAGCATTTGGCCGGTCCATTGCCTGAAAGATACCCCCGAAGAATCATCCGTTACTCTGCAGGCAGTTAATCACTCGTCTGTAGTGACCTACATTCCGCGGGCTCACATACATTCTCTGTGCGTGATTTGGCTCAGCTCAGCCAATCAGCGCCAGTAGAAGAGGATGTATCCCTACGCGTTCTGAGGGATAAATAGCCCGCAAAGATTTGAGGACGCTATCACTTTCAGCTAGACCGTGCTAAGGTAAACACCACTTGTTCTTTTGCTCCGCCAGCACAAACAATATGTAACGACACAACAATTTTACTACGGAATTGGCTCAACGCCTCAGCCAGTCGACCGTATTTTCTCTTGTAATCTTAATTGATTTGTTTTATTTCTCTTGGCATGCCAGCTCAACCTCTGTTAATAAATAATGTAAAACCAAGCTAAAGTCGTTGTCGATATTCCTATCATATCTTTCTACCAAACCTGGTTCCTCGTGGCGACATTACAACTCTCTAAATATACTATTCTCTACCACATTGGTGACCACATCTTCAGCCAAACGTCTATAAAGACGTATGGGCAAATCTAGCTTCCTCTCAAATTCCTAAATCTTCGTAGGGATTTTAAGTGGATTTTTACGGTTGCCGATTTGCCATACCCTATCTTAGGAGCGGACTTCCTCCACAACTTCTCTTTGACTGTGGACGTCCGTGGCCAACGCCTGGTGGATGACATCACCGGTTTTTCAATTCGTGGGCAGAAAGCTAATTTTCCAACGGTTAGCCCGACCTTTTTCATCGCTAATGCTGGGAATCCCTATCATGCATTGTTCAATTCTCTCCCACCGCTTACTCGGGGAAATTTTCGAGTTGTCGAACCGACTCACACAACGGAGCATTTTAACTCTACAACTGGCGCCCCAGTGTTCTCACGTCCTCGTCGCTTACCTGCGGACAAATTAAAGGCAGCACGGTCCGAGTTCGACCATATGCTGCAGCTGGGCATTATTCGCCGATTTGCGAGTCTTTGGGCTTCACCGTTACACATGGTGCCCAAGACTTCCGGCGACTGGAGACCCATTGGGGATTATAGGAGGTTAAATGCTATGTCCCGGATAGGTATCCCATTCCCCATCTCCACGAATTCGCATCTTCATTGCAGGGGTGTAAGATTTTCTCAAAACTAGATTTAGTGCGAGCTTTCCACCAAATTCCGGTCAGGAAGGAGGATATTCCGAAAACCGCAATTACAACTCCTTTCGGATCCTTCGAATTTTTGACCATGCCTTTTGGACTCAGGAACGCCACTAGCACTTTTCAGCGGTTCATAGACGAAGTCACTCGTTGTATGGACTTTGTTTATGCTTACATAGACGATATTCTCGTCGCTAGTTCCTCTCGGGAAGAGCATATGCGCCACATGCATCTCTTATTTCGGCGACTTCAGGATTACTGCGTTCGTGTGAATCCTGCAAAGTGTGTTTACGGTTCCACTTCGCTAAATTTTTTAGGCCACCTCATCGACGCCGAAGGTATTAGGCCGCTCCCTCAGCGAGTTCAAGCCATACAGGATTTACCTCCGCCTACTACACTTCACCAGTTGCGTCACTTCTTAGGCCTTATCAGTTTCTATAGGCGTTTCGTTCCTCATTGTGCTAATTTGCTATCTTCCCTTACTGACATTTTGAAAAATCTTCGTAAGAAGAATGAGAATATTTCCTTGACACAAGGACAGCTTCAAGACTTCCAGACTGCCAAGACAGCACTCGCTAGTTCATCTTTGCTAGCCCACCCGATACCAGAGGCCAAGCTTTCGCTTTGTGTCGATGCACCTGATACCGCTGTGGGAGCAGTTTTACAGCAGTTCAACGCTAGAAACCAACAACCTTTGGCATTTTTCTCAAGGAAGCTGAAACCAGCAGAAACGCGTTACAGCACGTTTGGGCAGGAATTATTAGCCATATATCTGTCGGTGAAACATTTCTCTCATATATTCTTGAGGGGAGAAATGTTACTGTTTTAACCGACCACAAACCGTTGACCTTCGCTTTGAGGGCTAAAGCCGACAGATATTCGCCCACAGAGACAAGGCACCTGGACTACTTTTCGCAATTTACAAATTATATACAGCATAACATAGCTGCAGACGCATTGTCACGTTTGCCAATCAGTTCCATCTCGTCATCCCAGGAGATCGACTTAGGTCGTTTAGCTGCAGACCAACCTGCACTCCAATCGTTGGATACTCTTTCTTCCGAATTTGCAACTTGCATCTTCAAATATCTGCCCTTGTCGACCACCGACAGGCAGATTCTATGTGATGTATCTACGGATTCACCACGACCATTTGTTCCTGAGACTCACGGTCGAATTGTGTTCCTTGCTTTGCACAGCATTTCTCCCCCAGGAATTTCTGCCACAGTAAAGCTTACAACGGCTAGATTTTTCTGGCCCAATATGAGGTGAGAAATTACTGCCTGGTTCCGTTCCTGCAAACAGTGTCAAAAATCTAAAGTCCGCAGACACATCCGGACTCCACTTGGTACTTTTAGTACTCCAGATGCTCGGTTTCAACACATCCACATTGACATCGTTGGACCTTGGCCATTCTGTATACCTCTTTACCTGTATCGATCGTTTTTCGCGATGGCCTGAAGCCATCCCCTTACAAGATATAACTGCCGAGACTGTAGCGCGTGCCCTGGTATCAGGGTGGATTACCCGCTTTGGGGTACCAACTACAGTCACCACAGACCGTGGTAGACTATTTGAGTCCCATCTTTTCTCTGAGCTCACAAATATCATTGGCGCTCAACGGATTCGGACCACAGCCTATCATCCTGCTTCAAACGGAATGGTGGAACGATTCCACCGCCAATTAAAGACCGCTCTTCGCGCCTATCCAGACTCTCAACGTTGGAGCGAGTATCTTCCTATTGTGTTGTTAGGAATTTGGTCATCAATAAAGGAGGACCTTTGGTTCTCCCCGGCCGAATTACTGTATAGTGCTCCTCTAGCGTTGCCTGGGCAAATGCTTGCCCCTATTGATCTTGCTTTCCAGGAACCTGTTTCCTACGTATCTCGTTTGCGATCCTGTTTTCAGGACTTACCGCCCATGAATACTAGGAAACAAACTATTCAAGCTGCAGTCCCGAGGGATATTGCCTCGTGGACACATGTGTTCGTAAGAAACGATGCCGTGGGACCACCTCTCACACAACCGTACTCTGGACCCGTGTGTTAGCACATTCTGATAAACATTTCACTGTAGACATTAAGGGATCCAGAGAGACCATTGCGGTTGATAGACTTAAATGGGCCCACACAGATGCTCACACACCCGAGCCACATACACCCCCATCTTTCTCTTTTGCACACACACCTGTTTCTCACCCCACCCCACCCCCCATCACCAAGATACAAGACCACGACCCGTTCCGGTCGAAGAGTCCACTGGCCCAAGGAACTCTTCCAAACTTTTATCATATGAACTGGCCACTGGAACCTTTTTGGAAACAAACTCTGCCAAACTGTTTTCACTGGAGCCTTTTTTGTTTTTCTCTTTATTGTTTTTATTATGTACCTTTTCTTTACCTTTTCATGCCTGATTTCATACATGTACCCCTTGCGTTAATATTTCATGCCTGTGCTGGGAGCCCATGCTTGTGGGTTCGCTACAGTTACCTTCAGGCTGTTCGCCTAGCGTCTGGAGGAGAGTACTGTAGCGGCCCTTTACGGCTGTGACTCAGCACGTACAGGAGTTGCGTCCCTTAACGACGGTCGTAACTCAGCACGTATAGGAGTTACGTCCCTTTGCGACGGGCGCGACTCCCAGCGCAGATTCATGTACTAAACGGAGTTGCGTCTCCCTGGGGACTATATAGTCGAGGACAATCAAGGCATAAGCCACACTCTACTCCTGAACGTCGAAGGGACAAGAACACCTGAGACTTTGTCAAGAGATGACTCCTGTTTCTTTTCCTTCGCACCCAAGAAGAAGAACACCGGCAGCCTAAATAAACACTTGAACCTTACCAAGAGAAGATTTTCTTTTCTCCTCCACACACTCCAGTCTGGGAGTTGTGACCACCTGAACATCAACATGTGGTAACAATTATTTATAACAATTTATTTAACTTCTGTGAAGTAAAACACATGTCATAACACTCACCTGCATTTATGGTCATTCTTGATAATATATATACTAATTTCCTGATACTAATTTCCTAAAAAGTCACACAAAACTGAAAAGGTGGTCAAGAAACCATTAACCACCCAAGCCAAAAACCAAAACAAGCTAAACAGGTCAAAACAAAATAAATTATAAAAAATATACATATATATATATGTGTATATATATATATATATATATATATATATATATATATTTATAGATATACATATTTATATATATGACTACAGACACAATTATACATACGTAACCATACACACACACACACACACACACACACACACACACACACACACACACATATATATATATAGTTACGTATGTATATACAGACACAATTATACATACGTAACTATATAAATATCTCTCTCTCTCTCTCTCTCTCTCTATATATATATATATATATATATATATATATATATATAAAACGGTAGATGTCTGTCTGTGTGTGTGTATGATTTTTATGCATTTCCACATTTCTCTACCGACTTTGATGATTTTTTTTCCAATGTGCTCCAAATTTACCAGGGCAGTGAACGCGTAATTATTTTTGCCAAGAATTTCCTGCGTCTATGAAAAAATATCGATAAAACTAAATACATGCTGTAACCCTCTCTCTTACACACTTCATTCCTCTCACTACTACCATCAAAAATTTATGAAACTACATACATGTTGAAACTCTCTTTAAAAGGTTCATCATTTCCTCTACTCCACTCTCAATCTCCTCTGCAACTCTCTTTAAAAGGTTCATCACTCTCTCTACTCCCCCCTCAATCTCTTCTGCAACTCTCTTTAAAAGGTTACTGTCTCCGTCTACTACTCTATCAACATTACAATTTAGAACAACGACAAAATTATTTTGAAGGAACGCGACACAAACTTTGAAACCTAAGCAAGACAACAACCATAGCTTTACTCTCTCCGTCGCTCTTCCCTCTCTCTACAATAGATTATTCCCCCTCTCTATAATTTAACTGCTTTACTCTCTTCATGGTTCGAGGTTTAACACTAGCTTCACTCTATCCGTCGCTTTACTCTCTGTATATAATAGATTAATCCCCCTATTCGTTCGGGAACGCGAAAAAAACTTTGATAACTAAGCAACACATAATTTTATACAACAAACAGTCATAACGACACTCATACATCAAATATCAAAATTTAAAAAGCCGATAACACTAAAGACATACTGCTCTCTCAACGTTACATTTTATATAAGATAACAAATATTCAAAAGCAACAGATGAATATATAAAACAACAAACTCTCTGTCGCTCTTCACTCCCTATATGACAACACTGCAGAGAGTGAAACAATGTATATGATCAAATGGAGCGTTCGTATATTCCCCCTCTCTATACTTTAAATGCTTTACTCTCTCTGTCGCTCTTCACTCCCTATATGACAACACTGCAGAGAGAGAAACAATGTATATGATCAAATGGAGCGTTCCGTATATTCCCCCTCTCTATAATTTAACTGCTTTACTCTCTCTGTCGCTCTTCACTCCCTATATGACAACACTGCAGTGGAGCCTTCCGCATTGACATACGGCTTATCTGGAGCATTTTAAATCGGCTTATTGCAAATAACAACCCGCAAAATAACGCTACATATAACAGATTAATGCTATAGACATTTGAATCGGAATGTAACCCGTGAACTTTGTCCTGGGCAAAATTATTCGAACAGACATGACCTCATTGCTAGAGTGTTCAGACTGAAACTGGCTAAACTCATGGCTTTAATCAAAAAGGTATTTGGAGCTGTAAAATGTGACATGTTCACCGTCGAATGGCAAAAACGAGGGCTGCCACATGCTCACATTTTGATTTGGTTAGCTGATAAAATCAATTCAAATGCCATAGACAGCTTCATTTCGGCTGAAATCCCTAACCCAGCAACTGACCAGGAATTACATGACATCGTCAAAGGTAACATCATTCATGGTCCGTGTGCATCGGGTCCTAATGAGCATCACACGTGTCTGAAAGAGATAGCCCCAAAAATGTGTTGACCAGACTCAGACTGGTGGCGACGGGTACCCCCTGTACAGGCGGAGACGGCCCCAGAACGGTGGCTTCACCACAACAGTAAGGGGAGGTCAAGTCGACAATAGATGGGTGGTCCCTTACTGCCCGCTTCTCTTGAAGATGTTCAACGCCCACATCAACGTTGAGTTTTGCAACTCCGTCAAGTCGATAAAATACATATGCAAATATGTAAATAAGGGCTCTGATGCCGCAATATTCGCATTTCAAGCTGAAAATAGCAGGGACGAGGTCACAGAATACCTGGCGGGGCGGTACATCAGTAGCAATGAAGCTTTTTGGCGCCTATTCGGTTTACCCCTACACCAACGTCACCCCGCCATCGTACAGCTTGCGGTACATTTGGAAAATGGGCAAAGGGTTTACTTTACGGACCAAACCGCCACCAAGTTGGCCGCCGATCCGAAAGAGACCACTCTGGCGGGTTTCTTCAAACTTTGCCAGTTCGATACATTTGCGCAAACAATTGTGTACTCCCAGGTTCCATCCTACTTTATATGGTCGAAAAACACTTGGGTGCGAAGAAAGTCAGGTCAGGCTGCTGAAAGACATCCTGGTGTAAAATTTGACAGCTGTCTTGGAAGGGTTTACACTGTGCCCCCAAGTCAGCATGAAGTTGTAGGCCTTCTTCTGCATGAAGTTGTAGGCCCACAAAGTTTTCAGGACATCAAAACTGTTGATGGAGAAATATGTGATACGTACCGGGAAGCCTGCTTTAAGCGTGGTTTTTTGGAAGATGATTCGCAATGGGATTCCACTTTAGCAGAGGGTGCTTTGTTGAAATCACCTAAAGGTCTACGGGAACTCTTTGCTATTTTGCTTCAAAAGTGGGAATTGGGTGATCCCAAATCTTTATGAGTCAAGTACAGAGACTTTATGTCTAAGGACTTCCTGCGCCTGGCTCATCTGCAGTATACTTCAGTGGAAGTTGGTTACAGCGACATTATCTACAACAGGGCACTCATTGATATCGAGGACGCCCTCCTCGACATGGGTGGGAGTGAGTTGGCGAGTATGGCTTGCCGTCAACCGTCAGAGAGGAAGCTAACACGTTGGCCCCGGATTTATTGCGGGAAACAGCATATGACATCGAATCTCTTTCCCAAAACTTAGAGGAAAATGAGCCCAAACTTCTGTCGGTTCAAAATCAGACTGGGGGTATTTACTTTCTCGATGCTACTGGGGGTACCGGAAAAGCTTATGTAACGAAATTGATTCTCGCTAAGATTCTTCAGGAGAAAAAAATTGCGTTGGCTGTTGCATCGTCCAGGATCGCTGCTACTTTGCTGCCGGGAGGCAGGACAGCACATTCAACCTTTAAACTCCCCTTGGATTTAGTAAAAACTGAGACACCAACATACAATATCAGCAAGAGTTCACACGAAGCTCTGGTTCTCAAAATATGTTGCCTCATTGTTTGGGATGAGTGCACAATGGCACACAAGGGTGCCCTTGAGGCATTGGACAGGACCCTAAATGACAGTAGGGATTCTGCGGCTCCTATGTCTCATCTAACTTTAAAAACCTCGATTGGCTCAGCGAAAGAGCCATCCTTGCTCCGAAAAATACCATGGTTAATTTTATTAACGAGTAGCTTATTGAGAAAATTCCCGGTAAAGAACACATCTTCAAATCTATCGACCGGACGTCAGACCCCGACGATATCGTTAATTATCCGGTTGAGTTATTAAATTCCCTTGAGCCCCCAGGGCTCCCACCTCACATTCTTAAGCTTAGGGTTGGCTGTCCCATTATGCTAATAAGGAACGTGCGTCCACCAAAGCAGTGCAACGGTACTCGCATGGTCGTCAAGTTACTGACGCCCCACTTGATTAAGGCCACCATTGTAACGGGGTGCGGGAGAGGGGAGAATGTTTTCATTCCAAGGATGAACCTTTTCCCCTCGGCGTCAAATATCCCGTTCGTATTCCGGCGATCCCAATTTCCGGCGAGACCATGTTTTGCCATGTCCATTAACAAGTCACAATGGCAAACATTGTCGGTGGCAGACATCCATTTAGGGGAGCCATGCTTCTCCCATGGCCAACTTTATGTTGCCTGTTCCCGCGTAGGGAGCAGGAATGGACTTTTTGCTTACACTTCTCAAGGGATGACACGCAATATCGTCTACAAAGAGGTGCTATAGATGTTGGTGCAGATGTTGGAGGTGTTGGAGCTATACCGTCTGGAAAACTGGTGGGGTCACCCATAGCGGACAGATCTGACACCCAACGGCATCAGGGCCACCATCTTGCAACTTTGGTCTACTAAATTCGCTATTGGAAGATTATTAACCTATCATTGATTGTCCAAAATGCTAATTGGTTCGTAACTATTAATAACCGGTTCAACTGCTTTATGCACTTAATTGATAAGCTTATGCGCTTTCAAGTTACGTTTACCTGTTTGTAACTTTTCATAGCAAATGAACAAACCCGAGCAACGCCGGGCTAAACTACTAGTCTCTATATATATAAAACGGTAGATGTCTGTCTGTGTGTGTGTATGATTTTTATGCATTTCCACATTCCTCTACCAATTTTGCTGATTTTGTTTCCAATGTGCTCCAAATTTACCAAGGCTGGTCAACGCGTAATAAACTTTGCCAAAAATGTCCTGCATCTATGAAACAAAAATCGATAAAACTAAATATATGCTAAATACATGCTGTAACCCTCTCTCTAACACGCTTATTCACTCTGTCTACTACCATCAACAATCTATGAAACTACATACACGTTGCAACTCTCTCTCTCTCTCTCTATATATATATATATATCACACGCACACACACACACATATACATCTAAAGAGAGAAAGGGAGATGTAAAGAGAGAGAGTGAGATAGGTCGTTATACAGAGAGAGGTACAAGATAATCAGATAGAGAGAGAGGGAGAGAGAGAGAGAGAATGGCGACGAACGCTGGTTCACACACACACACACACAAACGCATATATATATAAAGACAGAGAGCGTGTGTATAAACCTTATGCATTTCTACAGTATTTTCACCAAACCTAATACATAGGTTACTTATGTACTCCGGATGGACATGGGCACTTTCATTTTTTCAGATATTGATTATAGGGCCTCCCGGCAGATAAAACCCTTTAACCACTTCCTTGGAGTCGACTGAAGCACTGCAGTGCAATGCAACAAAACGCCATAACTTCTGGTGTTCGCAACCGATTTTCACAAAAATTGACACATGGGCTACGTTTGTTCTACAGATAAATGTGAACTCTCAGAATTGACACATATTTAGTAGGGGACACCTAGGGGCAGGAAGCCCCTTTGGAAAAAGCCGATGATTTTGTAAAAGTATAGTTTTCGAAGCAGCACTGAAGTATTGTCATAAATCGTATACATAACTGCTATTTAATTCCCGAGCAACGCCGGGTACCTAGTAATAATTAAATATATACATACACACATTTATACATGTGCATACGCGAAAACACAGACCATGCATGCATATACATGCACGTACACATAAACACGCGCACACGGAGGTAAACCGGCGCGACACATATACCCGCATACGTACGAACTTATACACCAAATACACATATAAATATATGTGCGTGTGTGTATGCATATATAAATATACACGCATAAATGCGTATAGAACGCACACTCACACATATGTACAGGTAAATACACATATATTCACCAAACGTACATTTACCAAACCCCTACGTACACATATACACCATACATACGTGTAAACACACATGATGGCTGCCCCCTCGTTATCGAGTATGGCCACTGCACGGGAAAAAAAAACATAACAATAATAATAATAATAACAACAATAATAATAACAACAACAACAACAATAATATACATATGTATATATATACACTCGCGCATACACATAAGCATATCCCTACACACGATAGCAATTAACAACGCTGCGATCGAATGTGGCTTTTTAGCCCAGCCAATGATCTAAAATGTCTTGCACAGAGTTGGCAACCAAAACATTCACTGGGAATAGTCGGCTGTGGTTGGAGTTCGTGTACTTTTGCATGTCGCTTGAGCCCTCCTGCTGATTTACATTCTCTACCACATGCTTGGCAAGCATGATGAGTAGCATCTCCAACAGCAGCCTGGTAGTCAATCACTGGTCTTACTTTATGACTGCGAAGATGACTTTCAAGTCCAGCTTTGCTTAGGCAGAGTCTCGTACAGACGCTGCATGTCAGCACCATAGGAGGACCCTCGCCGTCTGGAAATGCAACAGTAATGCCCTTCCTCACATCCCACTTTACTTTCTCGTATGCGATTCGAGATGCCTCAAAGGCAATCTTTCCCTCATATACAGTCTTTCTCCATTTATTACGATCAGCAACAGCATTTTCCCATGTATCAGCAGAGATGTCAGCGTCTTTCAAAGAGGCTTTCAAGGAATCCTTATACCTCTTTTTTTTGGTTTATGTGGCGGTCGTTTTCCTTTAACTAACTCTCCACAAAAGAGTTGTTTTGGTATTCTAGAATCCTTCATCTTGGCAAGGTGACCACTCCAAAGGAGTCGTTGTTTAAGCACAAGAACTTCTATACTGTCACACAGAGAGCTTTCCAAAATCTCAACATCACTGATGTGGTTCCTCCAGTGAACGCCAAGGATCCGTCTAAGATGAATCTGATGGAAACGCTCCAATTGTTTAAGGTGGTGTCGATATGTGACCCAGGTCTCGCAGGCATAAAGAAGAGAGCACACAGGCCTTGTACACCTTTACCTTTGTCTTCTTGCCTATGTCTCGCCGACCCCAGAGTCGCCCTTCTAGCTTTCCGAAAGCATCACTTACTTTCCTAATCCTGAGTGGGATTTCATTATCAAGGTTGCTGCATCGATTGACAGTGCTTCCCAGGTAGACAAACTGATCAACCACTCCAAGTCGTTTACCATACACATAGATATTTGGTTCACTGTACTGCTTACCAGGGACAAGTTGGTACATGACGACGGTTTTCTTGAGACTGACAGTCAATCCTAGGGCAGTGCAAGCATCAGAAAATGCATTCAAAATGTGCTGCATATCACTCTCTGTGTGCGCTACAAGATCGCAATTATCTGCATATCTGCATACAAGAGGTCTCTTATGATTGATGGAAATACTTTTGTCTTTGCAGCAAAGCGCCTGATGTTAAATATGTTGCCTGGGGTTCGATATCAGATGTAAACATCATGCTCGCAATTCCTGAATGCAATATAGAAAACCATTGCAAAGTATATGGCAAACAGGGTCGGTGCTGGAATATACCCCTGTTTCACTCCATTTTTTACTGAGATAGGCTCCGACATGTTACCTCCGACATTAACCCAAGCCTTCATGTCGTCATGGAAAGACCTAACTAAAGCAAGGAACTTATCAGGGCAACCAAGTTTCTGGAGATCCTTCCATAATGCATTTCTGATAACAGTATCGAAAGCTTTTGTCAGATCGACAAAAACCTGATACAGATCCAAACCTTGTTCCATTCACTTCTCCTGGAGCTGTCTAGCTGAGAAGATCATATCAGTAGTGCCACGTCCAGCACGAAAACCAGATTGACTTTCAGGAAGAACACAATCTGCAATGTGTGTCAGCAGGCGGTCCAGAAGCACCCTACATAAAACATTCCCTACGACAGAAAGCAATGATATACCTCTGTAGTTCCCACAATCATTCCTGTTACCTTTTCCCTTGTACAAGACCACCATTACTGCATCTCTCCAGACCTCAGGTACGGATTCATTAGCCCATATCCTGCCAAACAAAGAGTGAAGATGTTGAAAGAGTCTCTCACCATATTGTAGGAGTTCTGCATGTATGTCATCCATACCTGGAGACCTTCCACTGTTGAGCTTCGAGATAGCCACTGCAACCTCCATAAGCGTCGAAGGATCTGCGAGAGCTACTTTCACAGGACTTTCTGGAATGAAACTGAGGAAATCTTCATTGACGACAGGCGGCTGATTCAAAAGCTCATGAAAGTGCTCTCGCCACCTTCGTAGAATTCCTTGTGAGTCACGAAGAAGTTCTTTGCCATCCTTTGCTGCGAAGCGGTGTCACCAGAGAAGAAGACGGTCCATAAACTTCACGCAAGGGACTGTACAAAAGCTTTGTGTTATTGGAATCTGACGCAGTTTGTATCTCATGAGCCTTCTCACTCCACCACTGATCCTTCATCTGAGAAAGACTCCGCCTAACACGTGATTTCACATCCTTGAGTTCCTTATGCAACATATTCTTCTCCTGTGGTTTTGCCGTCAAGTAGCGTGACAGAGCAAGCCTCTTATCAGCCAACAAGTCTTCTCTATGTTCATCATTCTCATTAAACCAGTCTTGATGTTTTCTCTGCACCAATCCCAGAACACACCTGCCTACATCATAAACCGACTCTTTAAGGGTCGGCCAATCCTCACCAAGATCTCCAACCTGCATCTTTTCTTGCAATATCCTCTTCACATTTTTATTCCGAAGACGAGCAGCATTCAATCTATTGGGCAGGGCAACACCAGGAGCCCGGATTTTACGTTTAGTGATTAGTTTCACTTTTGCGCGTACCAGGCGGTGGTCCGTCCAGCACTCACCAGGATCGCATATCTTCCTTTGTCCAGGGGAATTCTCATGGACATAAGATGCTTACTAATCCCTACTGGGAATTCTTCTAATTTATTCACAAGAACATTCTTAACAGCAAATGCTACCCCCAGCCTCTCTTCTGGTTCCTTCATCTCTTCCTTTCCAGAAGAATGTATATTCTCCACAAAATTCTGTAAGATGACCATCTCCAGCTAACCCCGTCTCAGATAAAGCTACGATGTCAAGATCGTAACGTCGAAGCTCCTTTGCAACAAGAGCGGTCCTTCGTTCAGGTCGTTCCAAGGAACCCCTGTCAAGCAGCGTCCGTACGTTCCAGCAGCCAAGACTTGTTTGGCTCTATTACAGTGGCACGATGACGAGCAGGCCCAGGCTGTGATAACCTGGGGCCCCTGCCCTTATTGCCAATTATCTCTTTTGTTCCAGAAACTTTATTGCCAATTATCCCTTTTATATTATTTTGGAACATCATTGAATTGGGAAAAAAGAGTAATAATAATAGTAACAATAATAATAATAATTATTATAATAATAAAAAAAAACGTAAAGAAAATAAGAATGAAGAGAGAAACAAACGGACGAACAGAGAAAGGAAGGGAAAATCTAAGTCAGACATTCGAACACTACATTACAATGAAACTTATGCTTATTCATTTTTGGGGTTTTTTCTGCCTGTTTGTTTGTTTGTTTATTTGTGTTCGTCTACAGCGTGATAATGCTACACAAGAGCCACGTGGAGTGACGCAACCACCGGAGGCGGTGAATCCACCGGTGGTTATGTAACCATGCATTCGCCAATCCTCGATAAGAGTGTTTAAATGTCGAACCTAAACAGTTCGAATAACGGTGAAATGGAGACTAGAACGTCATGTGACAGACTCTCACCCAACAGGTGCTCCCTGGCTCAGCAGCAGGGACCTGGCTGTCAACCAAATACTGCTGGTGTCGGAGGAAGAAGAAGAAGGAAAGGGACCAGAACCAACTGGACGAAAGAATTGAATAGAACTGTTATGCAATGTTACCTGAAAAGTAACCCCAAGGAGAGGGGCTATAGGAAACGGATGCATAACATCTGGAACGAGATTGGTCTATTTAAATTAGATGAACAAAAATTGGCAGGGCAGGCTCGGGTAATAAGAACTAATGGGTGGATAAGCGAGCTGGAACTGGAGGAACTGGGCAGAGAGATTGGCTTGGAGATGGAGGGTGGAGTATGCCAGGCAAACGAGCCAGTGGGAAATGAAGGTGAAGAGGTCGAGAGAACGGAGGAACCACCAGAAGCAGACAATGATCTGAATACTGAGATAAATAATACCTGGAACAGAGATACGGCCACTGAGGAGATGAATGCTGACGGGCTAGGACAAGATTTGGTTGATATCCTAAATTTAGTGGTAGATGAATTGAACAATGATAGTGGGAGACCTATGAACCTAAGATTTGTAGACAGGAAAAAGTTAAAAGAAACAACAGCTAAGGTAAACAAAGTCATCCCATACCCTGAGGCGAGGAGCCTTCACCAGTGCAACAATATCCTCAAAGCAACAGCAAATACGGTGAGGAAACTACTTGGTATAAGAGCGAGAGGAAACAACAGACAAGAAAGAGCAGAGCCTTGGTGGAAGAAACGACTGAGTGGTCAAATCAGGGAAATGAGAAATGACATTGGAAAGCAGGAGTCCCTACTGAATGGGACACTAAAAAACATAGACACTAAAAATAGACTGGAAATAAAGTACAAAACTAGGAGGAAAAAGCTAATTATTATCATAGAGGAACTGAAGCAACGCATTGTAGCAAAGAGTGAAAAAATCAGGCGATACGAGAACAAAGTCAGTCAGTATAGACAGAACCGCATGTTCGACAACAACCAGAAGATGCTGTTTGGACAGTTTGAAGGGAAAGAAAGAGGCAACGACTTGATCCCTGAGGCGGAACAAACTAAAACATTCTGGAGAGGAATATGGGAGCAGGATGTTAGACATAATGACCAGGCAGTGTGGATTGAGACAGTACAGAAGGAGATCAGTGAACAGGCACACCAACAAACTGATTTGAGTATCACAGTTGAAACTCTTAAGGGGCAGGCCAAAAAACTAACCAACTGGAAATCACCAGGCCCAGATGGTGTGCAGAGGTATTGGATTAAAAATATATCATCCCTCCACCCGAAACTGACAACCGTGTTCAATGACTGCTTGATGTCAGGTGAGGTACCAGAGTGGTTGACAAAAGGTACCACAGTTCTGATAATGAAAGACCGAATCAAGGGTAATGATGTTACCAACTATAGACCTATCACATGTCTGTCCGTAATGTGGAAACTGTTGACGAGCATTGTGTCTGAGGAAATCTACCATCACCTCCACACAAACAACTTGTTACCGGACGAACAGAAAGGATGCCGAAAGAAGTCACGTGGTACAAAGGACCAGTTACTTATTGATAAGATGGTAATGGGGAATTGCAAGAGGAGACACACTGATCTTGCCATGGGATGGATAGACTACAGAAAGGCATTTGACATGGTGCCTCATTCTTGGATCACCAAAAGCCTGGAGATCTTCAAGGTGGCAGATAACATCAGACAGTTGTTGGGCAAAAGTATGAGGTCCTGGGAAACAGAGTTGACATCAACTGGAGAATCCTTGGGAAGCGTGAAGATCAAGAGAGGTATCTTCCAAGGAGATAGCCTGTCCCCTCTGTTGTTTGTCCTTGCCCTGATGTCCCTTACCTGCGAAAAGTGAGAGCAGGATACAGGTTGGGAAAGGGAAGGCTTACCATCAATCACCTCCTCTTCATGGACGATCTTAAGCTCTTCGGGAAGAGTGAGAAGGAGTTGGATGTGCTTGTTGACACTGTCCGTATTTTCAGCAGTGATATATGTATGCAATTTGGTATTAATAAGTGTGGAGTCATTGTGATGAGGAGGGGTAGGTTGAGCAGAAGTAACGGAATCCAGATACCAACAGGTGAGATGATAAAGGAAATTGACTCTGAGGAAGGATACAAGTATTTGGGCGTTCTGGAGGCTGATGGCATAAAGAAAAAAAAAATGAAGGAATTGTTAAGAACTGAATACATTCGGAGAGTAAGGAGCGTATTGAAGTCACATCTGAACAGCAGAAATGCCATAAGCGCAGTAATTATTAGGTACAGTGCGGGAATTCTGAGATGCAATGTTGCTGAACAAAAAGAAATGGATAGGAAGACTAGGAAGCTATTGACTATCTACAACATGTTACACAAGAGGAGTGATGTCGATAGACTCTACTTAAGGAGATCTGAGGGTGGAAGAGGTCTTATCAGCATAGAGGACTGTGTTCAGATGGAGAAAAACAACCTACACAAATACGTGACTGATAGTAAGGAGCCAATGCTCAGAACTGTACTGAAGGAGGGGACAATAGGCCAGGGGATGTCCAAGGAGGAAATAACATCAAGGAGAAGGAGCAACCTTCAGGAAAAATCCCTTCATAGTACCTTCTTTGAGAAAACTGAATTTAGAGATCCACAGACATGGAACTGGTTGAAAAGAGGAGACCTTAAAAAGGCTACAGAAGGAACGTTAATGGCTGCGCAGGAGCAGGCCCTCAAAACGAAGTGGTTGAAACACCATATTTACAAGGTGGAGGCTAGCCCACTGTGCAGGATCTGTGGAGAGAGAGAGAGGAGACTGTAGCTCACATTGTATCCGAGTGTAAACACCTAGCCCAGACCCACTATAAGGGCTGGAGACATGATGTGATGGGCAGGGTGATCCACTGGCACCTATGCAAAGTAAACAATTTACCACATTCTGAGAAATGGTATGAGCATAAGCCAGAGGCGGTGATAGAGAACGATCAGGTGAAGGTGCTGTGGGATTTTAGGATACAGACGGACAAGAAACTGGAACACAATAGACCTGACCTGGTGGTTGTGGACAAAGAAAAAAGATTGTGCCTTATTGTGGATGTGGCCTGCCCATTCGACACGAGAGTGCAAGAGAAGGAGAGGGAGAAAATTAACCGATACCAGGACTTAAAGTGGGAGGTAAAAAGGATTTGGAACTGCCATGAAGTCAAAGTGATCCCGATTGTCATAGGCGCACTAGGGACTATCTCCAAAAGTTTCCAGGGATGGTTAAAGAAAATCGGCCCCTTCACGCTTTTTGGAACGCTTCAAAAGGCATGCTTGCTGGGAACAGCAAGAACCCTCCGATACGTCCTGAATATCTGTGGCTGCAGGTAGTGGCTTGATATTCATTTCAACAAACTTTCCAGTTAACTAACATCAATGACTGAGACTCAAGGAGTAATAACAATAATAATAATAATAATAATAATAATAATAATAATAATAATAATAATAATAATAAGGGAAGAAAACGCACATGGTGGATATATTGTTATGGGATCGCTCCCGTATGTTTTTGATTTTTACATATTTAAAACAACTGTGATAGAATAATTCTTATTACAAATGAAACATAAGATTACAGTTTTGACTCTCACCAAGCGACAACGCATCACATTATGGCATAGGGCCCCAATATTTCATATTTAATTTTGGATCATATTTAATGTTATAGTAAAAAAAGAGGAAAATCGCTACGTGCACAGATAGGCAAATAATTTCACCACCAACACCACCACCGCCACCATCACCACTACCACACCAAAAAATCTAGCCAAGCCAACTGTTACTTCAACTTCTATTTCTACTTCAACTTCAACGCCATCACTACAGTACTACGATCACATCACCACCACCACCAAAAAAATCTAGCCAAGCCAACAATCACATCACCACTACGACACCAAAAAATATAGCCAAGCCAACTGTTACTTCAACTTCTATTTCTACTTCAACTTCAACACCATCACTACAGTACTACGATCACACCACCACCACCACCACCACCACTGCCTCATTATCGCTACCGCCGCTATTCTCTCTCACTATCTCCTGCTAAGTACTACTATCACATCACCACCACCACCACTGCCTTATTATCGCTACCGCCGCTATTCTCTCCCACTACCTCATGCTAAGACAGAGGGATCGTAGTATTCCCACTAAGTGAGGAAGGTATCAACAGATATAAATAGACTGATTTGATGACCCAGTCAAAAAATCAAAATATCAAAAATCAAAATCAAAACAGCACAGCAGCAACGAAAAACGTAAAGAAAAGAAAAAAGAAAAGAAAAACAAACAAACAAACAAAAAACTAAGTCAGACATTCAAACATTACATTACAATGAAACTTATGCTTATTTTTTAAAGTTTTTACCTATTTATTTGTTTATTTATTTATGTTCGTCTACAGCGTGATAGTGCCACGCTAAAATCACCGGGGGTGATCAAATCACTGGGGGTGATCAAATCACTGGGGGTGATGAAATCACCGGTGGTTATGTAACCATACATTCACCAATCCTCGATATGAGTGTTTAAACGTCGAACCTAAACAGTTCGAATAACGGTGAAGTAGAGACTGGAATGTCATGTGACAGACTCTCACCCAGCAGGTGCTCCCTGGCCCAGCAGCAGGGACCTGGCTCTCATCCAAATACTGCTGGTGTTGGAGGAAGAAGAAGAAGGAAAGGGACCAGAACCAACTGGACGAAAGAATTGAATAGAACTGTTATGCAATGTTACCTGAAGAGTAACCCCAAGGAAAAAGGCTATAGGAAACGGATGCATAGCATCTGGAACGAGATTGGTCTATTTAAATTAGATGAACAAAAATTGGGTGGATAAGCGAGCTGGAACTGAAGAAACTCAGCAGAGAGATTAGATTGGAAATGGAGAGTGGAGTATGCCAGGCAAACGAGCCAGTGGGAAATGAAGGTGAAGAGGTTGAGAGAACGGAGGAAGCATCCGAAGCAGACAATGATCTCGATACTGAAATAAATAATACCCGGAACAAAGATACGGCCATTGAGGAAATGAATGCTGACGGGCTAGGAAAAGATTTGGTTGATATCCTAAACTTGGTGGTAGATGAAATGAACAATGATAGTGGGAAACCTATGAACCTAAGATTTGTAGACAGAGGAACCTTCACCAGTGCAACAATGTCCTCAAAGCAACAGCAAATGCGGTGAGGAAATTACTTGGCATAAAAGCGAGAGGAAACAACAAACAAGAAAGATCAGAACCTTAGTGGAAGAAACGACTGAATGGTCAAATCAGGGAAATGACATTGGAAAGCTTGAGTCCCTACTGAATTGGACACTACAAAACATAGACACTAAAAATAGACTGGAAATAAAGTACAAAACTAGGAGGAAAAAGCTAATTATTATCATAGAGGAACTGAAGCAACGCATTGTAGCAAAGAGTGCAAAAATCAGGCAATACGAGAGCAAAGTCAGTCAGTATAGACAGAACCGCATGTTTGACAACAACCAAAAGATGTTGTTTGGACAGCTTGAAGGGAAAGAAAGAGGCAACGACTTGATCCCTGAGGGGGAACAAACTAAGACATTCTGGAGAGGAATATGGGAGCAGGATGTTGAACATAATGATCAGGCAGTGTGGATTGAGACAGTACAACAGGAGATTAGTGAACAGGCACACCAACAAACTGATTTGAGTATCACAGTTGAAACTCTTAAGGGGCAGGCCAAAAAACTAACCAACTGGAAATCACCAGGCCCAGATGGTGTGCAGGGGTATTGGATTAAAAATATAACATCCCTCCGCCCGAAACTGACAACTATAATCAATGACTGCTTGATGTCAGGTGAGGTACCAGAGTGGTTGACAAAAGGTACCACAGTTCTGGTAATGAAAGACTGAACCAAGGGTAATGATGTTACCAACTATAGACCTATCACATGTCTGTCCGTAATGTGGAAACTGTTAACAAGCATTGTGTCTGAGGAAATCTACCATCACCTCCACATAAACAACTTGTTACCGGACGAACAGAAAGGATGCCGAAAGAAGTCCCGTGGTACAAAGGACCAGTTACTTATTGATAAGATGGTAATGAGGAATTGCAGGAGGAGACACACTGGTCTTGCCATGGGATGGATAGACTACAAAAAGGCATTCGACATGGTACCTCATTCTTGGATAACCAAAAGCCTAGAGATCTTCGGGGTGGCAGATAACATAAGACAGTTGTTGAGCAAAAGTATGAAGTCCTGGAAAACAGAGTTAACATCGGGCGGAGAATCCTTGGGAGGCGTGAGGATCAAGAGAGGTATCTTCCAAGGAGTTAGTTTGACCCCTCTGTTGTTTATCCTTGCCCTGATCCTCCTGACCATTATACTGCGAAAAGTGAGAGCAGAATACAGGTTGGGAAAGAGAGAGCTTACCATCAATCACCTCCTCTTCATGGACGATCTTAAGCTCTTCGGGAAGAGTGAGAAGGAGTTGGATGTGCTTGTTGACACTGTCCGTATTTTCAGCAATGATATATGTATGCAATTTGGTATTAGTAAGTGTGGAGTCCTTGTGATGACGAGGGGTAAATTGAGCAGAAGCAACGGAATCCAGGTACCAACAGGTGAGATGATAAAGGAAATTGATACTGAAGAAGGATACAGATATTTAGGTGTTCTGGAGGCTGATGACATCAAGAACAAAAAAATGAAGGGATTGATAAGATCTGAATACATTCGGAGAGTAAGGAGCGTATTAAAGTCACATCTGAACAGTAGGAATGCCATAAGCGCAGTAAATTCCCGAGCTGTGTCTATTATTAGGTACAGTGCGGGAATTCTGAGATGCAATGTTGCTGAACAAAAAGAAATGGATAGGAAGACTAGGAAGCTATTGACTATCTACAACATGTTCCACAAGAGGAGTGATGTCGATAGACTCTACTTAAGGAGATCTGGAGGTGGAAGAGGTCTTATCAGCATAGAGGACTGTGTTCAGATGGAGAAAAACAACCTACACAAATACGTGACTGATAGTAGGGAGCCAATGCTCAGAACTGTACTGAAGGAGGGGACAATAGGCCAGGGGATGTCCAAGGAGGAAATAACAACAAGGAGAAAGAGCAACCTTCATGAAAAATCCCTTCATAATACCTTCTTTGAGAAAACTGAATTTAGAGATCCACAGACATGGAACTGGTTGAAAAGAGGAGACCTTAAAAAGGCTACAGAAGGAACGTTAATGGCTGCGCAGGAGCAGGCCCTCAAAACGAAGTGGTTGAAACACCATATTTACAAGGTGGAGGCTAGCTCACTGTGTAGGATCTGTGGAAAGAGAGAGGAGGCTGTGGCTCACATTGTATCCGAGTGTAAACACCTAGCCCAGGCTCACTATAAAGGCTGGAGACATGATGTGATGGGCAGGGTGATCCACTGGCACCTATGCAAAGTAAACAATTTACCACATTCTGAGAAGTGGTATGAGCTTAAGCCAGAGTCGGTGATGGAAAACGATCAGGTGAAGGTGATGTAGGATTTTAGGATACAGATGGACAAGACACTGGAACACAATAGACCTGACCTGGTGGTTTTGGACAAGGGAAAAAGATCGTGCCTGATTGTGGATGTAGCCTGCCCATTCGACACGGGAGTGCAAGAGAAGGAGAGGGAGAAAATTAACCGATACCAGGTCTTAAAGTGGATACCAGGACGTAAAAAGTATTTGGAACTGCCATGAGGTCAAAGTGGTCCCGATTGTCATAGGCGCACTAGTTACTATCTCAAAGAGTTTCCAAGGATGGTTAAAGAAATTTGGTCCCGCCCCGATTTTTGGAACACTAAAAAAGACATGCTTGCTGGAAACAGCAAGAACCCTCCGATACGTCCTGAATATCTGAGGCTGCAGGTAGTGGCTTGATATTCATTTCAACAAACTTTCTAGTTAAATAACATCAATGACTGAGACACAAAGAACAATAACAACAATAATAATAATAATAATAATTGTTTCTACTTTTGGCACAAGGCCAGCAATTTACCAATGCATTACTGGTACTTTATTCTATCGACCCCGGAAGGATGAAAGGCAAAGTTAACCTCGGCGGGATTTGAACTCAGATCATTCAGGGAGGTAACTCTATGCTTCAAAGCATGGTATCCGACCCTCTACCGATACTGCCAATCCACCGCCTAATAATAATACACTATTAATAATTATTAATTAATGCAATAGTGAAAGGCCTGTGCGTAAAAAATATTTTTAAAGTGAGCAAAGACTGTGCACTGAGCCAATCCCACTCTCTGAGTGACAGTAGTTATAACCCGAAAAGAAGAAAAGAACAAAATCATCGGTAACTACACACACGCGCATACACACGAATACATACGCGTGCACACACCAACACTCATGCATACAAACAAACACACAGTTGATGTTGTTGTTGTGTTGTTGTGTGTGTGTGTTATTTTCTCTTTTTTCTTTTTTTTGTGTGTGTTTTTTTTTAAAAATCATTTGATGCCACTGTTGTTGTTGTAAATGTTCATTTCATTTCATTCTGAAGCTGTTGTTGCTGTAAACGTTAGTGCCGGTGTTGTTGTTGTAGATGTTGGGGTTGAAATCTGGTTGTTTGACTGACGCACATATACATATATACATACATACACACACATTCACCACAGACAATGGTGTTGTTGCTGTTGTTGTAGTTGGTGTTGTTGTTGTAGTTGCTGTTGTAGTTGTTGTTGTTGCTGTATTGAAATCTGGTCGCATCGACTGACATATATATATATATACATATATACACGCGCACACACACACACACACATATATATATATACACACACACACATTCAACCCCGGGAAAGGAGTTAGGAGTTTGTCAACAAGTCATACACCTTAGTAAACAAACATACACATATACACACATATACATACATACGTATATATATGTATATATATATATATATATATATATATATATATATATATATATATATATATATATATATGAAAGACGGAAATAAGAAAGTTGACTTACTTACTAAAATTTCACTCCAACTAATTAGTTTCTGTAAGGGGATAAATATAGTTACGTAATATAACTATAGAGAAGCCTTACGTCATCAGGGAGTCTATTATCAGCTAAGCTTCCAGGCAATGCGGGGACACTGGGAACTTATATAAAAATAATTCAATGGATGGAAAAAAGCGAGCGGGGCTAGATTCCAAGACATTGAAAAATTCACTGCCTACTTGTTCAAGTGGCAAATTCAAAATAATCAATCACGTGACACTGAGGTTAATCAGCCAGGAGTGGGGGTGCTATTAAGACAGAGCCTAGCCACTACTATCAGTCACAGTAGTAATTTCGGCAAATTTTGCTCAACAAACAATTTGGAGATAATTATACAGAATTAATATATCTACCGACATATGTATACAGATGCATACCTATGCTAGCAAATATATATGTTTTCTCTTAGTAACTTTGTGGTTCAATGCAGGGGGATGCAGAACAATTATATGAAAGACCTAAATAAGAAAGTTATGAAAATTGACTTACTTACTAAAATTTCACTCCAACTAATTAGTTTCTGTAAGGGGATACATATAGTTACGTAATATAACTATAAAGAAGCCTTACGTTATCAGGGAGTCTATTCTCAGGCAATGCGGGGACACTGGGAACTTATATAAAAATAATTCAGTGGATGGAAAAAAGCGAGCGGGGCTAGATTCCAAGACATTGAAAAATTCACTGCCTACTTGTTACGTAACTATATTTATCCCCTTACAGAAACTAATTAGTTGGAGTGAAATTTTAGTAAGTAAGTCAATTTTCATAACTTTCTTATTTACGTCTTTCATATAATTGTTCTGCATCCCCCTGCATTGAACCACAAAGTTACTAAGACAAAACATATATATTTGCTAGCATAGGTATGCATCTGTATACATATGTCGGTAGATATATTAATTCTTTATATATATATATATATATATATATATACTAAAATTCTATATATAATTAAAAGTTTAACAAGGTTCAATGAATTCAGCAATGAATATAGTTTCACAATAGATTAGAAGCACTCTACAAAAAGGTTTTCTGGAGTTATTAATATTACTTCAAAATATTAATAAATATAGACATTCATGTGATCAAATATATTTTATTAGACATATTTCAAAGGTTCTGAGCTATTTCAACAGTACGTCCTCATCAGATAAAATAAGTTGATGCCTGATATACCTTGACTATGTTGATGGTTATAATTTAGTCATAGCAGTGATTAGTTATGACAAAACTCGATATTTATATACCTTAAGTTCAAACATGAAAAATTACATATAATACAGAGGGTGCTTTTGAGAATGTGGGCATACGTCAAGACGGGCGGTCAGGAAAGTGAAAGTAATTTTTGACAACACTGTGAATTTTTTTTTTTTTTTTTTTTACAACAGGTCTCAATAGTGAAAGTTACGATACATACGCAATTGTATGGATTTCTTAATATATATATATGTGTGGGTGTGTATATGTGTGTGTCTGTATGTATATATATATGTGTGTTTGTATATATATATGTGTTTGTGTCATCATCATCGTTTAACGTCTATCTTCCACGCAAGCATGGGTTTAGACGTATGTATATGTTTGTGTGTATATATGTGTTTGTACATCTAGCCAAACTTGTTGGCACCAACTCTCTGTCCCCAAAGAAATTAAGGTCGGATCACCAACAAGTTTGGCGAGATGATCAACTGTATTTCAGCTATTTATACGGTGTAATAAGGATTTTCATAAGGTACGTCAATTTATATTTTATATGCAACAAAAGTCTAACTATGTAGTTATTTATGTCATTATTTAAAAACACACAATGTCATTATTTAAAAAAAAAATTTCCGTACACACAATACACAAAAAAAGAAAGAAAAAAAAAAATCGCACACGCAATACTAATTAACACCATATCACTATAGAGACCTGTTGTAAATAAACAAACAAATACACACCCACACATATATATATATTAAGAAATCCATATAATTGCGTGTGTATCGTAACTTTCACTATTGAGACCTGATGTAAAAAAAAAAAAAAAAAAATTCATAGTGTCAAAAATTACTTTCACTTTCCAGACCGCCCGTCTTGACGTATGCCAATAATAATAATATATTCATACCTCATTATTGTAGATAGTGGAAGTGAGAGATCGAGATAGCAAATCATGAGGAAAGAGAGAAAAATGAGATTTGATCGTAGGAACAAGAGAAGGGAGAAATGATCAAATGATAGAGAGAGGAAAATAGGTTGAATCGTAACAAAGGGAGGAAGATATGCATTGTAGCATATTGCCGTTCGCGTATATTGCTATTACACATCCATCGGAGCATGCAGGCTTCGTTTCTTTCTAATGCTTGCTGGGAACAGCAAGAACCCTCCGATACGTCCTGAATATCTGAGGCTGCAGGTAGTGGCTTGATATTCATTTCAACAAACTTTCCAGTTAAATAACATCAATGACTGAGACACACAGAACAATAACAATAATAATAATAATAATAATAATTGTTTCTACTTTTGGCACAAGGCCAGCAATTTACCAATGCATTACTGGTACTTTATTCTATCGACCCCGGAAGGATGAAAGGCAAAGTTAACCTCGGCGGGATTTGAACTCAGATCATTCAGGGAGGTAACTCTATGCTTCAAAGCATGGCATCCGACCCTCTACCGATACTGCCAATCCACCGCCTAATCATAATACACTATTAATAATTATTAATTAATGCAATAGTGAAAGGCCTGTGCGTAAAAAATATTTTTAAAGTGAGCAAAGACTGTGCACTGAGCCAATCCCACTCTCTGAGTGACAGTAGTTATAACCCGAAAAGAAGAAAAGATCAAAATCATCGGTAACTACACACACGCGCATACACACGAATACATACGCGCGCACACACCAACACTCATGCATACAAACAAACACACAGTTGATGTTGTTGTTGTGTTGTTGTGTGTGTGTGTTTTTTTCTCTTTTTTCTTTTTTGTGTGTGCGTGTGTGTTTTTAATCATTTGATGCCGCTGTTGTTGTTGTAAATGTTCATTTCATTTCATTCTGAAGCTGTTGTTGCTGTAAACGTTAGTGCCGGTGTTGTTGTTGTAGATGTTGGGGTTGAAATCTGGTTGTTTGACTGACGCACATATACATATATACATACATACACACACATTCAACACAGACAATGGTGTTGTTGCTGTTGTTGTAGTTGGTGTTGTTGTTGTAGTTGCTGTTGTAGTTGTTGTTGTTGCTGTGTTGAAATCTGGTCGCATCGACTGAGATATATATACATATACATATATACACGCACACACACACATATATATATATATATATATATATACACACACACATTCAACCCCGGGAAAGGAGTTAGGAGTTTGTCAACAGATCATACACCTTAGTAAACAAACATACACATCCATATATACACATATACACACATATACACACATATACATACATACGTATATATATGTATGTATATATATATATATATATATATATACGATATTAAATAAATGGAAACTATATTTATAAAACCATATTTATTTCATTATATATATTTCAGGGATATCATATTAACAATATGTTATGCCTCCCTCAGACAAAATACAATATAGACAGTTTTATAGATAAATAGATTTGACATACCGTTCAACATCGACTTGTATTTGAAAAAGTTGATTTGGCAGTGAAAAATTGTAAACAGAAAGAAAGAAAGAAAGATGGAAAGAAAGAAAGAAAACGAAGAAAAAGAAGAAAAAGAAGAAATGCATGCAACAAAATAGAGAGATGGAAAGATAGATAAAGAGAAGAACTTCATGTAAAGAAACAGAGAGAGAGATATATAGAGAGAGGAAATAGATAGAGATAGATATATATATATAGAGAAAAGTAGGTAGTTGAACATCCGTTGAATGAACGTATCAATGATACATTTATTTATATATTTATTTATTTATTTATTTAGCTCTAGTATTAATGTAAGGGAGATATATGTGGTTAGGAAAGAAACTAGCCGTTATATAGAGAGAAAAATGAAAAGTAACCAGACATAGGCGAGGCAGAATTTAAAAACCCTATGTTTTAATGTAGAAATATTAGTTCGTATAAAAACCAGGCACTATAATGTAAATATCAGTATTCCTGAATGAGACACGTATCCATAATGTGTGAAAAGTAATGATCTTATGTCTAGTTTTAAAAATTCATATGTTTATATGATAACTACAAACATCGATGTGAATTTACGTGATCAACTCTGCAAACCCCTATTTCACACGGAGAACATTCTCATTGTGCTATAAAAATTTAAGTATACATATATGTGTATATATACACATATATATAGAGTCTATATTAATTTTAACAATACTATTCTTGTCTTTACTCTACATGATTATCTATCAAGCAGAAATAGAGAACAGATTTCAATATATTAATAAAAAATATCAGAAACAAAAACAAAAAATAATAATAATAATAATAATAAAATAGAAAACTAAAAAATGGATACGTGTCTCATTCAGGAATACTGATATTTACATTATAGTGCCTGGTTTTTATACGAACTAATATTTCTACATTAAAACATAGGGTTTTTAAATTCTGCCTCGCCTATGTCTGGTTACTTTTCATTTTTCTCTCTATATAACGGCTGGTTTCTTTCCTAACCACATATATCTCCCTTACATTAATACTAGAGCTAAATAAATAAATAAATAAATAAATGTATCATTGATACGTTCATTCAACGGATGTTCAACTACCTACTTTTCTCTATATATATATATATATCTATCTCTATCTATTTCCTCTCTCTCTATATATATCTCTCTGTTTCTTTACATGAAGTTCTTCTCTTTATCTATCTTTCCATCTCTCTATTTTGTTGCATGCATTTCTTCTTTTTCTTCTTTTTCTTCGTTTTCTTTCTTTCCTTCTTTCTTTCTTTCTTTCTTTCTGTTTACAATTTTTCACTGCCAAATCAACTTTTTCAAATACAAGTCGATGTTGAACGGTATGTCAAATCTATTTATCTATAAAACTGTCTATATTGTATTTTGTCTGAGGAAGGCATAACATATTGTTAATATGATATCCCTGAAATATATATAATGAAATAAATATGGTTTTATAAATACAGTTTCCATTTATTTAATATCGTAAATATACTCCAAATACTTGTTGAGTGCTTTTATATCAGTTATAAATATTTACTAGTTGTAACCCAACAATTTAAATATAACTTTCCATGTATCTTGCTCCAATACTGTTGAACGCTTTATATTATAACTGAAAAAATGGAATTCTTTAAGATTACTTCCTCTTTAAAAGACATACCTCTACCTAGAAACAAAGACTTTATAAAACAATTAATAGATAAATCTGACTCTTTTATAAGGAGAATCAGGTGGCGAGCATTCCACTTTGATAAATCTAATATAAATGAAAATGTCTCGGACTTAAACAAAGTTTTCAAATCTAAAAGAAATCCACCCCCTAACAAACTTTTATCTGACTTTGAAAACGATATAATTTCTATCATACAAGGGGTCAAATTCAAGAGAAACTTCAAAGGCCAGGAATATCTGAAAGGCATTAAGGATAATATTGAGAGCTTAGAGAAAACTGAGAAGATCTTGGTGAAATCTGACAAGACCAACAACCTCTATGGAGTGCAGAAGGACATGTATAATGGCCTCATACTGAAGGAACTGAGGAAAAAGTACAAGGTAGCAGATAAGGCCGAGCTTGAGAAAATGAATGTTGAAGCATCTTGTATAATGCACGAGTTGGAAATTGAGAACAGAACACAACCTTTCGTGCCCAGGAAACCGAAGATCAATATGAAAGATCACAAAAGGAATTTTGAAAATGACTTGCCAGTTAGATTGATCGCACCATCAAAATCGGACCTGGGCAAATTAAGCAAAAACATTCTTGACAGGGTGATACAGCAAATTAAAAACTTGGATTGTTTACCTAACCTGAGCTTGTGGAAGGGAACTGGAGAGGTGGTTGAGTGGTTTAAGCAAATTAAATATAACAATAATAATAAGTTTATTCAACTTGATATTGCTAACTATTATTCTTCTATTACCCCTAATCTACTAAATAAGGCACTAAATTACGCATTCAAACATACAGACCTAACTAGCAATGAAATGCACATTATATTATCGGCTAGGAAAACATTGATAGAATTTAATGACCAACTATGGACCAGAGCAGATAGAGATAGCAATTTTGACATTACTATGGGATCATCCGACTCAGCTCAGGTAACTGACCTTGTGGGCTTATTTTTAATCAATTCGCTACATAGGAAAATACCTGGTACTACCGGAGGTTTATATAGAGATGAGATGCTTTTACTTATTGATAATAATAACTCTGAACTAAATAGAAAAAGAAAACAAATTACACAATTTTTTAATTACTTTAATCTAAAAATAGAAATTGAGAACAACCATAGAATAGTCAATTTCCTAGATATAACATTAAATCTCAACACATGTCTTCACTATCCATTTCACAAGTTGAATGAAAACTTAAACTATGTCAGCTTTAACTCTAACCACCCCAGATCTGTCAAAAACACTATAGTAAACTCTGTTCAAAAACGTATCTCTAGAATCTCGTCTAATAGAAAGATTTTCGACGAAAAAGCCCAGTACTACAATGAAGCGTTAGCTAGAGCAGGATATAGTGATAAGATTATGTATATAGATAATGATAGACAAACTAAACAAAATAACAACTATTTTAATTACGGCCACAACCTTAACAACTATAATAGAAAGCATTACAATAATTCCAAAAGCCAAAAAAGAAATAGAACTAGGAACATAATATGGTTTGCCCCCCCCCCCCCCCCTTTCTCACTAAACATTAAAACCCACATCGCTAAACTATTTTTTAAAGCTCTTGATAATCGCTTCCCTAGAACACATAGGTATCACTCAATTTTCAATAGACATACTATAAAATTAACCTACTCATCCACCAAAAATTTAGCACAAAATATTAATAGAATAAATAATAGGAACTTAAAACCTAGCGATAATAGCATAAATAATATACAAGTTAACAAATGTAACTGTAGAGATAGATCTAAATGTCCGTTAAATAACAACTGCTTAGTTAAAAATATAATATACAACTGTAATGTTAAAACGGACTCTAATTCTTTTAACTACGTCGGTTCCACATCGACGGAATTTAAACTTCGCTATAATAACCACAAGAATTCTTTCACAGATCCAAGCAAAAAATCTTCAACAGCACTATCAGGCGTACTCTGGCAACTTAGGCAAGATAACGTTAGATATTCGACGGCTTGGAATATAGTCTCAAGAGGGATTCCTTTTAATTCATCCTCTGAGACATGTGACCTCTGCGCGGAGGAGATATTCTTTATACTAAAATCTAAAAATTCCCTTAATCTACGGACAAATTTATTCAGTTGCTGCAAACATAGATTGAACTCAACTTTTAAATATAAATTTAAATTTAAAATGTAGTATATTTAGTTTGATTTATAATTATTTGGGAAACTAGCCGATAAATCTTTCGATTTCTTCTTTTTATTCTTCTTTTTATTTTAATTTTTATTTAAACATTCTTCATGAAAAATTAAACTACCCTAAAAGTTGATGCTCCAAATATATCGAATAAACGTTACACTAGATAAACTTCTATATTAAATATAAGAACATATGTAGACCAAATGGGCATCCTAAACTTTTTGAAATGATTTCTGCTAGACGCGATTTGGTAAATAATTTTTAGCTTTGTCTGTTTTCGACTCTGATGCTTATAATGAACTTGGCAATATATTGTCAATTAATTTTGAAGGGTTGATCTTTGTGGTCGATTTGCGTGGCATATTATGTTTCTATTATGTTTTTATTTTTATTATTTTAATATTTTTTAATATTTTTAATATTTTTATTTTTAATATGTAATATTTTTTAGTTTTCTATTTTATTTATTTGTTTATTATTATTATTATTATTATTATTTTTTGTTTTTGTTTCTGATATTTTTTATTAATATATTGAAATCTGTTCTCTATTTCTGCTTGATAGATAATCATGTAGAGTAAAGACAAGAATAGTATTGTTAAAATTAATATAGACTCTATATATATATGTATATATACACATATATGTATACTTAAATTTTTATAGCACAATGAGAATGTTCTCCGTGTGAAATAGGGGTTTGCAGAGTTGATCACGTAAATTCACATCGATGTTTGTAGTTATCATATAAACATATGAATTTTTAAAACTAGACATAAGATCATTACTTTTCACACATTATGGATACGTGTCTCATTCAGGAATACTGATATTTACATTATAGTGCCTGGTTTTTATACGAACTAATATTTCTACATTAAAACATAGGGTTTTTAAATTCTGCCTCGCCTATGTCTGGTTACTTTTCATTTTTCTCTCTATATAACGGCTGGTTTCTTTCCTAACCACATATATCTCCCTTACATTAATACTAGAGCTAAATAAATAAATAAATAAATAAATGTATCATTGATACGTTCATTCAACGGATGTTCAACTACCTACTTTTCTCTATATATATATATATCTATCTCTATCTATTTCCTCTCTCTATATATATCTCTCTCTGTTTCTTTACATGAAGTTCTTCTCTTTATCTATCTTTCCATCTCTCTATTTTGTTGCATGCATTTCTTCTTTTTCTTCTATTTCTTCGTTTTCTTTCTTTCCTTCTTTCTTTCTTTCTTTCTTTCTGTTTACAATTTTTCACTGCCAAATCAACTTTTTCAAATACAAGTCGATGTTGAACGGTATGTCAAATCTATTTATCTATAAAACTGTCTATATTGTATTTTGTCTGAGGAAGGCATAACATATTGTTAATATGATATCCCTGAAATATATATAATGAAATAAATATGGTTTTATAAATATAGTTTCCATTTATTTAATATCGTAAATATACTCCAAATACTTGTTGAGTGCTTTTATATCAGTTATAAATATTTACTAGTTGTAACCCAACAATTTAAATATAACTTTCCATATATATATATATATATATATATATATATATATATATATATATATATATATATATACATATATATACGAGGAATCTAGAAGCAGTTTAGGTATGATACATCTTATTACTAATTATATCTAAATGTTTCTTCTCTCTTCATAATGTACTTTTAGCTCTGATACTGGTTCAGTCTAATCCATTCGGATTGGTTTGTCCCAGTTATTCATAGAGCAACATCGGTTAAGGTTGGCACCATTAACTCAAGGATGGATGTGGATATATTTACAGTGCGGGTTGTGTGCTTTTTGCTGTGACTTTTACATGTCCAGTGTGGGTGGGATATATATATATGTCTGTGTCATCACCATTTAACGTCCATTCTTCCATTCTTGCATGGGTTAGAAGGGTCATCCACACCAGGGGGCAAGTCTGGACAGGGTTGGCCATTTGACACACCTTTCTCAGGCGAGGTCTGTAAATTTGGTTGGGTATTTTGCAGCTGGATTCCCTTCCTAACATGAACCATGTTTACAGTGTGAAACTGGATGGCTCTGTTATGAGGAGGGACAGGCCAGTTGGCTGCACTGAACCCATCTCACAGTGGAACTATAATTTGGGGGCCTGGTAGTGGGTGGCACCATTATGAGGAGAGGTGGCCAGCCAGCTGCGCTAAACCCTTTTCATGAGGTTACCATAGTTATGGGGACTGGTACTGGATGGTACGGTTACGAGAAGGGCTGGCCAGTTGGCTGCGCCACTATGGGGAGCGTAGCCAGTCGACCGAGCCAAACCCATCTCACAAGGTTACCACAGTTTGGGGGCCCTGTACTAGATGACACCGCTACAGTGATGGTGCAGCTGTAGGTTGACATATCTACCGGCGCCGAAGTCGTCAAAGTTAAAAAAATAATAATAAACAACCTTCGGCCTCCAGGACGTATGGTAGATTTTTGAGACTTATATTAGGGAAAAAGTAACGTCTTCAACGCTGGGAAATATGGTAAAAATATAAAATTTCCAGCGTTAAATCTATCCCTGTATTTTAAGTATTCTCTATTATCTCATACTGTTTCTTTCTTATAAGTCCTATAAGAATGAATTTTTTGCTAAACTGCCATAGAGCAGACCTCTGAAGCGATAGAAGGATATAATTAATATAGCATGCTGGAATACCACTGTTTACATTGGAGAGAATTGCTCTGGACAGGAAAGTTGATATCTAGAGTTTACCAATATAGAAATATAAAATTTCCACTGTTAAATCTATCTCTGCTTCTAAAGTATTCTGTATTATCTCATACTGTTTCTTTCTTATTTCAGAATATCAGATGACATTGGGATAAATTATTATTTTCAATCTTGGATACATCACATCTATTTATCAACATTTTAAGACTAAAACTTTCTAAACAGAACTTATATAACACTGTTTATCTCTTGTCGTATTACTGTGAAATATTTCCTCAAAATTGAGTTTATTTTCTTCACTATAAGATGGTTTTGTATTTTAACTAAACTTGGATAAAAAAGAAGTTTGTATTATCTTCAGATATTAACTGAAATATAGTTGAGGGAAATATAGAAAAAGAAATATTTTATAAGAAATATAATATAAAAAATATTACAAGTAAAACATTTGTATATTCTGTTGAAGAAGAAATAATTATGGAAAATAATTTGACAAAGAGATTAAATGCGAAACACAGTCTAAAGTGTTTAGTATTCCTGGTGAGATGACGAAGGTTAGAGAAGAGAAGCCATATCACTGCAATATCTGTGGTAAATCATTCAATAAACGTAGTACCTTAACTACTCACGAACATATACATACGGGAGAGAAGCCATATCACTGTGATATCTGTGGTAAATTATACTCTGATAGTAGTGCCTTAACTTAACACATACGTACCCATACAGGTGAGAAACCATATCAGTGCAATAACTGTGGTGAATCATTCTCTGTACGTAGTAACTTAATTAATCACAAACATATACATACAGGAGAGAAACCATATCACTGCGATATCTGTAGTAAATCATTCTCTCGAAGTAGTAACTTAACTTCTCACAAATGTACCCATACAGGAAACAAGCCATATTACTGTGATGTCTGTGGTAAATCATTCCCTGTCAGTAGTCACTTAACTTCTCACAAACGTATACATACAGGACATAAGCCATATCACTGTGATATCTGTGGTAAATCATTCTCTAATAGTAGTACCTTAATTTCTCACATACGTACCCATACAGGAGACAAGCCATATCAGTGTGATATCTGTGGTAAATCATTCTTTCAAAGTAGTACCTTCACTACACACAAATTTATACATACAGGGTACAAGCCACATCACTGTGATATCTGTGGTAAATCATTCTCTCGAAGTAGTCACTTCACTAGCCCCAAACGTACCCACATAGGAGACAAGCCATATCACTGTGATATCTGTGGTAAATCATTCTCTGAAAGTAGTTCCTTAATTAAGCATAAACGTATACATACAGGAGACAAGCCATACCACTGTGATATCTGTGGTAAATCATTCTCTGAAAGTAGTAACCTAACTACACATAAACATACACATACAGGAGACAAGCCATATCACTGTGATATCTGTGGCAAATCATTCTCTCTAAGTAGTAACTTAACTACACACAAACGTATACATACAGGAGACAAGCCATATCACTGTGATATCTGTGGCAAATCATTCTCTCTAAGTAGTACCTTAATTAAGCACTTACGTGCCCATACAGGAGACAAGCCATATCACTGTGATATCTGTGGTAAATCATTCTCTCAAAGTAATCACTTAACTAGACACAAACGTATACATACAGGAGACAAGCCATATCTGTGGTATATCATCCTCTGGGAAAAGTAGCCTAACTACTCACAAACTTATACATGCAGAAGAGAAATCATAACGCATTGACATCAGTGATAAATCATTCCCTCAAATTTGTGAATTAATGAGAATACAAATACATATCATTGTGACATCTGAGGGAACATTAACTACACACAAACATATACATACAGCTGGGAAGACATATAACTTTGATATATTTGGTAAATCATTCTCTAAATGTTGTGGCTTCACTAGACACTAACATATACAGGAGAGGAACCATATAATTGGGATGTCTGTGGTAAATCATTTTCTAAATGTTGTGGCTTCATTACAGACTAACATATACAGGAGAGGAACCATATCTCTGTGATGTCTGTGATAAATCATTCTCTTGTAAAGATTACTTAATGCAACACAATCAGATAAAAACCATATCACTCATCTAAAATAGTGCCACCAATGTAAATATTTTGAATAAAACTGTTTTACTAAGAAATTTTTCTCCTTTCATTTTATTTGTAGAAGTTGTAACCAAGACTTGTGCTGACAAAACTGTAGCGTTCAGAATTTACATACGCTATATATATGTCTGTAGAAATTTGTGTCCATATATATGTTTGTAAATAAGTATGTGCATATCTCTATTTGATTTACTTGATTATGTATGTGTGTATATGTACGTCATCTTCATCAACATCATCACTGTTTTTATATCCGTTTTTCCATGTTTGCTTGGGTTGGACAGGTCCTTCTCAACATGGTATCTTTCAACTCGTCGTGTCCCTTTGTCATGTCCTCTGTGAGAGTCAGTTATTTAAGTCAGTTCACACAGCCTCTGTCCAGGTCTTTCTTGGTCTACCTCTACTATGCCTTCCTTCTACTGGGATTTCCTGGCACTTTATCACCCAGTGGTCATTATCCATGTTCATCCCATGTCCGTACAAACACAGTCTTCTCTCTTACACACCACTTCAGATCACTCTTAAACCCAGCTTCTTCTTGAACTCGTCCAAGCTCTCCCTTTCTCTCACACTTACACAACATATCCTACAAAGCATGGTTGTTTCATTTCTCTCCCTGCAGTCACAGCCCTTGTTTCGTTACCATTTATCACTGCACATCACCCACATGTGTCATAATGTTGTCCAGAGAGAGAAACCTTTTATGGTCAACTGTTGCAGTAGCTCTCTAAACTTTTTCCATCCTATCCTTATTCTAGCTATTCATCTTTCAGAGCAGCTCCTTCCACTGCTATTCAAGTCACCTCGATTGCAAAAGCTATCAACTACTTCTATGTATGTCTAATTTCATATATAATTAAGCCTGACAATTCTACCACTAAAGATTTACCTCCCTTTTTTACAATATGAAATTCTCCTCTGTTTCGGGTGAAAATATATTTGTCAGCATGCCTAATGAAGGGTCTGTTTGGAAGTGCCTCCCCCATTAAACAGTGGTGGCTTTAAGTGGACTCGGAAACCAATGGTCACACATACATGTTATGTGTATGAAATATTATTTACTCTAAATAGACTATGGGTACACAAGAGATTTAGTGGGATACATGTTAAGTTAGCTAAGAACGTAGATTTTACAAACGGTCATTGCACTGGAGCTAAAAGCAGCAATCGCTTTTAGGAGACAAGCTCTATCAAACATTTAATGGGTTCCATAGAATCAGTTGACAGTTTCTGTTATCTGGGGGACCAAATTAGCAGTGGAGGTAGGTGTTCTGAGAGTACAGAAACCAGAGTAAGAACAAGATGGCAGGAGTTTAGGTTGCAACTACTGCTGCTAGCTAAAAAAGATGTTTCATCAAATTGATGTGTGCATACACACAGCAATGCTGCATTGCAGTGAGATATGGGCACTGTGTGCTCCAAAGATTGGATAGAAATGAAGCTTGATTT
>OZ024754.1:23273934-23308934 GCA_964016885.1 Eledone cirrhosa | reverse complement strand
AATAATGTGGAGAAAAATATAGAGAATTTAGTATATCTACTAACATATGCGTACAGATGTACGCTAATGCTAGCAAATACATAAGTTATGTCATAGTACCTAGGTGGTTCAATGCAGGAGGATGCAGAACAATAATATAAAAGACGTAAAATAAGAAAATTTAAAAAATTAAAAAAAAAAATTAACTTACTTACTAAAATTTTATATATTTATGTATTTTCATATTTTATATATATAGTTCAGATGGACTGGACACGTCACCCAGTTCACCGATAATCGGTGGACCCGCGCAGTTTCCGAATGGTACCTGCGACAGCGGAAACGACCACTCAGAAGGCCTCCACGAGGGTGGAGTTACGATTTTAGGAATACGATTGGGACTACATGGATGAGGAAAGCACGATCCTGAGAGGAATGGACAGCGTGCTGTGACCAACGGCGCTGAATGGACGCCCGACAGACTGGTCGGTCAAGGTGATCAAGGTGATATATACAAATGTCGGTGTTTATATGTGTATGTATGTACCTTTATATAAGTATATATATATATATATATATATATATATATATATATATATATATATATATATATATACTTACACACACACACACACCTAGGTATAGGAATATATGTGGATGCATCTATCTAAATATGTTTGTGTATGTATAATTGTTTCGTGTGTATATATATATATATATATATAAATAAATATATATATATATATCACCATTTTCATTTAATATTAATTTTCCCACACTTGCATGGGTTAGACGGGTCGTCCATGCCGAGAGGCAAGTCTGGTCAGGGTTGGACTTGTGTCGTACCTTACTCCAGTGAGGACTGTACATTTGGAGGGTATTTTACAGCTGGATGCCCTTCCTAACACCAACCACATTTACAGCGTGGAACTGGATGGCACCGTTATGAGGAGCAACAGACCAGTTGGCCGCGCCGAACCTGTCTCACAACGGAACCATGATTTCAGAGCCTAACCTATCTCACAGAGTAGCCGCAGTTTGGGGACCTGGTACGGTGTGGCACTGTGATGAGGGGTGGCCAAACCCAACACAACGTTGCCAGAGTTTTGGGGGCCCGGTACTATATGGCAGCGTGATGAGGAGTGGCCAAACCCAACACAACGTTACCATAGTTTTGCGGGCCCGGTACTATGTGGCACTGTGATGAGGGGTGGCCTAAGCCAACACACATTACCACAGTTTTGGGGGCCCGGTACTGAATGACACCACTATGTGGTACCACAGTTTGGGAGTCTGGTGTTGGATGGCACCACCATACAAAGGGACCAGTGATACCACTATGAAGAGGGACAGGCCAGTTGGCCACACCAAACCCTTCACACACCAGACCCTCAGGTCAGCTATTGGATATATATATATATATAATTGTTTCTACTTTTGGCACTTTATTTTATTGACCCCATAACGATGAAAGGCAAAGTTAACCTCAGCGGGATTTGAACTCAGATCATAAAGGGAGGTAACTCTATATAATGCGAGGAGCAAAGAAAATATCAGTGATATGAAAATATTTCCTGGTGGAAGTTCAGGTAAACTCCGGGTTGGTATCCAGTTTCAGAGTGAAAATCCAAGGAATTTGAGAGGTCCACGTAAGAGTTGATATATATAGAAACAGTTGTCGCACCCCCAGTCAACATTTTAAAGTAAAAAATCGAAATAAATGTTATGAGTGTATATAGATAGATGTATGTTGTGTGTATATATATACAGTAATCCCTCGCTATATCGCGGTTCACTTTTAGCGGTCCCTTTACATCGCGGATATTCCTTTGGAACGTATCTAATTCCCTATCGCGGTAATCCTCGCCACATCGCGGATTTTTTGTTAGAACATATCTATTTTCTTATTGCGGTACTTCTGAATAAAAAGTGTTTAAATTTTAAACTTTCAATGTTTCAATGTTATTAAAGTGTATATCGTAAGAAAGGGACATCTTAAGGCTTTAATTATGTACAAATGTTTTTATTTTCCTTTCCATTACTGTTTTACTGATTGTGTTTTTCTCAAATCTACTGTGATGTCACTGGTGCTAAGCTGTATCGGCCATAACCTTTCTCTTGGACATATATATAGTGTATAGATACTGTACACAGTGTATATATAATATGTTATGATGTCACTTGTGCCAAGCTGTATCAGCCAATACCTTTCTCTTGGACATCATATATAGTGTATAGATACTGCACACAGTGTATATATTATATGTATGGTTTATATATACTGTACATAGTGTATATATAGTATATATATACTATATATATATTGTACATAGTCTATATATGTATATGCATATATGGTATATATGCTGTGATATCACTGGTGCCAAGCTGTATCAGCCATTGCCTTTCTCTTGGACATCATATAGAGTGTATAATATATACTGTACATATTGTATCTATAATATGTATATATATAGTTTATATATACTGTACATAGTGTATATATAATATATATATAGTATATATATATATATATATATATATATATATATATATATATATATATATATATAGTATATATATAGTATATATGTTGTGAAATAACTGGTGCCAAGCTGTATCAGCCAAGGCCTCTCCCCTGGATAACATCATATATAGTGTATACAGTGTATATATAATATATATATAGTGTATCTATGTGTTGTAATGTCTCTGGTACCAGCCATTACCTTTCCCTTGGACAACTTATATAGTGTATAATATATATATGTATAATATATATATAGTGTATATATATGTTGTGATGTCACTGGTACCAAGCTGTATCAGTCATTACCTTTCCCTTGGACAACATCGGTGGCGTGGAGTGAGAGACTGGTATACATAGGTGACTGCTGGTCTTCCTCAAACAACCGTACCTACCTTCCTACTCCATAGCTTCCTTCAATTGTGTGAGGTCAGCTTTTAGCACCTTACCCCAGGTAGCATGGGTTCGACGGGTCCCAATTAGAGGCAAATTGGGTCAGGTGACTGTGTCTCACTCATATAGGGGTGTTTCTGGCTAGCTTTCTACGGCTGGATGCCCTTCCTAACACCAACCACATTGACAGTGTGGATTGCGTGCATTTCCCAAGACACCTACATGTCCACTTTACAGTGTGGGTGGGCTGGGTGCTTTTTGCTGTGTCTTTTATATGTCCAGTGTGGGTGGGATATATATATATATATATGTCTGTGTCATCACCATTTAACATCCATTTTTCTATTCTTGCTTGGGTTGGACGGGTCATCCACTCCAGGAGGCAAGTCTGGCCTGGGTTGGCCATGTGTCACACCTTGCTCAGGCGAGGTATGTAAATTTGGTCGGGTATTTTACAGCTGGATTACCTTCTAACACCAACCATGTTTACAGTGTAGAACTGGATGGCTCTGTTATGAGGAGCGACAGGCCAGTTGGCTGCACTGAATCCATCTCACAGTGCAACTATAATTTGGGGACCTGGTACTGGTCATCCTTATGAGGAGGGGTGGCCATCCAGCTGCGCCAAACCCTTTTCATGAGGTTACCATAGTTATGGGGACTGGTACTGCATGGTACGGTTACGAGAAGTGCTGGCCAGTTGGCTGCGCCACTATGGGGAGGGTAGCCAGTCGGCCGAGCCAAACCCATCTCACAAGGTTACCACAGTTTTGGGGCCCTGTACTAGATGACACCGCCATAGTGATGGTGTAGCTGTAGTTTGACAGATATATAGCCTTGGTTTATATAAATAAATATCACATAGGTATATTTCTACAGTTTACCAATGTACCGTATTTACCGGCGCCGAAGTCGTCCAAAATTTTGATAAAAAATAATAAACAACCTTCGGCCTCCAGACAGATGGTAGATTTTTGAGACTTATATTAGGGAAAAAGTAACGTCTTCGACACGGAAATATGGTAAAAATATAAAGTTTCCACTGTTAAATCTATCCCTGTATTTTAAGTATTCTCTATTATCTCATACTGTTTCTCTCTTATAAGTCCTATAAGAATAAATCTTTTATTAAACTGCCATAGAGCAGACCTCTGAAGCGATAGAAAGATATAACTTATATAGCATGCTGGAATACCACTGCTTATATTGGAGAGAATTGCACTGGACAGGAAAGTTGATATCTACAGTTTACCAATATAGAAATATAAAATTTCCACTGTTAAATCTATCTCTGCTTCTTAAGTATTCTGTATTATCTCATAATGTTTCTTTCTTATTTTAGAATATCAGATGACATTGGGATAAATTATTATTTTCAATCTTGGATACATCACTTCTATTTATCATCATTTGAAGACTAAAATTTTCTAAACAGAACTTATATAACACTGTTTATATAAATCTCTCGTCGTATTACTGTGAAATATTTCCATACAGGAGATAAGCCATATCACTGCGATATCTGTTGTAAATCATTCTCTCTCAGTAGTCACTTAACTGATCACAAACGTATACATACAGGAGACAAGCCATATCACTGTGATATCTGTGGCAAATCATTCTCTATAAGTAGTACCTTAATTAAGCACAAATGTATACATGTAGGAGGCAAGCCATATTACTGTGATATCTGTGGCAAATCATTCTCTGATAGTAGTTACTTAACTGATCACAAACGTATACATACAGGACATAAGCCATATAACTGTGATATCTGTAGTAAATCATTCTCTAATTGTAGTACCTTAACTTCTCACATACGTACCCATACAGGTGAGAAACCATATCACTGTGATGTCTGTGGTAAATCATTCTCTGTAAGTAGTCACTTAACTAGACACAAACGTATACATACAGGAGACAAGCCATATCACTGTGATACATCTTTCTCTGGGAAAAGTAGCCAAACTACTCATAAACTTATACATTCAGAAGAGAAATCATAACGCATTGACATCAGTGATAAATCATTCCCTCAAATTTGTGAATTAATGAGAATACAAATACATAACATTGTGACATCTGAGGGAAATCATTCTCTTTGAATGTTACATTAACTACACACAAACATATACATACAGCTGGGAAGCCATATCACTTTGATATATTTGGTAAATCCTTCTCTAAATGTTGTGGCTTCACTAGACACTAACACATACAGGAGAGGAACCATATCATTGTGATGTCTGTGGTAAATCATTTTCTTGTAAAGATTACTTAAAGCAACACAATCAGACAATATAAAAACCATATCACTCACCGAAAATAGTGCCACCAATGTTGTTAATATTTTGAATAAAACTGTTTTGTTAAGAAATTATTCTCCTCTCATTTTATTTGTAGAAGTTGTAACCAAGAGTTTGGCTTACAAATCTGTATGATTCAGAATTTACATACGTTATATATATGTGAATGTATGTGTGTAGAAATTTGTGTCCATATATATATATTTGATTCTATGTTTGTATATACGTATGTGCATATCTGTATTTGATTTATTTGTGTATGTTTGTGTGTATATGTACGTCATCGTCATCAACATCATTGTTTTTATGTCTCTTTTACATGCTTGCTTGGTTGAACATGTCCTTCTCAACATGGCATCTTTCAACACGTCGTGTTCCTTTGTCATCTCCTCTGTGAGAGTCAGTTGTTTGAAGTCAGTTCACACAGCCTCTGTCCAGGTCTTTCTTGGTCTACCTCTACTATGGCTTCCTTCTACTGGGATTTCCTGGCACTCCTTCACCCAGTGGTCATTATCCATGTGCATCACATGTCGTACAAACACAGTCTTCTCTCTTACACACCATTTCAGATCACTCTTAAACCCAGCTTCTTCTTGAACTCGTCCTAGATCTGCCTTCTCTCACACTTACATAACATATCCTACAAAGCATGGTTGTTTCATTTCTCTCCAGTCTACATATCCTCTGCAGTCACAGCCCTTGTTTCGTTACCATACATCATTGCACATCACCCACATGTGTCATACTGTCGTCCTTTTGTACAGAGAGAGAAACCTTTTGTGGTCAACTGTTGCAGTAGCTCTCTAACCTTCTTCCATCCTATCCTTATTCTAGCTATACATCTTTCAGAGCAGCCTCCTCCACTGTTAATTAAGTCACATAGATTGCAAAAGCTATCAACTACTCCTAGGTATGTCTAATTACATATATAATTAAGCCTGACAATTCCACTACTAAAGATTTACCTCCCTTTTTGACAATATGAAACTCTCCTCTGTTTGGGGTGAAAATTGTTTGAGGAAAGAACTTTTTAATATATTTGTCAGCATGCCTAATGAAGGGTCTGTTTGGAAGTGCCTCCCCTAATAAACAGTGATGCCATAACTGGACTCACACATACATGGTAATTTAGCTAAGAACGGATTTTTCGTTAGAACATAGCTATTTTCTTATCGCGTACGATAAGTTTAAATTTTAAACTTATTAAATAAGTTTCAATGTTATTAAAGTGTATATCGTAAGGAAGGGACATCTTAAGGCTTTAACTATGATAAAATGTTTTAAATTTTCATTCCATTACTCTTTTACTGATTGTGTTTTTCTCTAATCTACTACAAACCCTTCATAGACTGACGGGAGATGTGCAGTGTATTACCAAGTGGCTACCGTGGCTGGCAATGGTCCTCATTGGTAACTAGTGGTACGATGGTTGGTGGTAGTTTCTATACGATTGTTACTGGCTGTTTTTGGTGTTTAAATACAAAAGTATGTTTTAATGAATTAATATGTACATAAAGCATGTACATAATTGTTTCTACTTTAGGCACAAGGCCAGCAATTACCCAGTGCGTTACTGGTACTTTATTTCATCGACCCCGTAAGGATGAAAGGCAAAGTTAACCTCGGCGGGATTTGAACTCAGATCGTAAAGGGACGTAACTATGCTGGAAAGCATAACGTCCGACCCTCTACCGATACTGCCAATCCGCCAAGCATGTACATAATGCAGTATTTTAAGGCTTAAACTATGAAAACAACGGTTGTCTTTATGGTCTCTCTATATCACGGTTGGTTCTGGAACGTATCATGTCTTAGTGGTTAGATCATTGGGCTTACTATCAAAAGGTGGTGAATTCGATTCTCGGACCGTGTGATGTGTTGTTTCCTTGAGCAAGACACTCTATTTCACGTTGCTCCAGTTTATTCAGCTGTAGAAATGAGTTGTGATGTAACTGGTGCCAAGCTGTATCGGTCATAGCCTTTCTCTTGGACATATATATACTGTATATATACTGTATATATACTGTATAATATATATAGTGTATAATATATACTGTACACCGTGTATATATAATATATATATATATATATATATATATATATATATATATATATATATATATATAGTGTATATATATATATATATATATATATATATATATATATATATATATATATATATATATATATATATATATATATATATATATATAAAAACACACACAGTCCACGCTGTAATGTGGCCGAATAGGCAACACGGTAAAAATTCCCAGTTCCACACTGTAAATGTGGTTGGTGTTAGGAAGGGCATCCAGCCGTAGAAAACCTGCCAGATAGTCCTATATGAGTGAGACACGGTCACCCGACCTACCTTGCCTCAAGTGGGACAACTCCCGTCTAACCCATGCTTGCGTGGAAGATGGACGTTAAACGAAGATGATGATGATATGTTGTGATGTCACTGGTGCCAAGCTGTATCAGCCATTGCCTACAACCATAAGTCTTGTCCGTAAATTAGTTTTTCAGGAACTCCCAGTGCTCTTCTATATTAAATGTCGGTATCTGTTCTTCTTTACTGTCATAGGCATCGAGTAAGATATCTTTAAATCTGTTACTGGCTGGGGGATCTTTCAGCTTCCAGAACTTTTTTCTCCAGGTTGCCTTCTGTTTCCAAGTTCATCTAGTTCTGACAATGAGGTCGCTGACAACTAAGTTATGTTGGGAGGTACATTCCTCACATGAAAGGCTTTTGTGTTTACAACTGTTCATCTATCGTTTCCTCTGATAAGGATAAAATCTATCAGACTAGAATGCTCCCCTGATCTATAGGTGATCAGATGGTTGTCGGGTTTTGGGAAATTTGTGATACATATCGACATGTCATTGGCGTCACAGAATTCTAGAAGCCTGAAGCCTTCTTCATTTCTTGTGCCAAACCCGTAGCCTCCATGGACTCTTAGAAGCCGTCACGGTTAAATTCCCCTGCAATGATTATGAAGTCATTGTCGTTTGTTAGGGCAGTAGTGTGCATTAAGGACTCGTAATACTTATTCTTAAGTTCGTCTGGCAACCCCGATTGGGTTGCGTAAGATGATATTGTGGCAATTGTTTTATTCAGGACTAGTCTGAGTTTAATGATTCATGCGTTCACCCTGTTCCCTGAGATTACCTTATCTACCCATTTGTCAGCTAATAGTATACCTACACCACCCATCCCGTTGTCATTTGCCACTCAGAAATATTTATAGCACTGACTTTTGTCTACAAGGACTCTAGCGGACTCTCCTCTCCACCTAGTCTCTTGCACACAGCATACATCAATTTCCTTTCACTCTGGCATTTCTACAATTTCTCCTGCCCTTCCATTCATTGTGCTTACGTTGTTGGTTCCAACTCAGAGTTTTGGACATTTGCCATCATTCGTGGGAAAAGGTGAATTTTTGCAGTGGAGTGTGTATGCTTCCTATCTCTGAATTAAAGCTTCGCATGGGTGCTTGGTAACTCGCAGATTCATATTCATTTATTTATTCGGGGTTGTTCTATTTATCCTTCGCTCCTCCATAGATAACGGTAAAGTCCAACCTCTCCTCAATGTGGCAGGACGGTGACAACGGGTAGTGTCAGAGCTATGCCGTCTGGAACTTCGGTTCCTGGTAGGGACCCAAGGCGGATTGGTCTGGTATTAGGGCCGCAACCCGGCAAAAGGGGCTCTGGTGAAAATCCAAAAGTTGTCTGTTCCGGTAACCGGCGATTTCGGGTCGTTTCTGTCCCTGCATCTATGGAGAATCGGCGGCAAACAGGACGTTTTTTCCTCTCGTTCGGGATATACATGCGGGTTTTGGGGGGGGGGGGGACTGCTTGTGAATTCACTACTGCCATCACACTTCTTCCATGAATCCTACAAATATGAACTAAGAATACGAATTTCCTTCCCGCAAGCAACAGCGCTCCTACCGCTATGGCTCTACAGACTACCCCCACAGTAGTCCCGCTCTTCAGATGAAGGAAGGAATTGAGGGTGGCGTGCTGGAACGTCCGAACACTTCGTGACAACGGTGTCCAGGCACTTACAATGAAGGCTCTGCACAGGTACTGCGTTAGTGTCGCTTGCCTTTCAGAAGTTCGACTCACCGCTGTTGGTCATCTTCCGATCAAAGTTCCTGGCGAGGACATCTCCTACCACTTGTACCATAGTGGCGTGACTGACAACAGTGACCTTGATGGGGTTGCTGTAGCGCTCAGCCCCGACGCGCAAGCGGCTATGCTGGCGTGGCAGCGGATCTCACACCGACTCGCGCTGGTTCGATTGAAGAGTCAAATCTCCAACGTCAGCGTAATTGCCGTCTACGCTCCCACACTCAATGCGGACGAGGTGGACAAGACGCAGTTCTATGCCGATCTCCAAAAAACCGTGGATGGCGTCTCCTCCAGTGATGTTCTCATTGTCGCTGATACGGGCAGTGAGCATGGGTCAGACCATACTCTTGTTCGAGCGCAACCCTTCGTCTGCGGCTGCGGGCGAAACCTCCTCCCAACCCCAGAAAAGGATCGACATCTCGCGACTCAAGTTCGATGCTGGAAATGCTTTCCGGCTAGAGCTGTGAAACTGATTCCAAATGTTGAGTAACGAGGTGGAACAGCAACCGTAGCAGGAGTGGAACGCGCTCAGGGCGGCAACGGTTGAGGTGGTCAGAGAGCATCTTGGGTCGACCCAAAGACGCCATCGGGACTGTATCTCCGGCGGAACTCTTGAACTCGCGGAGAGGGCGAGAGTGGCTCGACTCGAGGGTGCACCCAAGCTTCGAGATCTCCGACGTCGCACATCTCAGGCTATTCGGGCCGATCGGAATGCGCACTGGCGCGAATTTGCGGAGCAGACGGAGAGGGCAGCAGCCTGTGGTGACTCGCGCAAGCTCTACCAACTGGTGAAGCGGGCCAGCCGAAGCAGTATGGGTATCAGCAAGACGATCTGTGATTGGAACGGGGTGGTCATTACCAATCTTAATGACCTGCTAGTCCGATGGCGGGACCATTTCTCCGAGCTGCTCAACCACCCACGCCAGCCTACGTGCAGCCTTCCGGAGAAGAACACGGGTGCAGCACTGCCCCTTCAACGGTCGAAGCGGTACGTAGTGTCCTGATACATCTCCGGAACACAAGGCGCCGGGCGAAGATGGCGTTCCGGCTGAGGTCTACAAGGCCGAGCCTGCTTGGCTCCATCGAGTCTTCTACTCGGTGTGGGCGATGGAGCGGTTCCCTGGTGACTGGAGCGAGGCAACTCTCCTACCCTTCTTCAAAAAAGGCGACAGGAAACTGTGTTCCAACTCCAGAGGTATCAGTTTAATTGACATTGCTGCCAAAACCTTCGCAATTCTTCTGCTGAAGAGGTTCCAGGCCATCCGTGATGTCTATACCAGTCCTTCTCAGGGCGGCTTCTGTCTGGGGAGGGGGTGCGTTGATCAAATCTTCATTCTCCGGCGTTTCCTGGAACAACGGTGGGCACATCAACAGCCTACCATCCTCTGCTTCATCGACTTTGCAGCTGCCTTCGACTCAGTAGATCGGGAAGCCCTATGGCGTATAATGCAGGCGGACGGCATGCCAGTGAAGCTGCTTCATCTCATACAAGGCTACTACCGGTCGACTCGGGCTCGAGTGAGGGTCTATGGTGGGGAGACGGAGTCGTTCGATGTTGGGACCGGTGTTCGGCAGGGGTGTGCGCTATCGCCAACTCTCTTCAACTATGCCATTGACTGCCATAGTTCGGGATGCCGTCAGGACAAGGGAAGAAGCCGGCTCAACCTATCAAGTACAAGTAAGTAAGATAACGGTAAACAAAAATTCTTTAGTGCAGGGCTAGTAGTAGTAATCGCATAGTTTATTGGGGCTAGTAAGGGCAGTGTGGGGACAAAGAGGGAGGGAGTGGTTAGTCAGGTCCCGGTATTTAACTATCTTCCTCTTCCCTCTTTTGAAGGTAGTAAAGCCTGGGTTTGTGGCTGAAGTGAACATGTTGGAGGAAGAGATCTAACCCATACTAAACCTCCAACTAATTCTGCTACTTGTCTTTTTCAGCTGTGAGACATGTGGAATGATGTGTCTTGCTTAAGGACACAATGTACCTCCCTAACTGAGAGTTGAAAACATGATATTACCATATGTTGTATGACTTCACTATAAAATATATGTTAGTATACATATGTATAAGTATATATTTGTATGTATACCTTGTCTCATTCCATGAGAGTAACTTGGTCAGTCTATGAACTCCTCATCCGACCCTTCTATATGTATATACATGTTTGTCAGTTTGTGTGTACATATGTATATAGAATATTATCCTAACTACTATATACACCACATATACACTAAATATGATATTGTCCAATATATATAGACTATATATCATGTTGTCTAAGGGAATGGCTGATATAGATTGGGAGCAGTGACATTACACCTATTATATACACTATATATAGAATAATAATAAATTATTGTGTACAGTGCTCAGGTGCACTGCAGCTCATCAAAGGTGCATGTATAGTACAGATAATAATGTTCAAATGCCAGGAAAATGAACAGTGTATGAGTCATAATATACATGTGTGCGTGTGTATGAAGGAGGGATATCAGGTGTAGTGTTGGTGAATTTCAGAAAGCATGAAGGTTTTAATGGACGCAGGTAGTTTGTTTCATGTTTCAGCAACTCTGAGTGTGAAAAGATGTTTCCGAAAGTCATGGGAGCTGTGCTGTTTTCTGACTTTGTAGGCATGCCCACGTGTGTTAGACATATGGAAATCAAAAAGATGCTGAGGCTTGTTGATGGCAAGATGGTTAATAATCTTGTGGGTGTTTACCAACTCAGTTGCCAGACGTTGGAGCTTCAATGTATCCATGCCCAGGGAAGCAAGGTGTTCAGTGTACGGTAGATTCCTGATGGAGGGTATTCGCTTGGTTGCACGTCTCTGAAAAATTTCCAGTCCGTGATCCATTATTGCATTGTGTCCAGGTCAGATTGCAGGAAAGATCTATTGTGTTCAGGATCTGTCCTTTTTATCTCAAGGTGCAGCTTGATGTCATCTGCATATTTCAGGACTGTGGCATTCTTTAAGTTGGCATCATTAATATATACAACAAACAAAAAGGGACCAAGAACAGATCCCTGTGGTACACCAGATGACATCTCATACGGTGAGGAATGTTGTCCTAGAACCGTGACTACCTCTCTTCGACGGAGAAAGAAGTACATCAACCAGTTAAAAAGATCATCCTTCACACCCATTGCAGAGAGTTTTGCCATAAGTCTTTTGTGTGGCACAGAATTGAAAGCTTTAGCAAAGTCAAGGTAAACAACATCCACCCACGAGCCGCCATCACTAATCCGGGTTATGTCTTCAAGAAACTTGATAAGTTGATCACACCAGCTGGAGTTAGCGATAAATCCAAATTGCGAGGGCCGGATAAGACTATGAGAGTTCCAGAAGTTCCAAAGAGTTTCTCTGACACAGGATTCTATCAGTTTGGCAATGCAGCTAGTAAGACTGACTGGACGATATTTGACAGGTCACCCTTTTTGAACATAGGAATGGCACTGGGAGTTTTCCACTGTTGTTCAGATAGAATTGAAAGAAGAGTGATAGCTGATGCAGAAGGATGTACCCACCACGTTTGAGAAGCAGGTACGTAACACATTCAAGACCAGAATAGGCATGGTTGCGTCTATTCTTAAGGTGACGTCGCAGCATTGCAGGTGTAAAATTCCATAGTTGTAATAGAATCAGATGTCAGAGTTGATGGAGATGGTAAATTTTCGTTTTCAACAGTGAAAATGCCTGCATAGCATTCAGAAATGAGCTCTGCACGTTCCTTGGGGTCGTCAGTAATCTGTTTTGTGTGGGGATTGTGAAGACGACTAACTGGAGAGGGAGGCCGCTGCTTTGAGTGTACATATTTCCAGAACACCTTACTGTCAGGCTTGGTTGCTATGCGCCGTTCAGATAATGTAGTTTTAGATACACTATGTCTGATAGCCACTAATACTAACTACTGAACATTACATAATGTAGTCCTAGATATACTATGTCTGATAGCCACTAATACTAACTACTATACTGCACATTAGGTAATATAGTCCTAGATACACTATCTCTGATAGCCACTAATACTAACTACTATACTGCACATTAGGTAATGTAGTCCTAGATACACTATCTCTGATAGCCACTAATACTAACTACTATACTGTATATTAGATACTGTAGTCTTAAATACACTATGTCTGGTAGGTACTAATACTAACTATTATACGGTAGATTACATAATGTAGTCCTAGATACACTATGTTTGATAGCCACTAATACTAACTACTATACAGTACATTAGATAATGTAGTCTTAGATATACTATGTGTGATACCCACTAATACTAACTACTATACAGTACATTAGATAATGTAGTCTTAGATATACTATGTCTGATAACCACTAATACTAACTACTATACTGTACATTAGATAATGTAGTCCTAGATACACCATGTCTGATTGTCACTAATACTAACTACTATACTGTACATTAGATAATGTAGTCCTAGATACACTATGTCTAATAGTCACTAGTATATACGCAGTTCTCAGGGAGATTCAGCGAGACAAAACCAGACCGCCTGGTCCGGGATTCGAACTCACCAACCATACGTTCTTGAATTACGCGCTATCACCGCGTAAACCCGGTTTCCTCCACACAATATAAACCAGAATAATTTAATCCGGATTCATTCACTAACAAGATTTACAATAAGTCGCTGAGAGTGATCTCCCTTGGCTGACTTTAAAATCTTTTCTTTTTCCATTAGAAACTAATTTGTTTCATGTCCGACTGAAAGACTCTGGAGTTTTTGCCTGTCTTGGGTTTAATTAATGAGGAATTTTGAGGTATTTATAACAATTATTAATTATTTCATTACTGAGATATCATTTACAGGATTTACTAAAGTTTTTAATTATTAATTATTTTATTAGTAACTTCACATGTGGTCCTTGTATAAAATTATGTTGGAAGATTTTAGGAAGAAGCTATGTAACCGGTCCCGGTAAAATAAACTCCCAGGCTATGTAGCCGGTAAGAGTGTCAGACTCCATGTGGTGCGGCCCTTTATGGTCTGAGTTGAGACAATTTAAAATCTTTTCCACCATAAATTGTTAACAAAAAAGTTAAAGTCATTTAGTCGTCCATTCGTAACATATGTTACACTTTAGTTACATATACATCTACTGTGTTACATACATACACATCTACTGTGTTACATACATACATCTACCGTGTTACATACACACACATCTACTGTGTTACATACACACACATCTACTGTGTTACATACACACATCTACTGTATTACATACACATCTACTGTGTTACATTCACACATCTACTGTGTTACATACACACACATCTACTGTGTTACATACACACATCTACTGTGTTACTTACACACATCAACTGTATTACATACACACACACATCTACTGTGTTACATACACACACATCTACTGTGTTACCTACACACACATCTACTGTGTTACATACACACACATCTACTGTGTTACATATAAAAATATCTACTGTTACACACACATCTACTGTGTTACACATATCTACTGTGTTATATGCACACATCTACTGGGTTACATACACACATCTACTGTGTTACATACACACACATCTACTGTGTTAAATACACACATCTACTGTGTTACATACACACACATCTACTGTGTTACATACACACACATCTACTGTGTTATATACACACACATCTACTGTGTTACATACACACATCTACTGTGTTACTTACACACATCAACTGTATTACATACACACACACATCTACTGTGTTACATACACACACATCTACTGTGTTACCTACACACACATCTACTGTGTTACATACACACACATCTACTGTGTTACATATACAAATATCTACTGTTACACACACAGACATCTACTGTGTTACACATATCTACTGTGTTATATACACACACATCTACTGTGTTACATACACACATCTACTGTGTTAGATATACGCATTTACTGTGTTACATACAATCTACTGTGTTACATACACACACATCTACTGTGTTACAAACAAACACATCTACTGTGTTACATATACACACATCTACTGTGTTACATACACATCTACTGTGTAACATACACACACATATACTGAGTTATATACACCCACATCTACTGTGTTACACACACACACATCTACTGTGTTACATACACATATCTACTGTGTTACATGCACACAGCTACTGGGTTACATACGCACACATCTACTGAGTTACATACACACACATCTACTGAGTTACATACACACACATCTACTGTGTTACATACAGACACATCTACTGTGTTACACACACACATACACATCTACTCATACATATTCATAAATAGAGACACACTACAAAATAATTATTACATACAAACACATCTAGGTAATGATTGAGGAAGGAAGGGGCGATGTGTGTGTTGCGTACCTTTAAGGTTTACCGGCTTCGTAGCTTATTTGAAGATTTCATTATAATTATGAACCTCGTATTTCGATTAATTATAAATAATTTTGAGCGATTTATCACAATTGTTAGTTAATTACTAACATAGTAACTTAACATATGGTTGTTATACAGAATTTCGTTGGAAGACTTTAATTTAGATAGGAACCATTTCCATAGAACGAGAACCAATTTTAGCTAGGTTTCTACCAAAAGGGTTAATGAAGAACTTTGAACAATTTACTAAAATTATTAATTATTTCATTCCTAAGATAATGTTTGAATACACAATTACATGTGTGTATATATATATATAAACAGTATATATAAAGTATATATATAGTATACAAATGATGTAGTAGGATAATGAGTAGTCTTAAGACAAGTCTGTCCAGATAGCTGCACTTTAACTTACACTTATTTGGACTGTGTGTTGGCTAGCAGACCTGTATTTTGAGGTCTATCTGGTCCATTATGAGGGAGGTCTGGTTAGTTGGCAGCACCATGCCTTACTTGTGGTATATGTATGTATAGAAATATATTATTGTATATGTATAACTGTCCATCTATATGTATATACATGTATGTTTAGGTATGTGTTTACATACATATTTACATTTTCAGATGTATACACGTAAGAGTATATATATCTTTATATATATATAACGGCGATGAATTAGTTTTGCGAGGATTTTTATATGAAATCGTGTGTCGAAACAAATATTGTTATACTTGGGGAGGATCATGTTTGTGTAATATTGCCAGAATTAATAACAGAACACACTCACTGTTTGGTTGGTTTTCGCTTTTCGTTTCTGTGTCTTTTATATCGGTAATCTAATATACTCGGTCCTCAATGTTGCCATTGACTGACCGACGGTCAAAAATAATACAGATACAATATAGACACAAACACATATATATAGTTTATCATAAATCTTTCGTTGCACATCTGCAACATCGTCAGTGGTGCTATTGTTTCCTCCTGTTGAATTGTATGGCTACGCCATTTTTATTCAGTCTGTCTATGGCAACATTGAGGGCCGAGTATATTAGATTACCGATATAAAAGACACAGAAGAGTAAAGCGAAAACCAATCAAACAGTGAGTGTGTTCTGTTATTAATTCTGGCAATATTACACAAATATGACCCTCCCCAAGTATAACAATATATATATATATATAGTAATAATAATAATAGTAATAATAATAAATTTGAAGACTAAAATTCAAAGAGGGCTCGATAAGGATAAATATATATCAAATATATAAGAACCGTAGAGCAAATATTTATTAAAATAACAGATTAAAGTTTAAGCAAAGAATCGCTACTTTCACCCTTAACGGGATCTTCTGAAACTAACAAAGTCAATCTGTAAACGCAGAATTGGATATTTCAAAAAACATTGCAACCGGAGGAAGATAGGAAGACGATACTTTGGTTCGTGGGAACGTTCCCTGGCAAAGAACGGGAAAAAACGAATATAATACGTCATTAATAGGAGCGGTGAAAAACAATTACGCGCAAAGACAGAACCACGTTTATGGTATAAAAGAGGTCGTAGACTAATGTTCTCTTAGGTGGTTCATAGAGACGTTCAATGAACGAAAAAAACGAAGATAATACGTCATATGTGGATCGTGGAGAACAATTGCACGCAAAGACAAAACCACGTAAATGGTATAGCAGAAATCGTAGACTAAAATTCTAACTAGGAGACCGAATAAATCTCCGCTTCAGAATTAAGAACAAAGTAAATAAATACAATACAGAAGTAATAGAATTTAAATAAATACATACACGCATACAAATACGTACATACACAAGCATACGCGAAAACACTTACCATAGGTATACAAAACCACGCACATATAAATATGTGTGTGTGTGTGTGTATGCGTGTATACAAATAAATAAATAATTAAATAAATAAGTATATAACAAGCGCACACACATACCTTCATGTAAATACACAAATCTTCGGAGACGTAAGTCAACCAAAACATGAAGTACACATATACACACACCCTACATACGTACGAACCTGCATACTCACACAGGCGCAACACTCCCATATACACATAACCAAACCATATGTACCAGAATATATTAAATTATACGCCATAACATATACAATCAAATATACGTACGAGAAGGTATACGTACCTTCACAAAACATACAGGTAATATATACTTACCTATGCAAATAAGTAATGGTATAAACAAAACATATACTCAGCTACCACATCAAGACGTAAAATATCCACGTATAGAGCGTTCTATCCGTTAGGGGCTGTAATACAGGAAAGTTTTGTGCAATTTATGTTTACAAGCCGAAATTGCCTCAGATTTTTTGTTTAAGATGTCGTCTGTGGCGTAGAGTATTTCCAGGGCCACAGCGGCGCAGAGGTCACATGGTCTTTTATTTCCATTACACGATCTAGCCTGGGACATCCTAGCTAGGGCTAGATCGTATAACGGAAATAAAAGGCCATGTGACCTCTGCGCCGCTGAGGCCCTGGAAATACTCTACACCACAGACGACATCTTAAACAAAAAATCTGAGGCAATTTCGGCTTGTAAACATAAATTTCACAAAACTTTCCTGTATTACAGCCTCACGTTATACCCTAACGGATAGAACGATCTATACGTGGATATTTTACGTCTTGATGTGGTAGCTAAATGTATATATTTTATTATCTGATGATTCTAAAGACATGATTTATGATATATTGCTCTGATTTTTTTATTTATTAATTCTTCATAGAGCTTAAAAGTGACCAGTTGCAACCTGTATATATCTACAACTTTATGTATATGTTAACCTTTATATTTAATAATCTCCCAATAGGTTGAGATTAAATTTGGCGATATTTGGCTGCGCTTTCTACAGCAAGCCTACCCGCCGTAAGCAACCAATCACATTCTTTCTTTCTGGCTTGACCACAGCCACATAGCGATTCTTAGCCATTTTTGAATCTATTTTTGGCGGGATCGGATTGAAAAACTAGATGTCTGATTTTGAGTTTGTCTCCTGATGAATCCTAACTCAGGACATTCCTATTATTTGGATGTCTAAAAATAAGGAAGAAACCATGGTAGAGATATAATTACGGTATGTGCGCATTTCTTCTAAGTTTAATTTTACACCTAATTGTGTATGGTTGATGGTATATTTAGTCAGTTTCTACATGCTGTCGAAATGTTGGATAAATACTCGATTGAGGCCGCCGCGAAGAGGCTACGTTCGGTTATTTGTCGGAGATTTCTCCATAAGAGCATTTATTCTTATAGCTTGTTCTAATTGATTTTTTTATATGGTTAATTATGCTAATTAGAAGAAGAAATAGTATATATTTTATTATCTGATGATTCTAAAGACATGATTTATGATATATATATATATATATATATATATATATATATTTATATATATATTTATAAATATATAAACATACATATGAGTGTATATATATATATATATATATATATATATATATATATATATATATATATATATATATATATATATATATTTATAAATATATAAACATACATATGAGTGTATATGTAGAAGTTCTATTTAAATTGTTGGGATACAACAAGCAAATATTTTTATAACTGATATAAAGCACTCAACAAATTATTGGAGTAAAAATACGATATATTAACAAATGGAAACTATATTTATAAAACCATATTTATTTCATTATACATATTTCAAGACACCAAGTCAAATTATGGTGCGCTTTCATCAGATAAAATATAATATAGATCAGTATTATAAATAAATATCCGTTAAAAATACTATAGTGAATTCTGTACAGCAACGCATTTCTAGAATTTCAGCTAGTAGGAATATATTTGATGATAAAGCCCATTATTACAACGAAGCGTTAGGTAGATCTGGATATAGGAATAAAATTAAATACATTGATAATAATAATATAACAACTAGCCATAATCTTAACAATTTTAACAACTATAATAGAAAACCTCACAATAATTCGGAAAACCAAAAAAGAAATAGAACTAGGAATATATTATGGTTCGCTCCTCCTTTCTCATTATATATTAAAACTCCTATTGCTAAGCTATTCTTTAAAGCTCTTGATAAATGCTTCCCTAGAACACATAGATATTACTCAATATTTAATAGACATACTATAAAATTAACTTATTCATCCCTCAAAAATTTAGCGCAAAATATTAATAGAATTAATAATAGAAATTTAAAACATAACCAAAATACCACTAATAACCCCAGCAATATCCAATTTCGTAATACAGCTCAATTTAATAATACAGCTCCTAGTAACTTAATTTTTGATAAATGTAACTGTAGAAATAAATCTAACTGTCCGTTAAATAACAATTGTTTAGCTAACAATATAGTATATAATTGTAATGTAAAAACTAATTTAAATTCATTTAATTATGTAGGATCTACTTCCACAGATTTTAAATCTCGTTTTAATAACCATAAATGCTCTTTTACACATTTAAACAAAAAATCTTCAACTTCTCTATCTAGCTTATTATGGGACCTTAAATTAAAGAACGTTAAATATTCGTTACTTTGGAATATTATTTCAAAAGCTACTCCATTTAACTCCTCTTCCGAAAATTGCGATCTTTGTATAGAGGAAATATTCTTTATATTAAAAAGCAAAAATCCCCTGAACGTAAGGATCAATCTTTTCAGTTGCTGCAAACATAGATTGAATTCAACGTTTAAATATAAATTTAAAATGTAATATATAACTCATTCTATTAAATATATTGAACCTATCGATAAATCATTAGATTCCTTCATTTGACTGCTTAAAACTCTCATTATAAAAAAAAATTTTGCTAGGAAACTTTTCTAGATAAACATACTGAAAGCTCTTAAAAGGGGAAAATATTTCCTTTGAAAGTTTCTCCTATTTTTGAAAGTTTCTCTTTTTTGAAAGTTTCTCTTTCTTTTTCTTTGAAAATTTTTCATATGGTTATAAAAAATTAAGTTAAACATACTGAGAGTTAAATATTATATATAAAAAATTTAAATTCATTTTTATACTGAATCTTTAGACATATTCCTATATTTAAAATTATATCTTAAAATATTTTAAAATATTTTTTTAAATTATATTGCTTTAAAGTTATATTGCTTAAAATTGTATGAATATATTTCCAAATCGTAATTCCTTTTAAAGCTATAATTCATTTTTATTTTATTTTATATATTATGTACTTCATATTTATCTCTCTCTCTTTATATATATATATGTATGATGCATGTCTACCTGTATCTGTATATGTGTGTGTGTGTATCTATGTAGGGGTTGTGTATATGTATACATGCATACAATTCGAATGCACTCTGTTATAAAGGATTTCTTACGGTTTATGCTAAACAAACTTATGTAATAACAGTCACAACTACATAACAGGTGGATTTATTAGATATAAAATTTATAAAATTTATAAAATTTATAAAATTATAACTTAGTATTAAATAATATAAGGTTTGTATAATCTTAAATTTCCTTTATTATCTTAACATTTATAACATTTAATATAAGTAAATAACTTAATTTCCTTCACGCTGTTTTGCTATTACATAGAAATGATTTTTCTCTGATTTTTTCTCCGATTTCTCCGAAAAATCTATAAGTTTAGAAAAATTCCTATATCTTAAACGTAAAAAATCTTTTATTGTATGTATATATATGTATGTGTATGTATATATGTATATATATGTATATATATATGTTTGTGTGTGTATATATATGAATGTATTCTTTTAATAATATATAGATTTTTTAATAATATATAGTTTTAATAATATATAGATTTTAATAAAATATAGATCTCAATTTTAATGTATAGATCTCAATAATTTAATTGATAATTTAATTGATAAACTAAACATTTAATCATATTTAATCACTGGATAAAATTCTCCAGTTATTATTATTTATTTATTTTCTATTCACGCTTATTTACTCTTCCTAACTCATCCAATAAATATTTATTTTTTCACTTCATCTTAAAAGTTACGCTAATACAACAAGCTATCACTTAGGGCTTTCTCTTTCTCTCTTTCTCTTTCTCTTTCTCTTGTTTTCTTATTTTCCTCTTAGAGTTTGCTCTTTTTTCTCTTTTTTCTCTTTTTCTCTTTTTTCTCTTTTTCTTTTCTTTCCCTTTTTTCCATACTTCAACGGCTTATTTTAAATCTACTGATATTTAAACATATCCGACACTAATTTGCATAATAGACTAAATTTAATAACCCCACTATCCGGGAGCTTCCAAGAGAAATGGTCGCATTCTTTAAGGGTATGTCAATATATATTTATAAAACTGATCTATACTATATTTTATGTGATGAAAGCGCACCATAATTTGACTTGGTGTCCTTGAAATATGTATAATGAAATAAATATGGTTTTATAAATATAGTTTCCATTTGTTAATATATCGTATGAGTGTATATATATATATATATATATATATGTTTATATTTATATATCAATCATCTTTTAATATATATATGCATATATAAAATATATACAGCGTCTCGTCCCATAAATGTATACACTTCAACTACAGTCTATGTAAATGTGTATACATATTTTAGGGACACCCTGTATATATACATATCATATAACGTGACTCCTACTATTATAGGTTGTATAGATCGTCACAGATGAAAATATTTATTTCGACCAAGATTGAATATTTAATTGTTTCTACTTTTGGCACAAGGCCAGCCATTACCCAGTATATTACTGGTACTTTATTTTATCGACCCCCGTAAGGATGAAAGGCAAAGTTAACCTCGGCGGGATTTGAACTCAGAACGTAAGGGGACATAACTATGCTAGAAAGCATGGCATCCAACCCTCTACCGATACTGCCAATTCACCGCCCTGATTGAATATTTAATGGAATTAAGTGGAATTAGGAAATAAGACAATAAAACAGTGAAATGAAGACATAAGAGGTAGATAGAGTTAAAGAAGAGAGGGGGAGAGAGAATTAACACAGTTTTGTCTTTCTATCTCTCTCACTCCTCCTCCTTCCATATTTTATTGTCTCTTACTACTCCTTATAAAAGCAGGTCTGACCCTTAGTCTGAATTATATCTAATTATGTAGGTTTAACTTTAACAAGATTACCGAATCACTGCTCGAATTTGGGGCTTCTGAAACTAACTTATTGTGTTAGCAGATGTTGGATGAGAATAAAAATGTGGAGAAGCAAGGCGATAGATCTTTCTTTTTATTTGTTTTTGAATTAATTTTTCCGTGTTTTCTTTTCTTTTGCTTGTAAATACAACCCACGTGTTGTAAAAGTGGTTGAGTTACTGCAGTGTTAATGCTTCAGTGCGTGGAAGCCAGGTTAACAGCAGAAATCTTGTTGAGAGATGTACTGGTACCAACCACATAATTATGGAGATAATGTTCAGATGAATAATAAATTGTGGAATTTCCTAGCTTTCGTCCAGGTAAGGCTAAGTAGGCTTTTTGCTGTGTTACCTTAGGTTTGTAAGGGCTATTTAAGTCAATATTTCAGTGATTGATTTCTTGTTTTTTGGTGGGTAGTCGCACGTGGTTGTATGTGTTGATTATGTTGACTTAAGTGGAGCCCTAAAAAAACCCGTCCGGCAGGGACCGCTGCCTAGACAGAAGTTTGAGATGTAATAAAAACAGTGGAGGAGAAATAAATATAATATATTCACGAAACATGTGTTACACGTGATTACGAATAAAATGTCAAACTGAAACTTGGATCACTCAATCCTGATATATATTTCATTAGGGAACTTCCCGATTGTCTTTAAACTGGGGCTTAAAGCAACCGACCAAACAGTCCTTTCCTAATTCAAGAAGGTATGTGACCTGAAAGAAATTTGGCTGCTATTTCCAACAGGTCAAGTAACCACATAGAGGTATTCACTCCTTCTCTCGAAACAAACATATTTGTCATTGTTAGTGGTTTTAGCCAAAAGGTTCTTGTTGAAATCAGTAATTCTTTTACAGGAAAGTTAGGATTAACTAATGAACTTGATACAATTGAGTGAGGGAAGATTTTAGCTGGCCAACATTGAAAACACTTTCTAAATGAGACAGAACACTTTGTAGAATAATTATTTCAATGATTCTTGTCTACCTTTTCCTTTCAACTTTCTCTTTCATTTCACTTGTTTTTCCTTCTTTTCTTTAACCTTCTTATTAGATTATATGTTGTCTTATATTTTCACTTGGACTCTATACTTCTCTGTGTTATATCTATAAGGTTCCATGTGAAACACCATAACTAGAATACAATTGAACAACGAACAAACGATTCGTTTCTGTTGTAAAGAATTTTTCGTTACAACGAATTATTTTTATACCCCGTGAATTTCGTATAACAGAATTTCACTGTATATATATTATGTGTGTGTGCATATATATATATATATATATATATATATATATATATATATATATATATATATATATATAGAGAGAGAGAGAGAGAGAGAGAGAGAGAGAGAGAGAAATTACATGAATCAAAGTTCAGTTTAAATCATTTATTTGCTTACAATTGTTTCCTCCAAACCGAGGATTGGATTCTTCGGAGCAATTATTTAGTGATTTTTTACATACTTGACCTCCTTTTCAACACAAGAGACATATAGAAACATATGTATATATTGACCCACAGTGGGTTGACATCCATCATAATAATATAGCATGGCAATTTACATACAAAGGTTACAGTGATATTAAAGGACAAAATTAAAGTTAAAATTAAAATAAAACATTGGCAGTTTATGAAGATAAAGCAAGAGGAAAGTTTAGAGTAGTCAGTGTATGTAACAGTCTCACGTGTGGCATGCACGCGTGTCTTATTTATACAGGATTATAGTGCGGCAGATTGTTACATGTAAAACAAGCGGTTAAAGCAGGCAATCAATAGCATCATGGGGGCTGTATTGTTAAAGTATTTCTCGCACACACCTGTACGATATATAAGCCCGTGTGTAGAGAAACACCAAAAATATCAAAAATATCAAAAATATTACAAATGAGAAGCAAAACAGTACCACTGTCCTCGCAGCCACCACCACTCACACAATCCAGGAAACGCAATTTATAGACTACATGTCCATCACACAATCCACGATGATTCAACATTGGGTGCCTGGTGAACCATGTTATAAACCATAGCTTGTCGTTCCATAACTCGATTCATAGATCAGGTTGTTTTTGTTGTGAGAGATGACATTGTATTATATTCCGGAAGTGTGTGTGTGATTAAGGGGAGTTAATGCGTAAGGGGAGTTAATGCGTAAGGGGAGTTAATGCGTAAGGGGAGGTAACTAGCTGATTTCCATAGTTAAATTTATTATCCTAAAGTACATTAATGGTGTTTCAAATGAGTCCCTATCATATAAGGTTATAAACAATTTCTAAATTTAAGTAGTGTGTTATGAGGGGGGCTTTTAAAGGTTTTAACTCCCCTTAGCCACACACACACTTCCGGGTAGTATTCAATGTCGATTCTCGAAACGTAACAGCCTCCTGTATTGAACTAAAGAACATCAGACTACGATTCTCTAACTGGATTGTCAAACGCTCAATATCGAATTGTCGTGGATTATGTGAGGGGCATATAATCTGAAAAATACACTCCCCTGACTATGAAAATGTCGAAGTACATGAAGTCCATATCATCCCTTCGCTGTGCATTTCCAATACTTTTAATATTTTTAATGCTTGCACTATTTTTAATGCTTATATCATTTCTCCACACACAGACTATAACAATCATATAAAGAATTTGCCACCAGATCAACCAACCTAACACTCTTGTTTACCTACCTAAGTGCTTCTACTACACGTAACTCTCTGCCACACTATATAAACAAGACGCACGTGCTTGCCACACATATAACATTTGCACTATATAACCGCTTATTTTCATGTTGTATTTTAACCTGTATTTTGATTTTTGATTGTACCTTTTAATATGAATGTAATCTCTAAGTGTGTACTGCGACTCTAAATGCTGTAATGAATGTTGACCCACAATATTTGCATATGTATCCGTATGTCTCTTGGGTGAAAATGAGGTCATATAACTGTCCATTCATTAATAAATTGGTCCGAAGAATCCAAACCTCGGTTTGGCCTCCAAACAGTTGTAAGCACAAAAATGTTTTGAACAGTTCTTTGATTCTTATATTTCATATAACTGCTCTGTAAATCATCTGATGTTTTTACATTGAGCTACTTAACTTACTGGTAATAAGGTAGTAATATATTACTGCCTACCACTATTTAGGGTTTGTATAAAAAAAATATATATAACTGCAAAAGGTTTTTGTATTTACATAACCATAAATAGTATAATTAATACTATATATATATATATATATATATATATATATATATATATATATATATATATATGTATATATGTATATATGTATATATATATATATATATATATATATATATATATATGTATGTATAAAGAAAAAGAGATGAAATCGAAAATGCAACTGGAGTCATGTTTTTAAAAAAAATAAGACTCCAGTTGCATTTTCGATTTCATCTCTTTTTCTTTATACTTTCACTCGTGTAGGACACCTCGGTTATTTTTCATTTTGTAAAAAAAACCTCACTTTCTAATATATATGTATATATATATATATATATATATATATATATATATATATATATATATATATATATGTATATATATATATATAAATATATGTATATATGTATATATATATATTATGTCAAGTCACCAGTTGGTGCTACTGGTAACATGTATCCCAGTACAACCTGTCTCATGGTCGGGTCGTTGGCGACTAAACTGGCAACCCCACCAAGGTTTCTTGGTGAGGAGGGGGACTTTGGACATCCTGCAGGACTAAAAACAAAACCTGTCAAAGGGCAAAAGAGCTCTTAAGAGTCAATGGCCATCCAAAATCACCGGCAGAGATAACCCCTTAGCCTTTATCAAGGCAGAATTCTAGGAGAAGGAAAACTCTGATATAACACCTGCAACCCTGATGGTATCCAATGATGTTGACTTGTTCTTCTTTTTGGTAAATATCATCTTGGTTAAGAGAGTGGGATTGGCTTTGTGGAGTGCCTTTGCTCACTAGAAAAGCTTCACGGCACAGGCATTGCTTTATATCTGGAGATCTCTCTGCACTTGTCGTCACATGGTACCATGGGCCCAGTACTATGTGTCAATAATTGACACAAGTGTAGTGTTTGTACCAGCGTTTTCAAGTCGCTGGCTGGACTAAAAAGTCACACTCGTTCAGCCCATCGGTAGGGGTTCTCCTACATGGATATAAAGTAGTGGCCGTACTCTCAGTTGCTTCACGCCATGAAACCGGGATAAGCACTGGCCAAATGAGCCTGCTGGTTTAAGACAGTCTTTAGACATATATATATATATATATAGTGTCTTGCTCAAGGAAACATCACCTGGTCTGATAATTGAACTCACAACCTTTCGATTGCAAGGCCAATCCTCTAATCACTAAGCCATGTGCCTCCATTCATATATATATAGTGGTTAGAGCATTGGCCTTGCAATCGAAAGGTTGTGAGTTCAATTCTCAGACCAGGTGATGTGTTGTTTCCTTGAGCAAGACACTTTATTTCACATTGCTCCAGTTTACTCAGCTGTACAAATGAGATGATAGGGACTGGGGTCCCTATCATTCCACTGCAAAGTGGTCATGGAGGTGCCAAGGCAAAAAAGCACCCAGCCCTCACTGTAAATATGGTTGGTGTTAGGAAGGGGACCAGCTGTAGAAATCAAGCCAGAATCAGTTCCCTCCCACCCTTGCAAGCAGGGAAAAGCGGAAGTAAAATGATAACGTATATATATATATGTGTGTGTATATATATATGTGTGTGTATATATATATCCAGGGATATATATATATATATAGATTACAGAGTTGGGTCAGATCGATACAGGTCGAACCTTGAGTTGATCAGTGTCGAAACGCGCGTCAACAACCAATAAACGTAATGGAGGAGTAACCAATCGTCCTTGTTATCTTATTTCACTATGTGTATATATATATGTGTATATATATATATATATATATATATATATATATATATATATATGTGTGTGTGTGTATATGTATATATATGTGTGTATATATATATGTATATATATATATATATATTTCTTTAGGTTTGGTGGTTCACCACTGGATAGAATTGGTCATTCCGTATGGTCAATCTTGGTGTAATATTGTGGGGAGTACTCAACGTAGTACTCCCCCACAATATTCCCCAGTCTTCGTTTGTGTAGTTGGTGGTGCGAATACGGAGTTAATTACAAATAAAATAACAGGTGGCTGGACTGGTGTAAATCCTTGAAAGGTTTATTATACTATGGTCATTTCAATGACCGGGTTCCATATGAATCCGGTGATATCATCAGGTATTCGAAATATACCAAACGAATAATTAAAAACCATGTGTCCGAAAAATCAGACACAGAGAGGACGACTGACCAACTAGCTGCCTTGACCTCGGCCAGTCGCCCTCAAAGTGATGGCTACTCGGTCTGCTAATGACCAGCTGGTGAGGGGGCGAAAGCTTATAATGTACTACCACCTCTCCGTCAAAGAATAAAAAAGGGGAAGAAAGAAAGAAAGAAAGAAAGAAAGAAAGAAAGAAGAAAAAAAGAAAGAAGTCAGCGTAAGGGTCACACTACAGTCATGCTAGAAAACGCCGCGAAAAATGTTATTCCAAAGAATCTATATTTTAACAAAGGCATATATAATTGGTGTCTGTACGGTCTATTATACTTAAACCTATAAACGCCATGCTTAGGCATAACTGTTAGCTGTATCATGCCTCTACTGGCACGTAAATAAACCCCTCATGTGTGAATTAATAGTATTCGTTTGGTATAGACGATGGCCTGTCGAAATTGTAGACTTCCCGCAAACACACCCGGGGCCTAAGGTAGCTACGTTCCTAGAGTACTCGGAAAAATTAATTTCCATTTCTTTCGCTGGACGATACCACTCCAAACTGGCTGACACGTGGTTAGGAGGTGCTGGCTGGGATTCACAATCGAAGGCTTTAATCTTTACTCTATATCCCAACCTGATATCTTATCGAGATTAATTTTTTCATATAAGACTCTCTCTGTAAGTTCATTAAATAAATCTCGCTGCCTTAACCTTTAATTTTCTAATAATTTTTTAATTTTTTAAATTTATTTTTCAATTTATTATTTTTTAATTTAATTTCATCCTATAACTCGTAACATAAGTTTAACGTTCCAATTTTCTGTTCACACATTAGACCGTACAGACACCAATTATACAGATCCAACAGATCCTTCTAAAATCATCAGCAGCAAGACCTAGGCTGACCCCAGCACCAACACCACTACCAAAATAAGGGTAGAGGTCAGATGTACTTAACAATAGCAAAAACAAACACTACAGATCGCCTCACCTCAGAAAGAATTTCTATAGACTTTTGACTGAGGAATGCTCTCACAACTGACCAATGGGAGGAGTGGATCTTATAAATCTTTCTAACTTTGAGATTGGTTATAACACACACATTTTATTTGATTATCTTATTTTATTTTTTTATCATCTAATTCTTTCTACCATTTTATCATTTTTTTGTTTAATTATTTGCTTGGCAGTATCGGTAGAGGGTCGGACGCCATGCTTTCCAGCATAGTTACGTCCCTTTACGATCTGAGTTCAAATCCCGCCGAGGTTGACTTTGCCTTTCATCCTTACGGGGTCGATAAAATAAAGTACCAGTAATGCACTGGGTAATTGCTGGCCTTGTGCCTAAAGTAGAAACAATTATCTTATATTATTTTCATTTTCTATTTTCTTCATTTTATTGCCTTTTATTTCTTCATACGCTTTGCACCCCCCACCCACCCTCACCACCATGAGAAATGGTGGCAGGATAGATGTCAACACACACACACAGATCCTTCTAAAATCAATAGCAGCAGGACTTAAGTTTGACCCCAGCACCAACACCACTACCAACATAACGGTAGAGGTCAGATGTACTTAACATAACAAAAACAACCACTACAGATTGCCTCGCCTCAGAACGAATTTATATAGACTGAGGAATGTTCTCAAAACTGACCAATGGGAGGAGAGGATGTCCTTTGACCCTGAAATTCGTTTGTTTAATTTCATATGATTCCAGTTCCTCAGTGAAATAACAACCCAACCAGGAACTGGGCATATCAGAGTATTGAGAAAGTTAAACACCTCAACAACATGTGTACTCGTCTCTACCGCACTAATTCGGACTGTCTGAAGAGGTCACAGCCAAACGAAATATATATAGCAGTAATAAACGAAGCCAAATTTAAAATATTTGACTTATTTATTTTATTTTATTTATATATATATATATATATATATATATATATATATATATATGGAAAGTTATATTTAAATTGTTGGGTTACAACTAGTAAATATTTATAACTGATATAAAAGCACTCAACAAGTATTTGGAGTATATTTACGATATTAAATAAATGGAAACTATATTTATAAAACCATATTTATTTCATTATATATATTTCAGGGATATCATATTAACAATATGTTATGCCTTCTTCAGACAAAATACCATATAGACAGTTTTATAGATAAATAGATTTGACATACCGTTCAACATCGACTTGTATTTGAAAAAGTTGATTTGGCAGTGAAAAATTGTAAACAGAAAGAAAGAAAGAAAGAAAGAAGGAAAGAAAGAAAGAAAACGAAGAAAAAGAAGAAAAAGAAGAAATGCATGCAACAAAATAGAGAGATGGAAAGATAGATAAAGAGAAGAACTTCATGTAAAGAAACAGAGAGAGATATATAGAGAGAGGAAATAGATAGAGATAGATATATATAGAGAAAAGTAGGTAGTTGAACGACGCATCAATGATACATTTATTTATTTATTTATTTATTTATTTAGCTCTAGTATTAATGTAAGGGAGATATATGTGGTTAGGAAAGAGACCAGCCGTTATATAGAGAGAAAAATGAAAAGTAACCAGACATAGGCGAGGCTGAATTTAAAAACCCTATGTTTTAATGTAAAAATATTAGTTCGTATAAAAACCAGGCACTATAATGCAAATATCAGTATTCCTAAATGAGACACGTATCTATAATGTGTGAAAAGTAATGATCTTATGTCTAGTTTTAAAAATTCATAAGTTTATATGATAACTACAAACATCGATGTGAATTTACGTGATCAACTCTGCAAACCCCTATTTCACACGGAGAACATTCTCATTGTGCTATAAAAATTTAAGTATACATATATGTGTATATATACACATATATATAGAGTCTATATTAATTTTAACAATACTATTCTTGGCTTTACTCTACATGATTATCTATCAAGCAGAAATAGAGGACAGATTTCAATATATTAATAAAAATATCAGAACCAAAAACAAAAAATAATAATAATAATAATAATAATAAACAAATAAATAAAATAGAAAACTAAAAAATATTACATATTAAAAATGAAAATATTAAAAAATATTAAAAAAAATATTAAAAAATATTTAAAAATATTAAAAAATATTAAAAAATATTAAAATAATAATAAAAACATAATATGCCACGCAAATCGACCACAAAGATCAACCCTTCAAAATTAATTGACAATATATTGCCAAATTCATTATAAGCATCAGAGTCGAAAACGGACAAAGCTAAAACTTATTTACCAAATCGCGTCTAGCAGAAATCATTTCAAAAGTTTAGGATGCCCATTTGGTCTACATATGTTCTTATATTTAATATAGAAGTTTATCTAGTGTAACGTTTATTCGATATATTTGGAGCATCAACTTTTAGGGTAGTTTAATTTTTCATGAAGAATGTTTAAAATAAAATAAAAATTAAAATAAAAAGAAGAATAAAAAGAAAAAATCGAAAGATTTATTGGCTAGTTTCCCAAATAATTACAAATCAAACTAAATATACTACATTTTAAATTTAAATTTATATTTAAAAGTTGAGTTCAATCTATGTTTGCAGCAACTGAATAAATTTGTCCGTAGATTAAGGGAATTTTTAGATTTTAGTATAAAGAATATCTCCTCCGCGCAGAGGTCACATGTCTCAGAGGATGAATTAAAAGGAATCCCTCTTGAGACTATATTCCAAGCCGTCGAATATCTAACGTTATCTTGCCTAAGTTGCCAGAGTACGCCTGATAGTGCTGTTGAAGATTTTTTGCTTGGATCTGTGAAAGAATTCTTGTGGTTATTATAGCGAAGTTTAAATTCCGTCGATGTGGAACCGACGTAGTTAAAAGAATTAGAGTCCGTTTTAACATTACAGTTGTATATTATATTTTTAACTAAGCAGTTGTTATTTAACGGACATTTAGATCTATCTCTACAGTTACATTTGTTAACTTGTATATTATTTATGCTATTATCGCTAGGTTTTAAGTTCCTATTATTTATTCTATTAATATTTTGTGCTAAATTTTTGGTGGATGAGTAGGTTAATTTTATAGTATGTCTATTGAAAATTGAGTGATACCTATGTGTTCTAGGGAAGCGATTATCAAGAGCTTTAAAAAATAGTTTAGCGATGTGGGTTTTAATGTTTAGTGAGAAAGGGGGGGGGGCAAACCATATTATGTTCCTAGTTCTATTTCTTTTTTGGCTTTTGGAATTATTGTAATGCTTTCTATTATAGTTGTTAAGGTTGTGGCCGTAATTAAAATAGTTGTTATTTTGTTTAGTTTGTCTATCATTATCTATGTACATAATCTTATCACTATATCCTGCTCTAGCTAACGCTTCATTGTAGTACTGGGCTTTTTCGTCGAAAATCTTTCTATTAGACGAGATTCTAGAGATACGTTTTTGAACAGAGTTTACTATAGTGTTTTTGACAGATCTGGGGTGGTTAGAGTTAAAGCTGACATAGTTTAAGTTTTCATTCAACTTGTGAAATGGATAGTGAAGACATGTGTTGAGATTTAATGTTATATCTAGGAAATTGACTATTCTATGGTTGTTCTCAATTTCTATTTTTAGATTAAAGTAATTAAAAAATTGTGTAATTTGTTTTCTTTTTCTATTTAGTTCAGAGTTATTATTATCAATAAGTAAAAGCATCTCATCTCTATATAAACCTCCGGTAGTACCAGGTATTTTCCTATGTAGCGAATTGATTAAAAATAAGCCCACAAGGTCAGTTACCTGAGCTGAGTCGGATGATCCCATAGTAATGTCAAAATTGCTATCTCTATCTGCTCTGGTCCATAGTTGGTCATTAAATTCTATCAATGTTTTCCTAGCCGATAATATAATGTGCATTTCATTGCTAGTTAGGTCTGTATGTTTGAATGCGTAATTTAGTGCCTTATTTAGTAGATTAGGGGTAATAGAAGAATAATAGTTAGCAATATCAAGTTGAATAAACTTATTATTATTGTTATATTTAATTTGCTTAAACCACTCAACAACCTCTCCAGTTCCCTTCCACAAGCTCAGGTTAGGTAAACAATCCAAGTTTTTAATTTGCTGTATCACCCTGTCAAGAATGTTTTTGCTTAATTTGCCCAGGTCCGATTTTGATGGTGCGATCAATCTAACTGGCAAGTCATTTTCAAAATTCCTTTTGTGATCTTTCATATTGATCTTCGGTTTCCTGGGCACGAAAGGTTGTGTTCTGTTCTCAATTTCCAACTCGTGCATTATACAAGATGCTTCAACATTCATTTTCTCAAGCTCGGCCTTATCTGCTACCTTGTACTTTTTCCTCAGTTCCTTCAGTATGAGGCCATTATACATGTCCTTCTGCACTCCATAGAGGTTGTTGGTCTTATCAGATTTCACCAAGATCTTCTCAGTTTTCTCTAAGCTCTCAATATTATCCTTAATGCCTTTCAGATATTCCTGGCCTTTGAAGTTTCTCTTGAATTTGACCCCTTGTATGATAGAAATTATATCGTTTTCAAAGTCAGATAAAAGTTTGTTAGGGGGTGGATTTCTTTTAGATTTGAAAACTTTGTTTAAGTCCGAGACATTTTCATTTATATTAGATTTATCAAAGTGGAATGCTCGCCACCTGATTCTCCTTATAAAAGAGTCAGATTTATCTATTAATTGTTTTATATCTATTAATTGTTTTATATCTCTCTCTGTTTCTTTACATGAAGTTCTTCTCTTTATCTATCTTTCCATCTCTCTATTTTGTTGCATGCATTTCTTCTTTTTCTTCTTTTTCTTCGTTTTCTTTCTTTCTTTCCTTCTTTCTTTCTTTCTTTCTTTCTGTTTACAATTTTTCACTGCCAAATCAACTTTTTCAAATACAAGTCGATGTTGAACGGTATGTCAAATCTATTTATCTATAAAACTGTCTATATTGTATTTTGTCTGAAGAAGGCATAACATATTGTTAATATGATATCCCTGAAATATATATAATGAAATAAATATGGTTTTATAAATATAGTTTCCATTTATTTAATATCGTATATATATATATATATATATATATATATATATATATATATATATATATATATATATGAAAGACGTAAATAAGAAAGTTATGAAAATTGACTTACTTACTAAAATTTCACTCCAACTAATTAGTTTCTGTAAGGGGATAAATATAGTTACGTAATAACTATAGAGAAGTGTCACGTGATTGATTCTTTTGAATTTGCCACTTGACCAAGAAGGCAGTGAATTTTTCAATGGCTTGGAATCTAGCCCCGCTCGCTTTTTTCCATCCACTGAATTATTTTTATATAAGTTCCCAGTGTCCCCGCATTGCCTGGAAACTTAGCTGAGAATAGACTCCCTGATGACGTAAGGCTTCTCTATAGTTATTACGTAACTATATTTATCCCCTTACAGAAACTAATTAGTTGGAGTTAAATTTTAGTAAGTAAGTCAATTTTCATAACTTTCTTATTTACGTCTTTCATATAATTGTTCTGCATTCCCCTGCATAGAACCACAAAGTTACTAAGACAAAACATATATATATGCTAGCATAGGTATGCATCTGTATACATATGTCGGTAGATATATTAATTCTTTATAATTATCTCCAAATTATTTGTTGAGCAAAATTTGCCAAATTACTACTGTGACTGATAGTAGTAGCTAGGCTCTGTCTTAATAGCACCCCCACTCCAAGCTGG
>OZ024754.1:23153934-23268934 GCA_964016885.1 Eledone cirrhosa | reverse complement strand
GAATAGCTTCACTTTCACCTATAGTTTTCATTAACATCATTTTTGGGATTTTTTGATAGAAGTAACTAAAGTAATAACTATTTAATTAAGTAGTTGTTGTTTGCATTGCCTTGAAAAATAGGAAACTAGCTAGAAAAATGCGTACAGCAAAAAAAAGTAATATTGTTGGAACAAACCTTTAAAAATACAGGACAAGGAAGTAAGATAAACCTTTAAAAATACAGGACAAAGAACTAAGATAAAACTTTAAAAGAATAGGACAAGGAATATAAATTTTTACAATAATATTAGTGGCAAAAATTTTATTGGAAAAATAGATAATTGATCAAATAAAAGTGATTTATTTGAGTAACATGAAATTACTTAATGAGAAATATCAATACAATGAAATTGATCCCTGTCTTGTGTTCCTCCTCCAAGTCCGAGTTGTACCAACTGGTTCATTGGTTCATGAGGAAGTGGGCCAGGAAAAATGTAGGAAAAGTCATCATGGTTCATTTCTGTTCTTCCCTTCTACTCGAGCCCCCTCAGCGCCTGCATCCCCCAGCTACAATGACTCCCAAATCAGCAGTCTGTTGCTCCTGCACCAACGCCTCCACCTCCTCCCCCCTCGTCGCCTGCTTCAACTTTCATCATTGCTGCGCCAACATGCCCAGTGCTGTCTGGAAGTGGTTCAACGAGTCCGGCGCCGGCTTCACCTGCTTCAAGTGCTCTCCCAGGAAGAAGCACTCTGCCCTATCCACCTGCCCTTCTACCACTGCCCATGAAGCCAGTCCGGAACCGTCAACCGTGCCTCAAAGTGTCATCGAGGACCAGCAGGATTCCGAGTCGAACACGGGCCCATTCACCTTGGTCACTCGCCGTCATCGTCCCAGAGTCAAGACCCGTACCCCTCCCTCTCCCCCTCCAGTTCCTGCTCCGACCCAGTCCGAGTTGCGCCGGGTCATCCGCGAGGAGTTGGACCGGGAAAGATGACAGACAAGTGATCATGGTTGGAGTGGATGCATGCGGAACATCATAGTTGTAATTGGTGTAATGATGGAAACTCAATTTTTTACCAATTGAATTTTGCCACTAATATTATTGTAAAAATTTATATTCCTTGTCCTATTCTTTTAAAGTTTTATCTTAGTTCTTTGTCCTGTATTTTTAAAGGTTTATCTTACTTCCTTGTCCTGTATTTTTAAAGGTTTGTTCCAACAATATTACTTTTTTTTGCTGTACGCATTTTTCTAGCTAGTATATATATATTCATATATATATATATATATATTCATATATATATATATATGTATATATTCATATATATATATATATATTCATATATATATATATATATATTCATATATATATATATATTCATATATATATATATATATACATATATACCTATATATATATATAAATATACCTATATATATATATATATATAAATATACCTATATATATATATATATATATATATATATATACCTATATATATATATATATATATATATACCTATATATATATATATATATATATATATATATATATACATATATATATATATATACATATATACCTATATATATATATATATATATATATATATATATATATATATATATATACCATAAAAACAAATAACGAAACGAAATTAAATTTCGTTTCGTTTGTAACTCACTTTTGTATGACTGACGCTTAAACAATTAAGTTAAAAATGTACATCCACATATGTATACTGATATACAAACCGGTTTGTCTGTGTGTTTACATACAGAATAGCTGGACACTCACAGTAAAGTGACCAGTGAAAAACTCGGTACATCTACATATGTATACGTGTGTGTATTCATATGCATACTAGTATTTCAGTATACATATGTGGATGTACATTTTTAACTTAATTATATATATACCTATATATATATATATATATATATATATATATATATATATATACCTATATATATATATATATATATATATATATACATACCTATATATATATATATACCTATATATACCTATATATATACCTATATATACCTATATATATACCTATATATATATATATATATATATATATATATATATATATATATATATATATATATATATATACCTATATATATATATATATACCTATATATATATATATATACCTATATATATATATATATACCTATATATATATATATATATATATATATACCTGTATATATATATATATATACCTGTATATATATATATATATATACCTGTATATATATATATATATATACCTGTATATATATATATATACACACACATATATATATATATATATATATATATATATATATATATATATACCCTCTGCAAAATCCTACTTCAGTGCCTCAAAAGTGGCGCAGCGGTGACCCTGGCTGTCAAATAGCTATGGTAGTGGGACTCAATATCCTGGCTGGTTTTACCATACTACACCACAGGTATCAGACTATTAGTCCTAGAGATCATTCATCATCTTCTAGAGTTCAAAAGCTAGCTAAACTGAAGAGGTACCGGCCTACCCGCCCAGCCAGCGGGTTGGCGTCATCTTATGGTTAAAACAGCACGAAGAAAAGGGCCTCAGTACCCTGCGCGTCAATCGGCGGAGTGCAATCCGAGTGACGAGAGACTGCTAAGAATCACAGGTTCCCGAAGGCCGTCAAGGAACAGGACTAACCTTACCATATGCACCTACAACTGCAGGTCTTTGGCAGGGGGACAAGATCTGAACCACCTAATGGAGGAGAAGAAGAAGATCAGGTGCGACGTGTTAGGGCTGTGCGAGACCCGCCAGAAGAAGGAGGCGAGTTCGAGATGGCAAGATGGATGCGCCGTGAGACTCGGGGAAAGCAGAGGATGCCAGATCGGTCGGAGGTATAGGGTTCATCGTAAGCAAGGAAGGGACTACATCCTGGTCGACAAGCGACGCATACTGCATGGCGTCTCCGTCATAACGCCATTGAACACTGGCAGTGATCATCGTCTGGTGAGGGCGAAGGTCGTCATCGACCAGACGAGGGAGAAGAAGGCGCTGCATTTGGCGTCGAAGGGAGAACGCGTCCGGGTATTCAACGAGGCGCAGCTGCAGGAAGCCATCATGCAGGAAAATTGGCATCAAGAAAACGGCATAGACGCTGACTACGACTCACTGATAAGGAGACTGAAAGAGTGCTTGAGGAAGGCTAAGGGTGTGTGCCCGACGGAGTGGAAGGGAAGAGTCTCGGAGGAAACTATGAAGTTGCTTGACAAGAGGAAGAAAATGAAGAGGACACCTGAAGATCACCTTGAATATTCCCTTCTCAGCAGAGTGATACGTCAACAACTGAAGAGAGACTTCGAGGCCTCCTGAAGGCTGCAGAGGAAAAGAAGAGCCTCAAGAAATGCGAGAAGGACATGGCAATGTACAGATCGGAGGTGACGACCCTGAAGAACACATCTGGAGTACCAGTCAGCGACAAGATTGATGTGGAAAAGGTTTGCGAAGATTTCTACACCAAGCTCTTGAAATCTGCCTGGAATGTGCAGCCGTTGCCATCACTCCAACAGGAATAAAATGTGCCACCCATCCTTGTCATTGAGGTCGAAAATGCCGTCGACTTGAAAAGCGGAAAGGCGCCAGGGAAAGACGGAATAACATCAGAGGTGTTGAAGTTAGGCGGAGAGCAGTTCTGGAAAATCCTCGCCGAGCGATTCACACACTATCTGGACGAGGGAAGAATACTCTCGCAGTGGAAAGAGTCGAATACTATCCTGCTATACAAGAAGGGCGAAGAAGATCTGAAGAACTACCGACCCATATGCCTGCTGTCTCACGTGTACAAGCTGTTCACGAAGATATTCCTGAACAGGTTATCACGTCATCTGTACGAACAGCAACCGAGAGAGCAAGCCGGCTTCCGGAAGAACTACAGTACGGTGGACCACATATTTACTCTGACACAACTGTTTGAGCGAGTGAAAGATGCCTCTTTGCGTCGCGTTCGTAGTCTACGAGAAGGTCTTCGACAGCGTCGAAATCAACGCAGTGCTGAACTCGCTGCAGATGCAAGGAGTCGAGACGCAATACGTTCAACTGCTCAAGGAGGCGAATTCCGGATGCACCACCGACATAGCTCTGATGTCATCACCTGTATGAGTGCCGGTCGAGAAGTGAGTGAAGCAAGCAGATACGATCTCTCTAAAGCTTTTCACTGCGTGTCTTGAGCAGATTATCAGAGGCATTGACTGGCAAGGCGGTGTCAACATCAACGGCGAGATACTTACCCACCTCCGTTTGGCTGATGACATCGTACTCATCGCTGAAACCACGGATCGGCTTCAGACCATGCTGACGGAGCTCGACATCAAAAGCTCTGCAGTAGGCCTCAAGATGATCCGCATGAAAACGAAGTTCATGCGGTCCGCCAACGTACCAACAGGTCGAATGGTGGTTGGCGGTGATGAAATAGAGGAGGTGGAGGAATACGTCTACCTAGGACAAGAAGTGAACATGCGCCGAGACATTGAGAGGCCAACTTCTTCAATAGCACAGTTTTACCTTCAATGTTATATGGCAGTGAATCTTGGGCTACAACGAAGAGAGAAGAGTAGAGGCTGGTAACGGCTCAAAGAGCCATGGAGAGATCAATGCTAGGAATCTCGTTGAGAGAGCACATCAGGAGCAAAGTCATCAGACAGAAGTCCGGCGTGAGGGACGTCATCGCGGAATATATGCGCAGCAAGTTCAGATGGGCTGGACACGCCGCTGGGTTCACTGATAATCGGTAGAGCCGCGCAGTTACCAAGTGGTACCCGCTCGAGCGGAAACGACCACTCGGAAGGCCTCCACGAAGGCGGAGTTACGATTTTAGGAATATGATTGGGATTACATGGATGAGGAAAGCACGATCCAGAGAGGAATGGACGGTGTGCTGTGACCAGCAGAGCCAAATTGACGCCCGACAGACTGCTCGGTAAAGGTGATCAAGGTGATATATATATATATATATATATATATATATATATATATATATATATATATATATATATATATATATTGTTATGCTTTGGAAATTTCCGGTTGGTTGGTTGGTTCTATAACCGGACGGTTGTTCATATATTGTCAAAGTTCTTTCGTCACACATTCTGTGACCTCTTCAGTGACTGGGGATTCATTTCTTTGTGTTGTGCCTCGCTTTTGTTCTGTCCTACGCCATCTTGTTTTTGTGTGTGTTGTGTGCTTACTTTGCGCATGTGTTACATCCGGGTGTCTGTGTGTGTTTTTATTTGTTTATTTATTTGTTTATTTACATGTTAGTGGTTGGTTGTTTGTTCTATGTGTGTGTGTGTTTTCATTTTGTTCTTAATTGTAAGTTGTGATGTTGCTATTCCATTCATGTTTTCTATTTAATTTATGATTATTGCCTCTGTGATTTGTCTAAACATTGCGTCTTTTCTGTGTGTAGATTCTATTTTTATTTCTATGTCCTCTAATTTGCCCTTATGTTCTATTTTAGCATGTTGGTGGAGTATTGATTCTTTTTTATCTTGAAGCTCTCGCCAGTGTTCATTTAATCGTTCTCCTATACTACGAGCTGTCTCACCTACGTACATTATATTTTTGTCTCTACATTGTCCTTCAGTACATCTTATGCTATATACTACATTTCTAGTTTTACAGTTAATATGGGGGCTTAATTTACAGGTTATACATTTCTTATCTATACAGGGGGTCTTTGAAAAGGGTATGTCTTGCTAATAAGTGTTTTTATGGAGGTACCTGGTCTTTCTACTATCTTAATATTGAGTTTATGTTTATCTAGGGCCCTTCTAAATTTGTAAGCTAATTCACCTCTAGGGTTGTATTGATGAACATTACACTCTGGTATTTATTGCTATCATACCATCAGTTTATTCTATTAACCTTATTTCTAGTTCTTTCTATTCTATTCCAAAATTTGCTCCTATACAAGGGGCAGGTCCCATTTGTGTCATTATTTACCATTTTTTCCCATTTGGTTCTGGCTCCTCTATATACTCTGATTTTATCTCTCTGATCGTAACCAGATAACTGCATACGGTGGATTAAGTGTTGTATGTGTCTTTCTAGTTCTTTGGGGTTGCACATGCGGGACATGTTTCTCATCACCCGTACCAAATCCGCAATCAGTATGTTGATTTTGGTGTGATCCGAAACAGCTGAGTTTCGGTGGATCAGATATTTGGAAGTCATTGTTTTGGCATAATGGGAATGGAGGATTTGTTTTTTGTTATTAATGGTTTCTAACCAGAGCTCTGTGTCTAGTACAGGTAATCGATGGTTGGGGTGTTTGCTTGGGTAGTCTATAGTAACTCTAATACTCTGGTGGATGGAGTTAGCTATTTGCCTGATGCTTTCCATGTTGTTTTTCTCTAATTCCTGACTGTTCTCTAGTGGGGGGTGTTTTTACTACGATGTTTATATCATCAACGAGGCGGGAGTACATTATCAGGGTTAAGAGGTTGCTGTCTTCTAATTGTTCTTTAAGTTTAAGTTTAAGTTTATTGTCCCACCATACCATGAATAGGTTAGCTATGTCACCTGCAATGCTAATACCAATGGCTGCTCCCTCCTCGTGGGCATATGTTTTTCCATTAAATTTGAACATATGTTCCTTGAGGAAGTTAGGGTTAGTTTTATGCTGGCTCCCACCGCATTTGCAATCATTTTCTTTAGTTCATCGTGGTTTTCGGGGGTCCGTATGGCTCTGGTACACCAGTTCCATCTTTCTATGTGGGTTTTCTTGGCCATTGAGGTAATGGTAGGTGGTCTGCCTCTTACTGGTCTTGTAGGGCACAGGTTGCTAAGGTCATATGTTTCTAGCTAATCATTACTAGAAGTAAATTTAACTAGGAGTCCCAGCTCATATGTATCAATCCCACGGAATTCAACATTGCTCTCACTGATTTTTTTCTACGCATTTCTCCACAGCAAAATCCACGTCAATGGATGGATATAGGGACACAATATCCATACTACCTATTATACAGTCTGTTAGGTCCCTAGATCGGTTATTTTCGCTGATTCTACTGAGGAGGTCCTCCGTGCTGTCATATATCTGGGGACATTTCAATGATGGGGCGTATGATCAGGGAGAGGAAGTAGGAAAGTCTGTAGTTACTAGCAATGTTAGCTCCACAGACTGGCTGTGTTGGTGGTCCTGTGACAGGGTCACTGCTCGTCTTATGGTCTTTTCGAAGCCCATACAACGCTGGCACGTCATTGTTCCAGGCCTGGAAGTTGATGGCAGTCCTTTTATTGGGCTGCATTATGTTTGTCCACATCATCATATGGTCATTGAGGGTTTTCTCCCTATCCTCATGCTCTTGTGGTGTTACGTCTCTTGTGTTAGTTATGTGGGTTGCATTGCCTGGATGTAGTTTGACAGACTGCCAACCGACATTCTGCCAGACTTGTCTGTTGGAAAGCATGCAATCTCTCCATTACGCGAGCGCTGCATGAGCTTACGCAAGACATTTGCAGATTTTTCTCCCAGTTGTTGGGCCTCCATTCTATTTTGCTTCTTGCTATACTGTTCTACAATATTTCTAAGTTTAGATCTAGCTATACTAAATTGTGCTTCTGTTTGTTTATCGACCTGCGACGGCAATTGCGTGCGTTTGTTAAAAGCTAAAGTCGTGGCGTGGACTCGTCGCAGGTCGAACGACTTATCGGAGGGATTATAAAAAGTAGAGTTCCAGGCTGCTGCTTTATGTGTACTAGTGCTATTGTTATTGTTAGTTGTGTTGTTTCTATTTCTATTTCCACCAACATCCACATGGTTGTCTCATTATTACTCATGGCTCATTGTTATTCTCTACTTTATTTTGTGTGTCTGTGTATTCGTCCTTGTTATTTTCTCTGTGAGTATCCATAGTCTCCCTTCTCCTTTCAATCGCTTGTGGTTATGGTGTAAGTGTAAGTCGAGGACTTGGGGTTCGGGTTTAAGTCTATGTCTAAGGCTTGAGGATGGGGTTTAAGTCTAAGTCTAAAGATTTGGGGTTAGGGTTTAAGTCTAAGGCTTGGGGTTAGGGTTTAAGTCTAAGGCTAGGAGTTGGGCTTTAAGTCTAAGTCTAAGGCTTGGGGTTGGGGTTTAAGTCTAACTCAAAGGCTTGGGGTTGGGGTTTAAGTCTATGTCTGAGGCTTGGGGTTAGGGTTTAAGTCTAAGTTTAAGGCTTGGGGTTGGGGTTTAAGTCTCAGTCTAAGTCTTGGGGTTAGGGTGTAAGTGTAAGTCTAAGGCTTGGGGTTGGGGTTAAGTCTAAATCTAAGGCTTGGGATTAGGGTTTAAGTCTAAAGCTTGGGTTAGGGGTTAAGTCTAAGGCTTGGAGTTGGTGTTTAAGTCTAAATCTTATGCTTATGGTTGGGGTTTAAGTCTAAGTCTAAGGCTTGGGCTTAGGGAGTAAGTGTAAGTCTAAGGCTTGGGGCTCTCGTTTAAGTCTATATCTAAGGATTGGGGTTTGGGTTTAAGAATAAGGCTTGTAGTTGGGGTGTAAGTGTAAGTCTAAGGCTTGGGGTTAGGGTTTAAGTCCAAATCTAAGGCTTGGGTTTGGGGTCTAAGTCTAACGCTTGGTGTTGGGGTTTAAGTCTAAGTCTTGGGGTTAGAGTTTAAGACTAATGGTTGGGTTGGGGATTTAAGTCTAAGGATTAAGGTTTAATTCAAAGGAAAGCGGCTGGGGTTTCAGTCTATGTCTAAGGCTTGGAGTTGGGGTTTAAGTGTAAGTCTAAGGCTAGGGTGGCCGTTAAAGTCTAAGACTAAGGCTTGTGGTTGGGGTTTAAGTCTAAGTCTAATGATTGGGTTCGGGGTTTAAGACTACATCTAAGGTTGGATTTTGAGTTCAACTCTAAGTCTAAGTCTTAGGGTCGGGGTTTACGTCTAAGTCTAAGGCTTGAGTTTGGGGTTTAAATCTATGCCTAAATCTTGAGGTTGCGGATTAAGTCTAAGGCTTGTAGTTGGGGTTTAAGGCTAAGTCTAAGGCTTGGGGTTAGGGTTTAAGTCTAAGGCTTGGGGTGGGGGTTTAAGTCTAAGTCTAAGGCTTAAGGTTGGGGTTTAAGTCTAATTCTAAGTCTTGTGGTGAGGGTGTAAGTGTAAGTCTAAGACTAGAGGTTAGGGTTTTAGTCTAAGTCTAAGGCTTGGGGTTGGGTTTAAGTCTAAATCCTGGGGTTAGGGTTTAAGTCCAAGACTTGGGGTTAGGTTTAGGGTTTAAATCTATGACTAAGGCTTGTAGTTGGGGTTTAAGTCTAAGTCTAAGGTTAAGGGTTGGGGGTTAAATCTATGTCTAAGGCTTGGGGTTTGGGTTTATGTCTAATTCTAAGGCTTGTGGTTAGGGTGTAAGTGTAAGTCTAAGGCATGGGGTTAGGGTTTAAATCTAAGTCTAAGGCTTGGGCTTAGGGTTTAAGTCTAAGGCTTGGGCTTAGGGTTTAAGTCTAAGGCTTGGGGTTGGGGTTTAAGTCTAATTCTAAGTCTTGTGGTTAGGGTGTAAGTGTAAGTCTAAGACTAGAGGTTAGGGTTTTAGTCTAAGTCTAAGGCTTGGGGTTGGGTTTAAGTCTAAATCTTGGGGTTAGGGTTTAAGTCTAAGACTTGGGGTTAGGTTTGGGGTTTAAATCTATGACTAAGGCTTGTAGTTGGGGTTTAAGTCTAAGTCTAAGGTTAAGGGTTGGGGGTTAAATCTATGTCTAAGGCTTGGGGTTTGGGTTTATGTCTAATTCTAAGGCTTGGAGTTAGGGTTTAAGTCTAAGGCTTAGGGCTAGGGTTTAAGTCTAAGACTTGGGGCTAGGTTTGGGGTTTAAATCTATGTGTAAGGCTTGTAGTTGGGGTTTAATTCAAATTCTAAGGCTTGTGGTTAGGGTGTAAGTGTAAGTCTAAGGCTTGGGTTTAGGGTTTAAGTCTAAGTCTAAGGCTTAGGGTTAGGGTTTAAGTCTAAGGCTAGGAGTTAGGCTTTAAGTCTATGTCTAAGGCATGGTGTTGGGATTTAAGTCTAACTCAAAGGCTTGGGGTTGTGGTTTAAGTCTATGTCTGAGGCTTGGTGTTAGGGTTTAAGTCGTAGTCGAAGTCTTGTGGTTAGCGTGTAAGTGTAAGTCTAAGGCTTAGGGTTAGGGTTTAAATCTAAGTCTAATGCTTGGGGATGGGGTTTAAGTCTAAGTCTAAGGCTTGGGGTTAGGGTTTAATTCTAAGGCTAGGAGATGTGCTTTACGTCTAAGTCTAAGGCATGGGGTTGGGATTTAAGTCTAACTAAAAGGCTTGGTGTTGGGGTTTAAGTCTATGTCTGAGGCTTGGGGTTAGGGATTAAGTCTAAGTCTAAGGCTTAAGGTTGGGTTTTAAGTCTAAGTCTAAGGCTTGTGGTTAGGGTGTAAGTGTAAATCTAAGTCTGGTGGTTAGGGTGTAAGTGTAAGTCTAAGGCTTGGGGTTAGGGTTTAAATCTAAGTCTAAGGCTTGGGGATGGGGTTTAAGTCTAAGTCTAAGGCTTGGGTTAGGGTTTAAGTCTAAGGCTAGGAGATGTGCTTTACGTCTAAGTCTAAGGCATGGGGTTGGGATTTAAGTCTAACTAAAAGGCTTGGGGTTGGGTTTTAAGTCCATGTCTGAGGCTTGGGGTTAGGGTTTAAGTCTAAGTCTAAGGCTTGTGGTTAGGGAGTAAGTGTAAGTCTAAGTCTGGTGGTTAGGGTGTAAATGTGATTCTAAGACTTGCGGTTAGTGTTTAAGTCTAAGTTTAAGGCTTGGTCTTAGGGTCTAAGTCGAAGGATTGGGGTTAGAGTTTAAGTCTAAGGCTAGGAGTTGGGCTTTAAGTCTAATTCTAAGGCATGGGGTTGGGGTTTAAGTCTAATTCAAAGGCTTGGGTTTGGGTTTTAAGTCTTTGTCTGAGGCTTGGTGTTAGGGTTTAAGTCTAAGTCTAAGTCTTGGGGTTAGGGTGTAAGTGTAAGTCTAAGGCTTGGGGTTAGGGTTTAAGTCTAAGACTAGCGGTTAGGTTTGGGGTTCAAATCTATGTCTAAGGCTTGTAGTTTGGGTTTAAGTCTAAGTCTAAGGCTTAAGGTTGTCGTTTAAGTCTATGTATAAGGCTTGGGGTTAGGGTTTAAGTCTAAGACTTGGGGTTAGGGTTTAAGTCTAAGACTAGCGGTTAGGTTTGGGGTTCAAATCTATGTCTAAGGCTTGTAGTTTGGGTTTAAGTCTAAGCCTAAGGCTTAAGGTTGTCGTTTAAGTCTATGTCTAAGGCTTGGGGTTAGGGTTTAAGTCTAAGACTTGCGGTTAGGATTGGAGTTCAAATCTATGTCTAAGGCTTTTAGTTTGGGTTTAAGTCTAAGTCTAAGGCTTAAGGTTGGGGTTTAAGTCTATGTCTAAGGCTTGGGGTTAGGGTTTAAGTCTAAGACTTGGGGTTAGGGTTTAAGTCTAAGCCTTGCGGTTAGGTTTGGGGTTCAAATCTATGTCTAAGGCTTGTAGTTTGGGTTTAAGTCTAAGTCTAAGGATTAAGGTTGGGGTTTAAGTCTATGTCTAAGGCTTGACGTTAGGGTTTAAGTCTACGTCTAAGTCTTGGTGTTAGGGTGTAAGTGTAAGTCTAAGGCATGGGCTCGGGGTTTAAGTCTAAGTTTAATGCATGGTGTTAGGGTCTAAGTCTAATTCAAAGGGTTGTGGTTAGGATGTAAGTGTAAGTCTAAGGCTTGGGGTTAGGGTTTAAGTCTAAGTCTAAGCCTTAGTATTGGGGTTTAAGGCTAAGTCTAAGTTTTGGGGTTAGGGTTTAAGTCTAAGGCTTGTGGCTAGGTTCTAAGTCTAAGACTTGTGGTTAGGTTTGGGGTTCAAATCTATGTCTAAGGCTTGTAGTTTGGGTTTAAGTCTAAGTCTAAGGCGTAAGGTTGAGGTTTAAGTCTATGACTAAGGTTTCGGGTTAGGCTTTAAGTCTACGTCTACTTCTTGGTGTTAGGGTGTAAGCGTAAGTCTAAGGCTTGGGGTTAGGGTTTATATCTAAGGCTTGTGGTTAGGGTTCAAGTCTAATGCTAGGAGTTGGGATTCAAGTCTAAGTCTAAGGCTTGGGGTTAGGGTTTAAGTCTAATTCAAAGACTTGGCTTTGGGGTTTAAGTCTATTTCTGAGGCTTGGTGTTAGGGTTTAAGTCTAAGTTCATGGCTTGGGGTTGGAGTTAAGTCTATGTGTAAGGCTTGGGGTTTGGGTTTAAGTCTAAGACTTGGGGTTAGGTTTGGGGTTTAAATCTATGTGTAAGGCTTGTAGTTGGGGTTTAAGTCTAATTCTAAGGCTTAAGGTTAGGGTGTAAGTGTAAGTCTAAGGCTTGTAGTTATGGTTTAAGTCTAAGTTTAAGGCTTGTGGTTATGGTTTATGTCTAATTCTAAGGCTTGTGGTTAGGGTGTAAGTCTAATTCTAAGGCTTGTGGTTAGGGTGTAAGTTTAAGTCTAAGGCTTGGAGTTAGGGTTTAAGTCTAAGTTTAAGGCTTGTGGTTATGGTTTATGTCTAATTCTAAGGCTTGTGGTTAGGGTGTAAGTCTAATTCTAAGGCTTGTGGTTAGGGTGTAAGTTTAAGTCTAAGGCTTGGAGTTAGGGTTTAAGTCTAAGTCTAAGGCTTAGGGTTGGGTTTAATGCTAAGTCTAAGGTTTTAGGTTAGGGTTTAAGTCTAAGGCTTGGGATTAGGGTTTAAGTCTAAGACTTGGGGTTAGTTTTGGGGTTTAAATCTATGTCTAAGGCTTATAGTTTGGGTTTAAGTCTAAGTCTAAGGGTTAAGGTTGTGGTTTAAGTCTATGTCTAAGGCTTGGGGTTAGGGTTTAAGTCTAAGTCTAAGTCTTGGGGTTTGGGTTTAAGTCTATTTCTTGGGGTTTGGGTTTAAGTCTAAGTCCAAGGCTTGGGGTTATGATTTATGTCTAATTCTAAGTCTTGTATTTGGGATGTAAGTCTAATTCTAAGGCTTGTGGTTAGGGTGTAAGTTTAAGTCTAAGGCTTGGGGATGGGGTTTAAGTCTAAGTCTAATGGTTGGGGTTAGGGCTTAAGTCTAACGCTTCGGGTTAGAGTTTAAATCTAAGGCTAGGAGTTGGGATTTACGTCTAAGTCTAAGGCCTGGGGTTAGGTTTTAAGTGTAATTCAAAGGCTTGGTGTTGGGGTTTAAGTCTATTTCTGAGGCTGGTTAGGGTTTAGGTCTAAATTTAAGGCATGGGGTTAAGGTTTAAGTCTAAGTCTTGGGGTTAGGATTGAAGTCTAAGATTTGGGGTTATGTTTCGGTGTTTAAATCTATGTGTAAGGCTTGTAGTTGGGGTTTAAGTCTAATTCTAAGGCTTGTGGTTAGGGTGTAAGTCTAACGCTTGGGGATGGGGTTTAAGTCTAAGTCTAAGGCTTGGGGTTAGGGTTTAAGTCTAATTCAAAGACTTGGCGTTGGGGTTTAAGTCTATTTCTGAGTCTAAGTTTATGGCTTGGGGTTGGAGTTAAGTCTTTGTTAAGTCTGGGTTTAGGGATTAAGTCTACGGCTTGGGGTTGGGGTTTAAGTCTGAGTTTAAGGCATGGGGTTAGGGTTTAAGTCTAAGTCTAAGTCTTGGGTGTGTGGTTTAAGACAAGTCTAACGCTTGGGGTTAGGATTTAAGTCTAAGACTTGGGGTTAGGTTTGGGGTTTAAATCTATGTCTAAGGCTTGTAGCTGGTGTTTAAGTGTAATTCTAAGGCTTGCGGTTAGGGTGTAAGTGTAAGTCTAAGGCTTGGGGATGGGGTTTAAGTCTAAGTCTAAGGCTTGGGGTTAGGATGTAAGTGTACGTCTAAGGCTTGGGGTTAGGGTTTAAGTCTAAGGCTTGGGGCTAAGGTTTAAGTCTAAGACTTGGGGTTAGGTTTGGGGTTTAAATCTATGTGTAAGGCTTGTAGTTGGGGTTTAAGTCTAATTCAAAGTCTTGTGGTTAGGGTGTAAGTGTAAGTCTAAGGCTTAGTGTTTGTGTTTAAGTCTAAGTCTAACGCTTGGGGATGGGGTTTAAGTCTAAGTCTAACGCTTGGGGTTAGGGTTTACGTCTAAGGCTTGGGGTTAGGGTTTAAGTCTAAGACTTTGGGTTAGGTTTGGGGTTTAAATCTATGTCTAAGTCTTGTGGTTGTGGTTTAAGTCTAAGTCCAAGGCTTAATGTTGTGGTTTAAGTCTAAGTCTAAGTCTTGGGGTTAGGTTTTAAGTGTAATTCTAAGGCTTGTCGTTTGGGTGTAAGAGTAAGTCTAAGGCTTGGGGTTAGGGTTTAAGTCTACGTCTAAGACTTGCTGTTAGAGTGTAAGTGTAAGTTTAAGGCATGGGGTTAGGGTTTAAGTCTAATTCAAAGGCATGTGGTTAGGGTGTAAGTGTAAGTCTAAGGCTTGGGGTTAGGGTTTAAGTCTAAGTCTAAGGCTTGGGTAAGGGTTTAAGCATTAGGCTTGGGGTTAGTGTCTATGTCTAAGTCTTGGGGTTAGGTTTGGTGTTTAAATCTATGTATAAGCCTTGTATTTGGGGTCTAAGTCTAATTCTAAGACTTAGTGTTGGGGTTTAAGGTTAAGTCTAAGGTTTGGGGTTAGGGTTTAAGTCTAAGGCTTGCGGTTAGGGTTTAAGTCTAAGGCTAGGAGTTGGGATGTAAGTCTATGTCTAAGGCTTGGGGTTGGTGTTTAAGTCTATTTCCGAGGCTTGGGGTTAGTGTTTAAGTCTAAGTTTAAGTGTTGGGGTTGGAGTTAAGTCTAAATCTAAGGCTTGGGGTTGGTGTTTAAGTCTAAATTTAAGGCATGGGTTATGGTTTAAGTCTAAGTCTAAGTCTTGGGGTTGGGGTTTAAGTCTAAGTCTAAGGCTTGGGGTTAGGGTTTAAGTCTAAGTCTAGTGGTTAGGGTTTAAGTCTAAGACTTGGGGTTAGGTTTGGGGTTGAAATCTATGTTTAAGGCTTGTAGTTTGGGTTTAAGTCTAATTCTAAGGCTTGTGGTTAGCGTGTAAGTGTAAGTCTAAGGCTTGGGGTTACGGTTTAATTCTAAGTTTAAGGCATGGGGTTAGGGTTTAAGTCTAAGTTTAAGGTCTGTGGTTGGAGTTAACTCTAAGTCTAAGGCTTGTGGATAGAGTGTAAGTGTAAGTCTAAAGCTTGGGGATTGGGTTTCAGTCTAAGTCTAAGGCTTTGGGTTAGGGTTTAAGTCTAAGACTCGGGGTTAAGGTTTAATCTAAGGCTAAGAGTTGGGCTTTGAGTCTAACTCAAAGGCTTGGGGTTGGGTTTTAAGTCTATACCTGAGGCTTGGGGTTAGGGTTTAAGTCAGAGTTTAAGGCTTGAGGTTGGAGTTAAGTCTAAGTGTAAAGCTTGGAGTTGGGGTCTATTCTAAGTCTAATTAAGTCTAATTAAGTCTAATTCTAAGGCTTGGGGTGAGGGTGTAAGTGTAAGTCTAAGATTTGGGGTTAGGGTTTAAGTCTAAGTTTTAGGCATGGGTTTAGGGTTTAAGTTTAAGTCTAAGTATTTTGGTTGGGGTTTAATTCTAAGTCTAAGGCTTGGGGTAAGGGTATAAGTCTAAGGCTTGGGGTTAGGTTTGGGGTTTAAATCTATATGTATGGCTTGTATTTTGGGTTTAAGTCTAATTCTACGGCTTATGGGTAGGGTGTAAATATAAGTCTAAGGCTCGGGGTTAGGGTTTAAGTCTAAGTCTAAAGGCTTGGGGATGGGGTTTAAGTCTAAGTCTAAGGCTTGGGGTTAGCGTTTAAGTCTGAGGCTTGGGCTTAGGGTTTAAGTCTAAGTCTATGTCTTGGGGTTGGCGTTTAAGTCTAAATCTTGGGGTTAGGTTTGGGGTTTGAATCTATGTCTAAGGCTTGTGGTTGGGTGGTTGGGGTGTAAGTCTAAGGCTTGGGCTCAGGGGTTAAGTGTATGTCTAAGGCTTGGGGTTAGGGTTTAAGTCTAAGTCTAAGGCTTAAGTTTGGGGTTTGAGTCTAAGTCTAAGTCTTGGGGTTAGGGTTTAAGTCTAAGTCTAAGGCTTGGGGTTAGGGTTTAAGTCTAAGACTTTGGGTTAGGTTTGGGGTTTAAATCTATGTCTAAGTCTTGTGGTTGTGGTTTAAGTCTAAGTCTAAGGCTTAATGTTGGCGTTTAAGTCTAAGTGTAAATCTTGGGGTTAGGGTGTAAATGTAAGTCTAAACTTGTGGTTAGGGCTTAAGTCTAAGTTTAAAGCTTGTGGTTAGGTTTTAAGTCTAATTCTAAGGCTTGTGGTTAGGGTTTAAGTCTAAGTCTAAGGCTTAGGGTTGGGGTTTAGGGCTACGTCTAAGGCTTGGAGTTAGGGTGTAAGTCTAAGGCTTAGGGTTAGGGTTTAAGTCTAAGTCTTGCGTATAGGTTTGAGATTTAAATCTGTCTAAGGTTTGTAGTTTGTGTTTAAGTCTAAGTCTAAGGCGTAATGTTGAGGTTTAAGTTTATGTCTAAGGTTTGGGTTTAGGATTTAAGTCTACGTCTAATTCTTGGTGTTAGGGTGTAAGTGTAAGTCTAAGGCTTGGGCTCAGGTTTTAAGTCTAAGTTTAAGGCATGGGGTTAGGGTTTAAGTCTAATTCTAAGGCTTGTGGTTAGGGTGTAAGTGTAAATCTAAGGCTTGGGGATGGGGTTTAAGTCTAAGTCTAAGGCTTAGTGATGGGGTTTAAGACTAAGTCTAAGGTTTGGGGTTAGGGTTTAAGTCTAAGGCTTGGGTTTAGGGTGTAAGTGTAAGTCTAAGGCTTGGGCTCAGGTTTTAAGTCTAAGTTTAAGGCTTGGAGTTGGGATTTAGGTCTGTTTCTGAGGCTTGTGGTTAGGGTTTAAGTCTAAGTTTAAGGTTTGAGGTTGTAGTTAGGTCTAAGACTAATGTCTGGGGTTTGTGTTTAAATATAAGTTTAAGGTATGGCGTTAGGGTTTAAGTCTAAGTCTTGTGGTTGGGGTTTAAGTCTATGTCTAAGGCTTGGGGTTACGGTTAATGTCTAAGACTTGGGGTTAGGTTTGGTGTTTAATTCGATGTGTAAGGCTTGTAGTTGCGGTTTAAGTCTAATTCTAAGGCTTGTGGTTAGAGTGTAAGTGTAAGTCTAAGGCTTGGGGATGGGGTTTAAGTCTATTTCTGAGGCTTGGGGTTACGGTTTAAGTCTAAGTTTAAGGCTTTGGTTTGGAGTTAAGTCTAAGTGTAAGGCTTGGGGTTGGGGTTTAAGTCTAAGTTTAAGGCTTGGGATTAGGGTATAAGTCTAAGGCTTGGGGTTAGGGTTTAAGTCTAAGACTTGGGGTTAGGTTTGGGGTTTAAATCTATGTGTATGGCTTGTAGTTGGGGTGTAAGTCTAATTCTACGGCTTATGGTTAGGGTGTAAATGTAAGTCTAAGGCTTGGGGTTAGGGTTTAAGTCTAAGTCTAAGGCTTGGGGATGGGGTTTAAGTCTAAGTCTAACGTTTGGGGTTAGCGTTTAAGTCTGAGGCTTGGTGTTAGGGTTTAAGTATATGTCTAAGTTTGGGGTGTAAGTGTAAGTCTACGGCTTGGGGCTAGGGTTTATGTCTAAGTCTAAGGCTTAGGGTTGGGGTTTAAGGCTAAATCTAAGGCTTGGGGTTAAGGTTTAACTCTAAGGCTTAGGGTTAGGGTTTAGGTCTAAGTCTAAGGCTTAAGGTTGGGGGTTAACTCTATGTCTAAAGCTTGGGGTTAGGGTTTAAGTCTAAGTCTAAGGCTTAGTGTTGGGGTTTAAGGCTACGTCTAAGGCTTGGGGTTTGGGTTTAAGTCTAAGGCTTAGGGTTAGGGTTTATGCCGAAGACTTGCGTTTAGATTTGCGTTTTAAATCTATGTCTAAGGCTTGTAATTGGGGTTTAAGTCTAATTCTAATGCTTGTGGTTAGGGTGTACGTGTAAGTCTAAGGCTTAGGGTTAGGTTTTAAGTCTAAGGCTTGGGGCTGGCGTTTATGTCTAAGTTTAAGGCATGGGGTTAGGATGTAAGTCCAAGTTTAAGTCTTGGGTTTGGGGTTTAAGACTAAGTCTAAGGCTTGGGTTTAGGTTTTGGGTTTAAATCTATGTCTAAGTCTTGTAGCTGGGGTTTAAGTGTAATTCTAAGGCTTGTGGTTAGGGTGTAAGTGTAAGGCTTGGGGATGGGGTTTAAGTCTAAGTCTAAGGCTTGGTGTTAGGATGTAAGTCTACGTATAAGGCTTGGGTTTAGGGATTAAGTCTACGGCTTGGGGTTGGGGTTTAAGTCTAAGTTTAAGGCATGGGGTTAGGGTTTAAGTCTAAGGCTAAGTCTTGGGTGTGTGGTTTAAGACAAAGTCTAACGCTTGGGGTTAGGATTTAAGTCTAAGACTTATGGTTACGTTTGGGGTTTTAATCTATGTCTAAGGCTTGTAGCTGGTGTTTAAGTGTAATTCTAAGGCTTGTTGTTAGGGTGTAAGTGTAAGTCTAAGGCTTAGGGATGGGGTTTAAGTCTATGTGTAAGGCTTGGTGTTAGGATGTAAGTGTACGTCTAAGGCTTGGGTTAGGGTTTAAGTCTAAGGCTTGGGGCTAAGGTTTAAGTTGAAGACTTGGGGTTACGTTTGGGGTTTAAATCTATGTGTAAGACTTGTAGTTGGGGTTTAAGTCTAATTCTAAGGCTTGTGGTTAGGGTGTAAGTGTAAGTCTAAGGCTTGGGGTTAGGGTTTAAGTCTAAGTCTAACGCTTGGGGATGGGGTTTAAGTCTACGTCTAAGGCTTGGGTTTAGGGATAAAGTCTACGGCTTGGGGTTAGGGTTTAAGTCTAAGGCTAAGTCTTGGGTGTGTGGTTTAAGACAAAGTCTAACGCTTGGGGTTAGGATTTAAGTCTAAGGCTTGGGGTTAGGTTTGGGGTTTAAAACTATGTCTAAGGCTTGTAGCTGGTGTTTAAGTTTAATTCTAAGGCTTGTGGTTAGGGTGTAAGTGTAAGTCTAAGGCTTGGGGTTAGGGTTTAAGTCTAAGTCTAACGCTTGGGGATGGGGTTTAAGTATAAGTCTAACGCTTGGGGTTAGGGTTTACGTCTAAGGCTTGGGGTTAGGTTTTGGGTTTAAATCTATGTCTAAGGCTTGTAGCTGGTGTTTAAAATTTAATTCTAAGGCTTGTGGTTAGGGTGTAAGTGTAAGTCTAAGGCTTGGGGATGGGGTTTAAGTCTAAGTCTAAGGCTTGGGGTTAGGATGTAAGTGTATGTCTAAGGCTTGGGGTTAGGGTTTAAGTTTAAGGCTTGGGGCTAAGGTTTAAGTCTAAGTCTTGGGGTTAGGTTTGGGGTTTAAATCTATGTGTAAGGCTTGTAGTTGGGGTTTAAGTCTAATTCCAAGGCTTGTGGTTAGGGTGTAAGTGTAAGTCTAAGGCTTGGAGTTAGGGTTTAAGTCTAAGTCTAACGCTTGAGGATGGGGTTTAAGTCTACGTCTAAGGCTTGGGTTTAGGGATTAAGTCTACGGCTTGGGGTTAGGGTTTAAGTCTAAGGCTAAGTCTTGGGTGTGTGGTTTAAGACAAAGTCTAACGCTTGGGGTTAGGATTTAAGTCTAAGGCTTGGGGTTAGGTTTGGGGTTTAAAACTATGTCTAAGGCTTGTAGCTGGTGTTTAAGTTTAATTCTAAGGCTTGTGGTTAGGGTGTAAGTGTAAGTCTAAGGCTTGGGGTTAGGGTTTAAGTCTAAGTCTAACGCTTGGGGATGGGGTTTAAGTATAAGTCTAACGCTTGGGGTTAGGGTTTACGTCTAAGGCTTGGGGTTAGGTTTTGGGTTTAAATCTATGTCTAAGGCTTGTAGCTGGTGTTTAAAATTTAATTCTAAGGCTTGTGGTTAGGGTGTAAGTGTAAGTCTAAGGCTTGGGGATGGGGTTTAAGTCTAAGTCTAAGGCTTGGGGTTAGGATGTAAGTGTATGTCTAAGGCTTGGGGTTAGGGTTTAAGTTTAAGGCTTGGGGCTAAGGTTTAAGTCTAAGTCTTGGGGTTAGGTTTGGGGTTTAAATCTATGTGTAAGGCTTGTAGTTGGGGTTTAAGTCTAATTCCAAGGCTTGTGGTTAGGGTGTAAGTGTAAGTCTAAGGCTTGGAGTTAGGGTTTAAGTCTAAGTCTAACGCTTGGGGATGGGGTTTAAGTCTAAGTCTAACGCTTGGGGTTAGGGTTTACGTCTAAGGCTTGGGGTTAGGGTTTAAGTCTAAGACTTGCGGTTTGGTTTGGGGTTTAAATCTATGTCTAAGTCTTGTGGTTGTGGTTTAAGTCTAAGTCCAAGGCTTAATGTTGTGGTTTAAGTCTAAGTCTAAGTCTAAGTCTTGGAGTTAGGTTTTAAGTGTAATTCTAAGGCTTGTCGTTTGGGTGTAAGTGTAAGTCTAAGGCTTAGGGTTAGGGTTTAAGTCTAAGGCTTTGGGTTAAGTTTGAGGTTTAAGTCTATGTCTAAGGCTTGGGGTTAGGGTTTAAGTCTACGTCTAAGTCTTGCTGTTAGAGTGTAAGTGTAAGTCTAGGGCTTGGGCTCAGGGTTTAAGTGTAAGATTAAGGCATGGGGTTAGGGTTTAAGTCTAAGTCTAAGGCTTGGGGTAAGGGTTTAAGTATTAGACTTGGGGTTAGGGTCTATGTCTAAGACTTGGGGTTAGGTTTGGTGTTTAAATCTATGTATAAGGCTTGTATTTGGGGTTTAAGTCTAATTCTAAGCCTTAGTGATGGGGTTTAAGGTTAAGTCTAAGGTTTGGGGTTAGGGTTTAAGTCTAAGGCTTGCGGTTAGGGTTTAAGTCTAAGGCTTGGGGTTAGGGTTTAAGTCTAATGCTAGGAGTTGGGATGTAAGTCTATGTCTAAGGCTTGGGGTTGGCGTTTAAGTCTATTTCAGAGGCTTGGGGTTAGGTTTTAAGTCTAAGTTTAAGACTTGGGGTTGGAGTTAAGTCTAAATCTAAGGCTTGGGGTTGGTGTTTAAGTCTAAGTTTAAGGCATGGGGTTAGGGTTTAAGTCTAAGTCTAAGTCTTGGGGTTGGGTTTAAGTCTAAGTCTAAGGCTTGGGGTTAGGGTTTAAGTCTTAGTCTAGTGGTTTTGGTTAAAGTCTAAGACTTGGGGTTAGGCTTGGGGTTGAAATCTATGTTTAAGGCTTGTAGTTTGGGTTTAAGTCTAATTCTAAGGCTTGTGGATAGAGTGTAAGTGTAAGTCTAAGGCTTGGGGATTGGGTTTCAGTCTAAGTCTAAGGCTTGGGGTTAGGGTTTAAGTCTAAAACTTGGGGTTAAGGTTTAATTTAAGGCTAAGAGTTGGGCTTTAAGTCTAACTCAAAGGCTTGGGGTTGGGTTTTAAGTCTATTTCTGAGGCCTGGGATTAGGGTTTAAGTCTAAGTTTAAGGCTTGGGGTTGGAGTTAAGTCTAAATGTAAGGCTTGGAGTTGGGGTTTAAATCTAAGTTTAAGGCTTGGGGTTAGGGTTTAAGTCTAAGACTTGGGGTTAGGTTTGGGGTTTAAATCTATGTGTAAGGCTTGTAGTTGGGGTTTAAGTCTAATTCTAAGGCTTAGGGTGAGGGTATAAGTGTAAGTCTAAGACTTGGGGTTAGGGTTTAAGTCTAAGACTTGGGGTTAGGTTTGGGGTTTAAATCTATATGTATAGGTTGTATTTTGGGTTTAAGTCTAATTCTACGGCTTATGCGTACGGTGTAAATGTAAGTCTAAGGCTTGGGGTTAGGGTTTAAGTCTAAGTCTAAGGCTTAAGTTTGGGGTTTGAGTCTAAGTCTAAGTCTTGGGGTTAGGGTTTAAGTCTAAGTTTAAGGCTTGGGGTTAGGGTTTATGTCTAATTCTAAGGCATGTGGTTAAGGTGTAAGTGTAAGTCTTAAGCTTGGGGATTGGGTTTGAGTCTAAGTCTAAGGCTTGGGGTTAGGGTTTAAGTCTAAGACTTGTGGTTAAGGTTTAATTTAAGGCTAAGAGTTGGGCTTTAAGTCTAACTCAAAGGCTTGGGGTTGGGTTTTAAGTCTATTTCTGAGGCCTGGGATTAGGGTTTAAGTCTAAGTTTAAGGCTTGGGGTTGGAGTTAAGTCTAAATTTAAGGCTTGGAGTTGGGGTTTAAATCTAAGTTTAGGGCATGGGGTTAGGGTTTAAGTCTAAGTTTTGGGGTTGGGTTTTAAGTCTAAGTCTAAGGCTTGGGGTTAGGGTTTAAGTCTAAGACTTGGGGTTAGGTTTGGGGTTTAAATCTACGTGTAAGGCTTGTAGTTGGGATTTAAGTCTAATTCTAAGGCTTAGGGTGAGGGTATAAGTGTAAGTCTAAGACTTGGGGTTAGGGTTTAAGTCTAAGTTTTAGGCATGGGGTTAGGGTTTAAGTATAAGTCTAAGTCTTGTGGTTGGGGTTTAAGTCTAAGTCTAAGGCTTCGGGTTAGGGTTTAAGTCTAAGACTTTGGGTTAGGTTTGGGGTTTAAATCTATGTCTAAGTCTTGTGGTTGTGGTTTAAGTCTAAGTCTAAGGCTTAATGTTGGCGTTTAAGTCTAAGTCTAAATCTTGGGGTTACGGTGTAAATGTAAGTCTAATCTTGTGGTTAGGGTTTAAGTCTAAGTTTAAAGCTTGGGGTTAGGTTTTAAGTCTAATTCTAAGGCTTGTGGTTAGGTTTTAAGTCTAAGACTTGGGGTTAGGTTTGGGGTTTAAATCTATGTCTATGCCTTGTAGCTGGTGTTTAAGTTTAATTCTAATGCTTGTGGTTAGGGTGTAAGTGTAAGTATAAGGCTTGGGGATGGGGTTTAAGTCTAAGGCTTGGGGTTAGGATGTAAGTGTACGTCTAAGGCTTGGGGTTAGGGTTTAAGTCTAAGGCTTGGGGTTAAGGTTTAAGTCTAAGACTTGGGGTTAGGTTTGGGGTTTAAATCTATGTGTAAGGCTTGTAGTTGGGGTTTAAGTCTAATTCCAAGGCTTGTGGTTACGGTGTAAGTGTAAGTCTAAGGCTTGGGGTTAGGGTTTAAGTCTAAGTCTAACGCTTGGGGATGGGGTTTAAGTATAAGTCTAACGCTTGTGGTTAGGGTTTACGTCTAAGGCTTGGGGCTAGGGTTTAAGTCTAAGACTTGCGGTTTGGTTTGGGGTTTAAATCTATGTCTAAGTCTTGTGGTTGTGGTTTAAGTCTAAGTCCAAGGCTTAATGTTGTGGTTTAAGTCTACGTCTAAGTCTTGGGGTTAGGTTTTAAGTGTAACTCTAAGGCTTGTCGTTTGGGTGTAAGTGTACGTCTAAGGCTTAGGGTTAAGTTTGAGGTTTAAGTCTATGTCTAAGGCTAGGGGTTACGGTTTAAGTCTACGTCTAAGTCTTGCTGTTAGAGTGTAAGTGTAAGTCTAGGGCTTGGGCTCAGGGTTTAAGTGTAAGTTTAAGGCATGGGGTTGGGGTTTAAGTATTAGGCTTGGGCTTAGGGTCTATGTCTAAGACTTGGGGTTAGGTTTGGTGTTTAAATCTAAATATAAGGCTTGTATTTGGTGTATAAGTCTAATTCTAAGACTTAGTGATGGGGTTTAAGGTTAAGTCTAAGGTTTGGGTTAGGGTTTAAGTCTAAGGCTTGGGGTTAGGGTTTAAGTCTAAGGCTAGGAGTTGGGATGTAAGTCTATATCTAAGGCTTGGGGTTGGGGTTTAAGTCTATTTCAGAGGCTTGGTGTTAGGGTTTAAGTCTAAGTTTAAGGCTTGGGGTTGGTGTTTAAGTCTAAATCTAAGGCTTGGTGTTGGTGTTTAAGTCTAAGTTTAAGGCATGGGGTTAGGGTTTAAGTCTAAGTTTTAAGTCTTGGGGTTGGGTTTAAGTCTAAGTCTAAGGCTTGGGGTTAGGGTTTAAGTCTTAGTCTAGTGGTTAGGGTTTAAGCCTAAGATTTGGGGTTAGGTTTGTGGTTGAAATCTATGTTTAAGGCTTGTAGTTTGGGTTTAAGTCTAATTCTAAGGCTTGTGGTTAGGGTGTAAGTGTAAGTCTAAGGCTTGTGGTTAGGGTTTAAGTCTAAGTTTAAGGCATGGGGTTAGGGTTTAAGTCTAAGTTTAAGACTTGTGGTTGGAGTTAACTCTAAGTCTAAGGCTTGTGGATAGAGTGTAAGTGTAAGTCTAAGGCTTGGGGATTGGGTTTCAGTCTAAGTCTAAGGCTTGGGGTTAGGGTTTAAGTCTAAGACTTGGGGTTAAGGTTTAATTTAAGGCTAAGAGTTGGGCTTTAAGTCGAACTCAAAGGCTTGGGGTTGGGTTTTAAGTCTATTTCTGAGGCCTGGGATTAGGGTTTAAGTCTAAGTTTAAGGTTTGGGGTTGGAGTTAAGTCTAAATGTAAGGCTTGGAGTTGGGGTTTAAATCTAAGTTTAAGGCATGGGGTTAGGGTTTAAGTCTATGTTTTGGGGTTGGGTTTTAAGTCTAAGTCTAAGGCTTGGGGTTAGGGTTTAAGTCTAAGACTTGGGGTTAGGTTTGGGGTTGAAATCTATGTGTAAGGCTTGTAGTTGGGGTTTAAGTCTAATTCTAAGGCTTAAGGTGAGGGTATAAGTGTAAGTCTAAGACTTGGGGTTAGGGTTTAAGTCTAAGTTTTAGGCATGGGGTTAGGGTTTAAGTATAAGTCTAACTCTTGTGGTTGGGGTTTAAGTCTAAGTCTAAGGCTTGGGGTTAGGGTATAAGTCTAAGGCATCTGGTTAGGGTTTAAGTCTAAGACTTGGGGTTAGGTTTGGGGTTTAAATCTATATGTATGGCTTGTATTTTGGGTTTAAGTCTAATTCTACGGCTTATGGGTAGGGTGTAAATGTAAGTCTAAGGCTTGGGGTTAGGGTCTAAGTCTAAGGCTTAAGTTTGGGGTTTGAGTCTAAGTCTAAGTCTTGGGGTTAGGGTTTAAGTCTAAGTTTAAGGCTTGGGGTTAGGGTTTATGTCTAATTCTAAGGCATGTGGTTAGGGTTTAAGTGTAAGTCTTAGGCTTGGGGGTTAGGGTTTAAGTCTGAGGCTTGGGGTTAGGGTTTAAGTCTAAGTCTAACGCTTGGGGATGGGGTTTAAGTCTAAGTCTAACGCTTGGGGTTAGGGTTTACGTCTAAGGCTTGGGGTTAGGGTTTAAGTCTAAGACTTTGGGTTAGGTTTGGGGTTTAAATCTATGTCTAAGTCTTGTGGTTGTGGTTTAAGTCTAAGTCCAAGGCTTAATGTTGTGGTTTAAGTCTAAGTCTAAGTCTTGGGGTTAGCTTTTAAGTGTAATTCTAAGGCTTGTCGTTTGGGTGTAAGTGTAAGTCTAAGGCTTGGGGTTAGGGTTTAAGTCTAAGGCTTTGGCTTAAGGTTGAGGTTTAAGTCTATGTCTTAGGCTTGGGGTTAGGGTTTAAGTCTACGTCTAAGTCTTGCTGTTAGAGTGTAAGTGTAAGTTTAAGGCATGGGGTTAGGGTTTAAGTCTAATTCAAAGGCATGTGGTTAGGGTGTAAGTGTAAGTCTAAGGCTTGGGGATGGGGTTTAAGTCTAAGTCTAAGGCTTGGTGTTAGGATGTAAGTCTACGTATAAGGCTTGGGCTTAGGAATTAAGTCTACGGCTTGGGTTTGGGGTTTAAGTCTAAGTTTAAGGCATGGGGTTAGGGTTTAAGTCTAAGGCTTGGGGTTAGGTTTGGGGTTTAAAACTATGTCTAAGGCTTGTAGCTGGTGTTTAAGTTTAATTCTAAGGCTTGTGGTTATGGTGTAAGTGTAAGTCTAAGGCTTGGGGTTAGGGTTTAAGTCTAAGTCTAACGCTTGGGGATGGGGTTTAAGTATAAGTCTAACGCTTGGGGTTAGGGTTTACGTCTAAGGCTTGGGGTTAGGTTTTGGGTTTAAATCTATGTCTAAGGCTTGTAGCTGGTGTTTAAAATTTAATTCTAAGGCTTGTGGTTAGGGTGTAAGTGTAAGTCTAAGGCTTGGGGATGGGGTTTAAGTCTAAGTCTAAGGCTTGGGGTTAGGATGTAAGTGTATGTCTAAGGCTTGGGGTTAGGGTTTAAGTTTAAGGCTTGGGGCTAAGGTTTAAGTCTAAGTCTTGGGGTTAGGTTTGGGGTTTAAATCTATGTGTAAGGCTTGTAGTTGGGGTTTAAGTCTAATTCCAAGGCTTGTGGTTAGGGTGTAAGTGTAAGTCTAAGGCTTGGAGTTAGGGTTTAAGTCTAAGTCTAACGCTTGGGGATGGGGTTTAAGTCTACGTCTAAGGCTTGGGTTTAGGGATTAAGTCTACGGCTTGGGGTTAGGGTTTAAGTCTAAGGCTAAGTCTTGGGTGTGTGGTTTAAGACAAAGTCTAACGCTTGGGGTTAGGATTTAAGTCTAAGGCTTGGGGTTAGGTTTGGGGTTTAAAACTATGTCTAAGGCTTGTAGCTGGTGTTTAAGTTTAATTCTAAGGCTTGTGGTTAGGGTGTAAGTGTAAGTCTAAGGCTTGGGGTTAGGGTTTAAGTCTAAGTCTAACGCTTGGGGATGGGGTTTAAGTATAAGTCTAACGCTTGGGGTTAGGGTTTACGTCTAAGGCTTGGGGTTAGGTTTTGGGTTTAAATCTATGTCTAAGGCTTGTAGCTGGTGTTTAAAATTTAATTCTAAGGCTTGTGGTTAGGGTGTAAGTGTAAGTCTAAGGCTTGGGGATGGGGTTTAAGTCTAAGTCTAAGGCTTGGGGTTAGGATGTAAGTGTATGTCTAAGGCTTGGGGTTAGGGTTTAAGTTTAAGGCTTGGGGCTAAGGTTTAAGTCTAAGTCTTGGGGTTAGGTTTGGGGTTTAAATCTATGTGTAAGGCTTGTAGTTGGGGTTTAAGTCTAATTCCAAGGCTTGTGGTTAGGGTGTAAGTGTAAGTCTAAGGCTTGGAGTTAGGGTTTAAGTCTAAGTCTAACGCTTGGGGATGGGGTTTAAGTCTAAGTCTAACGCTTGGGGTTAGGGTTTACGTCTAAGGCTTGGGGTTAGGGTTTAAGTCTAAGACTTGCGGTTTGGTTTGGGGTTTAAATCTATGTCTAAGTCTTGTGGTTGTGGTTTAAGTCTAAGTCCAAGGCTTAATGTTGTGGTTTAAGTCTAAGTCTAAGTCTAAGTCTTGGGGTTAGGTTTTAAGTGTAATTCTAAGGCTTGTCGTTTGGGTGTAAGTGTAAGTCTAAGGCTTAGGGTTAGGGTTTAAGTCTAAGGCTTTGGGTTAAGTTTGAGGTTTAAGTCTATGTCTAAGGCTTGGGGTTAGGGTTTAAGTCTACGTCTAAGTCTTGCTGTTAGAGTGTAAGTGTAAGTCTAGGGCTTGGGCTCAGGGTTTAAGTGTAAGATTAAGGCATGGGGTTAGGGTTTAAGTCTAAGTCTAAGGCTTGGGGTAAGGGTTTAAGTATTAGACTTGGGGTTAGGGTCTATGTCTAAGACTTGGGGTTAGGTTTGGTGTTTAAATCTATGTATAAGGCTTGTATTTGGGGTTTAAGTCTAATTCTAAGCCTTAGTGATGGGGTTTAAGGTTAAGTCTAAGGTTTGGGGTTAGGGTTTAAGTCTAAGGCTTGCGGTTAGGGTTTAAGTCTAAGGCTTGGGGTTAGGGTTTAAGTCTAATGCTAGGAGTTGGGATGTAAGTCTATGTCTAAGGCTTGGGGTTGGCGTTTAAGTCTATTTCAGAGGCTTGGGGTTAGGTTTTAAGTCTAAGTTTAAGACTTGGGGTTGGAGTTAAGTCTAAATCTAAGGCTTGGGGTTGGTGTTTAAGTCTAAGTCTAAGGCTTGGGGTTAGGGTTTAAGTCTTAGTCTAGTGGTTTGGGTTAAAGTCTAAGACTTGGGGTTAGGCTTGGGGTTGAAATCTATGTTTAAGGCTTGTAGTTTGGGTTTAAGTCTAATTCTAAGGCTTGTGGATAGAGTGTAAGTGTAAGTCTAAGGCTTGGGGATTGGGTTTCAGTCTAAGTCTAAGGCTTGGGGTTAGGGTTTAAGTCTAAAACTTGGGGTTAAGGTTTAATTTAAGGCTAAGAGTTGGGCTTTAAGTCTAACTCAAAGGCTTGGGGTTGGGTTTTAAGTCTATTTCTGAGGCCTGGGATTAGGGTTTAAGTCTAAGTTTAAGGCTTGGGGTTGGAGTTAAGTCTAAATGTAAGGCTTGGAGTTGGGGTTTAAATCTAAGTTTAAGGCTTGGGGTTAGGGTTTAAGTCTAAGACTTGGGGTTAGGTTTGGGGTTTAAATCTATGTGTAAGGCTTGTAGTTGGGGTTTAAGTCTAATTCTAAGGCTTAGGGTGAGGGTATAAGTGTAAGTCTAAGACTTGGGGTTAGGGTTTAAGTCTAAGACTTGGGGTTAGGTTTGGGGTTTAAATCTATATGTATAGGTTGTATTTTGGGTTTAAGTCTAATTCTACGGCTTATGCGTACGGTGTAAATGTAAGTCTAAGGCTTGGGGTTAGGGTTTAAGTCTAAGTCTAAGGCTTAAGTTTGGGGTTTGAGTCTAAGTCTAAGTCTTGGGGTTAGGGTTTAAGTCTAAGTTTAAGGCTTGGGGTTAGGGTTTATGTCTAATTCTAAGGCATGTGGTTAAGGTGTAAGTGTAAGTCTTAAGCTTGGGGATTGGGTTTGAGTCTAAGTCTAAGGCTTGGGGTTAGGGTTTAAGTCTAAGACTTGTGGTTAAGGTTTAATTTAAGGCTAAGAGTTGGGCTTTAAGTCTAACTCAAAGGCTTGGGGTTGGGTTTTAAGTCTATTTCTGAGGCCTGGGATTAGGGTTTAAGTCTAAGTTTAAGGCTTGGGGTTGGAGTTAAGTCTAAATTTAAGGCTTGGAGTTGGGGTTTAAATCTAAGTTTAGGGCATGGGGTTAGGGTTTAAGTCTAAGTTTTGGGGTTGGGTTTTAAGTCTAAGTCTAAGGCTTGGGGTTAGGGTTTAAGTCTAAGACTTGGGGTTAGGTTTGGGGTTTAAATCTACGTGTAAGGCTTGTAGTTGGGATTTAAGTCTAATTCTAAGGCTTAGGGTGAGGGTATAAGTGTAAGTCTAAGACTTGGGGTTAGGGTTTAAGTCTAAGTTTTAGGCATGGGGTTAGGGTTTAAGTATAAGTCTAAGTCTTGTGGTTGGGGTTTAAGTCTAAGTCTAAGGCTTCGGGTTAGGGTTTAAGTCTAAGACTTTGGGTTAGGTTTGGGGTTTAAATCTATGTCTAAGTCTTGTGGTTGTGGTTTAAGTCTAAGTCTAAGGCTTAATGTTGGCGTTTAAGTCTAAGTCTAAATCTTGGGGTTACGGTGTAAATGTAAGTCTAATCTTGTGGTTAGGGTTTAAGTCTAAGTTTAAAGCTTGGGGTTAGGTTTTAAGTCTAATTCTAAGGCTTGTGGTTAGGTTTTAAGTCTAAGACTTGGGGTTAGGTTTGGGGTTTAAATCTATGTCTATGCCTTGTAGCTGGTGTTTAAGTTTAATTCTAATGCTTGTGGTTAGGGTGTAAGTGTAAGTATAAGGCTTGGGGATGGGGTTTAAGTCTAAGGCTTGGGGTTAGGATGTAAGTGTACGTCTAAGGCTTGGGGTTAGGGTTTAAGTCTAAGGCTTGGGGTTAAGGTTTAAGTCTAAGACTTGGGGTTAGGTTTGGGGTTTAAATCTATGTGTAAGGCTTGTAGTTGGGGTTTAAGTCTAATTCCAAGGCTTGTGGTTACGGTGTAAGTGTAAGTCTAAGGCTTGGGGTTAGGGTTTAAGTCTAAGTCTAACGCTTGGGGATGGGGTTTAAGTATAAGTCTAACGCTTGTGGTTAGGGTTTACGTCTAAGGCTTGGGGCTAGGGTTTAAGTCTAAGACTTGCGGTTTGGTTTGGGGTTTAAATCTATGTCTAAGTCTTGTGGTTGTGGTTTAAGTCTAAGTCCAAGGCTTAATGTTGTGGTTTAAGTCTACGTCTAAGTCTTGGGGTTAGGTTTTAAGTGTAACTCTAAGGCTTGTCGTTTGGGTGTAAGTGTACGTCTAAGGCTTAGGGTTAAGTTTGAGGTTTAAGTCTATGTCTAAGGCTAGGGGTTACGGTTTAAGTCTACGTCTAAGTCTTGCTGTTAGAGTGTAAGTGTAAGTCTAGGGCTTGGGCTCAGGGTTTAAGTGTAAGTTTAAGGCATGGGGTTGGGGTTTAAGTATTAGGCTTGGGCTTAGGGTCTATGTCTAAGACTTGGGGTTAGGTTTGGTGTTTAAATCTAAATATAAGGCTTGTATTTGGTGTATAAGTCTAATTCTAAGACTTAGTGATGGGGTTTAAGGTTAAGTCTAAGGTTTGGGTTAGGGTTTAAGTCTAAGGCTTGCGGTTAGGGTTTAAGTCTAAGGCTTGGGGTTAGGGTTTAAGTCTAAGGCTAGGAGTTGGGATGTAAGTCTATATCTAAGGCTTGGGGTTGGGGTTTAAGTCTATTTCAGAGGCTTGGTGTTAGGGTTTAAGTCTAAGTTTAAGGCTTGGGGTTGGTGTTTAAGTCTAAATCTAAGGCTTGGTGTTGGTGTTTAAGTCTAAGTTTAAGGCATGGGGTTAGGGTTTAAGTCTAAGTTTTAAGTCTTGGGGTTGGGTTTAAGTCTAAGTCTAAGGCTTGGGGTTAGGGTTTAAGTCTTAGTCTAGTGGTTAGGGTTTAAGCCTAAGATTTGGGGTTAGGTTTGTGGTTGAAATCTATGTTTAAGGCTTGTAGTTTGGGTTTAAGTCTAATTCTAAGGCTTGTGGTTAGGGTGTAAGTGTAAGTCTAAGGCTTGTGGTTAGGGTTTAAGTCTAAGTTTAAGGCATGGGGTTAGGGTTTAAGTCTAAGTTTAAGACTTGTGGTTGGAGTTAACTCTAAGTCTAAGGCTTGTGGATAGAGTGTAAGTGTAAGTCTATGTTTTGGGGTTGGGTTTTAAGTCTAAGTCTAAGGCTTGGGGTTAGGGTTTAAGTCTAAGACTTGGGGTTAGGTTTGGGGTTTAAATCTATGTGTAAGGCTTGTAGTTGGGGTTTAAGTCTAATTCTAAGGCTTAAGGTGAGGGTATAAGTGTAAGTCTAAGACTTGGGGTTAGGGTTTAAGTCTAAGTTTTAGGCATGGGGTTAGGGTTTAAGTATAAGTCTAACTCTTGTGGTTGGGGTTTAAGTCTAAGTCTAAGGCTTGGGGTTAGGGTATAAGTCTAAGGCATCTGGTTAGGGTTTAAGTCTAAGACTTGGGGTTAGGTTTGGGGTTTAAATCTATATGTATGGCTTGTATTTTGGGTTTAAGTCTAATTCTACGGCTTATGGGTAGGGTGTAAATGTAAGTCTAAGGCTTGGGGTTAGGGTCTAAGTCTAAGGCTTAAGTTTGGGGTTTGAGTCTAAGTCTAAGTCTTGGGGTTAGGGTTTAAGTCTAAGTTTAAGGCTTGGGGTTAGGGTTTATGTCTAATTCTAAGGCATGTGGTTAGGGTTTAAGTGTAAGTCTTAGGCTTGGGGGTTAGGGTTTAAGTCTGAGGCTTGGGGTTAGGGTTTAAGTCTAAGTCTAACGCTTGGGGATGGGGTTTAAGTCTAAGTCTAACGCTTGGGGTTAGGGTTTACGTCTAAGGCTTGGGGTTAGGGTTTAAGTCTAAGACTTTGGGTTAGGTTTGGGGTTTAAATCTATGTCTAAGTCTTGTGGTTGTGGTTTAAGTCTAAGTCCAAGGCTTAATGTTGTGGTTTAAGTCTAAGTCTAAGTCTTGGGGTTAGCTTTTAAGTGTAATTCTAAGGCTTGTCGTTTGGGTGTAAGTGTAAGTCTAAGGCTTGGGGTTAGGGTTTAAGTCTAAGGCTTTGGCTTAAGGTTGAGGTTTAAGTCTATGTCTTAGGCTTGGGGTTAGGGTTTAAGTCTACGTCTAAGTCTTGCTGTTAGAGTGTAAGTGTAAGTTTAAGGCATGGGGTTAGGGTTTAAGTCTAATTCAAAGGCATGTGGTTAGGGTGTAAGTGTAAGTCTAAGGCTTGGGGATGGGGTTTAAGTCTAAGTCTAAGGCTTGGTGTTAGGATGTAAGTCTACGTATAAGGCTTGGGTTTAGGAATTAAGTCTACGGCTTGGGTTTGGGGTTTAAGTCTAAGTTTAAGGCATGGGGTTAGGGTTTAAGTCTAAGGCTTGGGGTTAGGTTTGGGGTTTAAAACTATGTCTAAGGCTTGTAGCTGGTGTTTAAGTTTAATTCTAAGGCTTGTGGTTAGGGTGTAAGTGTAAGTCTAAGGCTTGGGGTTAGGGTTTAAGTCTAAGTCTAACGCTTGGGGATGGGGTTTAAGTATAAGTCTAACGCTTGGGGTTAGGGTTTACGTCTAAGGCTTGGGGTTAGGTTTTGGGTTTAAATCTATGTCTAAGGCTTGTAGCTGGTGTTTAAAATTTAATTCTAAGGCTTGTGGTTAGGGTGTAAGTGTAAGTCTAAGGCTTGGGGATGGGGTTTAAGTCTAAGTCTAAGGCTTGGGGTTAGGATGTAAGTGTATGTCTAAGGCTTGGGGTTAGGGTTTAAGTTTAAGGCTTGGGGCTAAGGTTTAAGTCTAAGTCTTGGGGTTAGGTTTGGGGTTTAAATCTATGTGTAAGGCTTGTAGTTGGGGTTTAAGTCTAATTCCAAGGCTTGTGGTTAGGGTGTAAGTGTAAGTCTAAGGCTTGGAGTTAGGGTTTAAGTCTAAGTCTAACGCTTGGGGATGGGGTTTAAGTCTACGTCTAAGGCTTGGGTTTAGGGATTAAGTCTACGGCTTGGGGTTAGGGTTTAAGTCTAAGGCTAAGTCTTGGGTGTGTGGTTTAAGACAAAGTCTAACGCTTGGGGTTAGGATTTAAGTCTAAGGCTTGGGGTTAGGTTTGGGGTTTAAAACTATGTCTAAGGCTTGTAGCTGGTGTTTAAGTTTAATTCTAATGCTTGTGGTTAGGGTGTAAGTGTAAGTATAAGGCTTGGGGATGGGGTTTAAGTCTAAGGCTTGGGGTTAGGATGTAAGTGTACGTCTAAGGCTTGGGGTTAGGGTTTAAGTCTAAGGCTTGGGGTTAAGGTTTAAGTCTAAGACTTGGGGTTAGGTTTGGGGTTTAAATCTATGTGTAAGGCTTGTAGTTGGGGTTTAAGTCTAATTCCAAGGCTTGTGGTTACGGTGTAAGTGTAAGTCTAAGGCTTGGGGTTAGGGTTTAAGTCTAAGTCTAACGCTTGGGGATGGGGTTTAAGTATAAGTCTAACGCTTGTGGTTAGGGTTTACGTCTAAGGCTTGGGGCTAGGGTTTAAGTCTAAGACTTGCGGTTTGGTTTGGGGTTTAAATCTATGTCTAAGTCTTGTGGTTGTGGTTTAAGTCTAAGTCCAAGGCTTAATGTTGTGGTTTAAGTCTACGTCTAAGTCTTGGGGTTAGGTTTTAAGTGTAACTCTAAGGCTTGTCGTTTGGGTGTAAGTGTACGTCTAAGGCTTAGGGTTAAGTTTGAGGTTTAAGTCTATGTCTAAGGCTAGGGGTTACGGTTTAAGTCTACGTCTAAGTCTTGCTGTTAGAGTGTAAGTGTAAGTCTAGGGCTTGGGCTCAGGGTTTAAGTGTAAGTTTAAGGCATGGGGTTGGGGTTTAAGTATTAGGCTTGGGCTTAGGGTCTATGTCTAAGACTTGGGGTTAGGTTTGGTGTTTAAATCTAAATATAAGGCTTGTATTTGGTGTATAAGTCTAATTCTAAGACTTAGTGATGGGGTTTAAGGTTAAGTCTAAGGTTTGGGTTAGGGTTTAAGTCTAAGGCTTGCGGTTAGGGTTTAAGTCTAAGGCTTGGGGTTAGGGTTTAAGTCTAAGGCTAGGAGTTGGGATGTAAGTCTATATCTAAGGCTTGGGGTTGGGGTTTAAGTCTATTTCAGAGGCTTGGTGTTAGGGTTTAAGTCTAAGTTTAAGGCTTGGGGTTGGTGTTTAAGTCTAAATCTAAGGCTTGGTGTTGGTGTTTAAGTCTAAGTTTAAGGCATGGGGTTAGGGTTTAAGTCTAAGTTTTAAGTCTTGGGGTTGGGTTTAAGTCTAAGTCTAAGGCTTGGGGTTAGGGTTTAAGTCTTAGTCTAGTGGTTAGGGTTTAAGCCTAAGATTTGGGGTTAGGTTTGTGGTTGAAATCTATGTTTAAGGCTTGTAGTTTGGGTTTAAGTCTAATTCTAAGGCTTGTGGTTAGGGTGTAAGTGTAAGTCTAAGGCTTGTGGTTAGGGTTTAAGTCTAAGTTTAAGGCATGGGGTTAGGGTTTAAGTCTAAGTTTAAGACTTGTGGTTGGAGTTAACTCTAAGTCTAAGGCTTGTGGATAGAGTGTAAGTGTAAGTCTAAGGCTTGGGGATTGGGTTTCAGTCTAAGTCTAAGGCTTGGGGTTAGGGTTTAAGTCTAAGACTTGGGGTTAAGGTTTAATTTAAGGCTAAGAGTTGGGCTTTAAGTCGAACTCAAAGGCTTGGGGTTGGGTTTTAAGTCTATTTCTGAGGCCTGGGATTAGGGTTTAAGTCTAAGTTTAAGGCTTGGGGTTGGAGTTAAGTCTAAATGTAAGGCTTGGAGTTGGGGTTTAAATCTAAGTTTAAGGCATGGGGTTAGGGTTTAAGTCTATGTTTTGGGGTTGGGTTTTAAGTCTAAGTCTAAGGCTTGGGGTTAGGGTTTAAGTCTAAGACTTGGGGTTAGGTTTGGGGTTTAAATCTATGTGTAAGGCTTGTAGTTGGGGTTTAAGTCTAATTCTAAGGCTTAAGGTGAGGGTATAAGTGTAAGTCTAAGACTTGGGGTTAGGGTTTAAGTCTAAGTTTTAGGCATGGGGTTAGGGTTTAAGTATAAGTCTAACTCTTGTGGTTGGGGTTTAAGTCTAAGTCTAAGGCTTGGGGTTAGGGTATAAGTCTAAGGCATCTGGTTAGGGTTTAAGTCTAAGACTTGGGGTTAGGTTTGGGGTTTAAATCTATATGTATGGCTTGTATTTTGGGTTTAAGTCTAATTCTACGGCTTATGGGTAGGGTGTAAATGTAAGTCTAAGGCTTGGGGTTAGGGTCTAAGTCTAAGGCTTAAGTTTGGGGTTTGAGTCTAAGTCTAAGTCTTGGGGTTAGGGTTTAAGTCTAAGTTTAAGGCTTGGGGTTAGGGTTTATGTCTAATTCTAAGGCATGTGGTTAGGGTTTAAGTGTAAGTCTTAGGCTTGGGGGTTAGGGTTTAAGTCTGAGGCTTGGGGTTAGGGTTTAAGTCTAAGTCTAACGCTTGGGGATGGGGTTTAAGTCTAAGTCTAACGCTTGGGGTTAGGGTTTACGTCTAAGGCTTGGGGTTAGGGTTTAAGTCTAAGACTTTGGGTTAGGTTTGGGGTTTAAATCTATGTCTAAGTCTTGTGGTTGTGGTTTAAGTCTAAGTCCAAGGCTTAATGTTGTGGTTTAAGTCTAAGTCTAAGTCTTGGGGTTAGCTTTTAAGTGTAATTCTAAGGCTTGTCGTTTGGGTGTAAGTGTAAGTCTAAGGCTTGGGGTTAGGGTTTAAGTCTAAGGCTTTGGCTTAAGGTTGAGGTTTAAGTCTATGTCTTAGGCTTGGGGTTAGGGTTTAAGTCTACGTCTAAGTCTTGCTGTTAGAGTGTAAGTGTAAGTTTAAGGCATGGGGTTAGGGTTTAAGTCTAATTCAAAGGCATGTGGTTAGGGTGTAAGTGTAAGTCTAAGGCTTGGGGATGGGGTTTAAGTCTAAGTCTAAGGCTTGGTGTTAGGATGTAAGTCTACGTATAAGGCTTGGGTTTAGGAATTAAGTCTACGGCTTGGGTTTGGGGTTTAAGTCTAAGTTTAAGGCATGGGGTTAGGGTTTAAGTCTAAGGCTTGGGGTTAGGTTTGGGGTTTAAAACTATGTCTAAGGCTTGTAGCTGGTGTTTAAGTTTAATTCTAAGGCTTGTGGTTAGGGTGTAAGTGTAAGTCTAAGGCTTGGGGTTAGGGTTTAAGTCTAAGTCTAACGCTTGGGGATGGGGTTTAAGTATAAGTCTAACGCTTGGGGTTAGGGTTTACGTCTAAGGCTTGGGGTTAGGTTTTGGGTTTAAATCTATGTCTAAGGCTTGTAGCTGGTGTTTAAAATTTAATTCTAAGGCTTGTGGTTAGGGTGTAAGTGTAAGTCTAAGGCTTGGGGATGGGGTTTAAGTCTAAGTCTAAGGCTTGGGGTTAGGATGTAAGTGTATGTCTAAGGCTTGGGGTTAGGGTTTAAGTTTAAGGCTTGGGGCTAAGGTTTAAGTCTAAGTCTTGGGGTTAGGTTTGGGGTTTAAATCTATGTGTAAGGCTTGTAGTTGGGGTTTAAGTCTAATTCCAAGGCTTGTGGTTAGGGTGTAAGTGTAAGTCTAAGGCTTGGAGTTAGGGTTTAAGTCTAAGTCTAACGCTTGGGGATGGGGTTTAAGTCTACGTCTAAGGCTTGGGTTTAGGGATTAAGTCTACGGCTTGGGGTTAGGGTTTAAGTCTAAGGCTAAGTCTTGGGTGTGTGGTTTAAGACAAAGTCTAACGCTTGGGGTTAGGATTTAAGTCTAAGGCTTGGGGTTAGGTTTGGGGTTTAAAACTATGTCTAAGGCTTGTAGCTGGTGTTTAAGTTTAATTCTAAGGCTTGTGGTTAGGGTGTAAGTGTAAGTCTAAGGCTTGGGGTTAGGGTTTAAGTCTAAGTCTAACGCTTGGGGATGGGGTTTAAGTATAAGTCTAACGCTTGGGGTTAGGGTTTACGTCTAAGGCTTGGGGTTAGGTTTTGGGTTTAAATCTATGTCTAAGGCTTGTAGCTGGTGTTTAAAATTTAATTCTAAGGCTTGTGGTTAGGGTGTAAGTGTAAGTCTAAGGCTTGGGGATGGGGTTTAAGTCTAAGTCTAAGGCTTGGGGTTAGGATGTAAGTGTATGTCTAAGGCTTGGGGTTAGGGTTTAAGTTTAAGGCTTGGGGCTAAGGTTTAAGTCTAAGTCTTGGGGTTAGGTTTGGGGTTTAAATCTATGTGTAAGGCTTGTAGTTGGGGTTTAAGTCTAATTCCAAGGCTTGTGGTTAGGGTGTAAGTGTAAGTCTAAGGCTTGGAGTTAGGGTTTAAGTCTAAGTCTAACGCTTGGGGATGGGGTTTAAGTCTAAGTCTAACGCTTGGGGTTAGGGTTTACGTCTAAGGCTTGGGGTTAGGGTTTAAGTCTAAGACTTGCGGTTTGGTTTGGGGTTTAAATCTATGTCTAAGTCTTGTGGTTGTGGTTTAAGTCTAAGTCCAAGGCTTAATGTTGTGGTTTAAGTCTAAGTCTAAGTCTAGGTCTTGGGGTTAGGTTTTAAGTGTAATTCTAAGGCTTGTCGTTTGGGTGTAAGTGTAAGTCTAAGGCTTAGGGTTAGGGTTTAAGTCTAAGGCTTTGGGTTAAGTTTGAGGTTTAAGTCTATGTCTAAGGCTTGGGGTTAGGGTTTAAGTCTACGTCTAAGTCTTGCTGTTAGAGTGTAAGTGTAAGTCTAGGGCTTGGGCTCAGGGTTTAAGTGTAAGATTAAGGCATGGGGTTAGGGTTTAAGTCTAAGTCTAAGGCTTGGGGTAAGGGTTTAAGTATTAGACTTGGGGTTAGGGTCTATGTCTAAGACTTGGGGTTAGGTTTGGTGTTTAAATCTATGTATAAGGCTTGTATTTGGGGTTTAAGTCTAATTCTAAGCCTTAGTGATGGGGTTTAAGGTTAAGTCTAAGGTTTGGGGTTAGGGTTTAAGTCTAAGGCTTGCGGTTAGGGTTTAAGTCTAAGGCTTGGGGTTAGGGTTTAAGTCTAATGCTAGGAGTTGGGATGTAAGTCTATGTCTAAGGCTTGGGGTTGGCGTTTAAGTCTATTTCAGAGGCTTGGGGTTAGGTTTTAAGTCTAAGTTTAAGACTTGGGGTTGGAGTTAAGTCTAAATCTAAGGCTTGGGGTTGGTGTTTAAGTCTAAGTTTAAGGCATGGGGTTAGGGTTTAAGTCTAATTCTAAGTCTTGGGGTTGGGTTTAAGTCTAAGTCTAAGGCTTGGGGTTAGGGTTTAAGTCTTAGTCTAGTGGTTTGGCTTAAAGTCTAAGACTTGGGGTTAGGCTTGGGGTTGAAATCTATGTTTAAGGCTTGTAGTTTGGGTTTAAGTCTAATTCTAAGGCTTGTGGATAGAGTGTAAGTGTAAGTCTAAGGCTTGGGGATTGGGTTTGAGTCTAAGTCTAAGGCTTGGGGTTAGGGTTTAAGTCTAAAACTTGGGGTTAAGGTTTAATTTAAGGCTAAGAGTTGGGCTTTAAGTCTAACTCAAAGGCTTGGGGTTGGGTTTTAAGTCTATTTCTGAGGCCTGGGATTAGGGTTTAAGTCTAAGTTTAAGGCTTGGGGTTGGAGTTAAGTCTAAATGTAAGGCTTGGAGTTGGGGTTTAAATCTAAGTTTAAGGCTTGGGGTTAGGGTTTAAGTCTAAGACTTGGGGTTAGGTTTGGGGTTTAAATCTATGTGTAAGGCTTGTAGTTGGGGTTTAAGTCTAATTCTAAGGCTTAGGGTGAGGGTATAAGTGTAAGTCTAAGACTTGGGGTTAGGGTTTAAGTCTAAGACTTGGGGTTAGGTTTGGGGTTTAAATCTATATGTATAGGTTGTATTTTGGGTTTAAGTCTAATTCTACGGCTTATGCGTACGGTGTAAATGTAAGTCTAAGGCTTGGGGTTAGGGTTTAAGTCTAAGTCTAAGGCTTAAGTTTGGGGTTTGAGTCTAAGTCTAAGTCTTGGGGTTAGGGTTTAAGTCTAAGTTTAAGGCTTGGGGTTAGGGTTTATGTCTAATTCTAAGGCATGTGGTTAAGGTGTAAGTGTAAGTCTTAAGCTTGGGGATTGGGTTTGAGTCTAAGTCTAAGGCTTGGGGTTAGGGTTTAAGTCTAAGACTTGTGGTTAAGGTTTAATTTAAGGCTAAGAGTTGGGCTTTAAGTCTAACTCAAAGGCTTGGGGTTGGGTTTTAAGTCTATTTCTGAGGCCTGGGATTAGGGTTTAAGTCTAAGTTTAAGGCTTGGGGTTGGAGTTAAGTCTAAATTTAAGGCTTGGAGTTGGGGTTTAAATCTAAGTTTAGGGCATGGGGTTAGGGTTTAAGTCTAAGTTTTGGGGTTGGGTTTTAAGTCTAAGTCTAAGGCTTGGGGTTAGGGTTTAAGTCTAAGACTTGGGGTTAGGTTTGGGGTTTAAATCTACGTGTAAGGCTTGTAGTTGGGATTTAAGTCTAATTCTAAGGCTTAGGGTGAGGGTATAAGTGTAAGTCTAAGACTTGGGGTTAGGGTTTAAGTCTAAGTTTTAGGCATGGGGTTAGGGTTTAAGTATAAGTCTAAGTCTTGTGGTTGGGGTTTAAGTCTAAGTCTAAGGCTTCGGGTTAGGGTTTAAGTCTAAGACTTTGGGTTAGGTTTGGGGTTTAAATCTATGTCTAAGTCTTGTGGTTGTGGTTTAAGTCTAAGTCTAAGGCTTAATGTTGGCGTTTAAGTCTAAGTCTAAATCTTGGGGTTACGGTGTAAATGTAAGTCTAATCTTGTGGTTAGGGTTTAAGTCTAAGTTTAAAGCTTGGGGTTAGGTTTTAAGTCTAATTCTAAGGCTTGTGGTTAGGTTTTAAGTCTAAGACTTGGGGTTAGGTTTGGGGTTTAAATCTATGTCTATGCCTTGTAGCTGGTGTTTAAGTTTAATTCTAATGCTTGTGGTTAGGGTGTAAGTGTAAGTATAAGGCTTGGGGATGGGGTTTAAGTCTAAGGCTTGGGGTTAGGATGTAAGTGTACGTCTAAGGCTTGGGGTTAGGGTTTAAGTCTAAGGCTTGGGGTTAAGGTTTAAGTCTAAGACTTGGGGTTAGGTTTGGGGTTTAAATCTATGTGTAAGGCTTGTAGTTGGGGTTTAAGTCTAATTCCAAGGCTTGTGGTTACGGTGTAAGTGTAAGTCTAAGGCTTGGGGTTAGGGTTTAAGTCTAAGTCTAACGCTTGGGGATGGGGTTTAAGTATAAGTCTAACGCTTGTGGTTAGGGTTTACGTCTAAGGCTTGGGGCTAGGGTTTAAGTCTAAGACTTGCGGTTTGGTTTGGGGTTTAAATCTATGTCTAAGTCTTGTGGTTGTGGTTTAAGTCTAAGTCCAAGGCTTAATGTTGTGGTTTAAGTCTACGTCTAAGTCTTGGGGTTAGGTTTTAAGTGTAACTCTAAGGCTTGTCGTTTGGGTGTAAGTGTAAGTCTAAGGCTTAGGGTTAAGTTTGAGGTTTAAGTCTATGTCTAAGGCTAGGGGTTACGGTTTAAGTCTACGTCTAAGTCTTGCTGTTAGAGTGTAAGTGTAAGTCTAGGGCTTGGGCTCAGGGTTTAAGTGTAAGTTTAAGGCATGGGGTTGGGGTTTAAGTATTAGGCTTGGGCTTAGGGTCTATGTCTAAGACTTGGGGTTAGGTTTGGTGTTTAAATCTAAATATAAGGCTTGTATTTGGTGTATAAGTCTAATTCTAAGACTTAGTGATGGGGTTTAAGGTTAAGTCTAAGGTTTGGGTTAGGGTTTAAGTCTAAGGCTTGCGGTTAGGGTTTAAGTCTAAGGCTTGGGGTTAGGGTTTAAGTCTAAGGCTAGGAGTTGGGATGTAAGTCTATATCTAAGGCTTGGGGTTGGGGTTTAAGTTTATTTCAGAGGCTTGGTGTTAGGGTTTAAGTCTAAGTTTAAGGCTTGGGGTTGGTGTTTAAGTCTAAATCTAAGGCTTGGTGTTGGTGTTTAAGTCTAAGTTTAAGGCATGGGGTTAGGGTTTAAGTCTAAGTTTTAAGTCTTGGGGTTGGGTTTAAGTCTAAGTCTAAGGCTTGGGGTTAGGGTTTAAGTCTTAGTCTAGTGGTTAGGGTTTAAGCCTAAGATTTGGGGTTAGGTTTGTGGTTGAAATCTATGTTTAAGGCTTGTAGTTTGGGTTTAAGTCTAATTCTAAGGCTTGTGGTTAGGGTGTAAGTGTAAGTCTAAGGCTTGTGGTTAGGGTTTAAGTCTAAGTTTAAGGCATGGGGTTAGGGTTTAAGTCTAAGTTTAAGACTTGTGGTTGGAGTTAACTCTAAGTCTAAGGCTTGTGGATAGAGTGTAAGTGTAAGTCTAAGGCTTGGGGATTGGGTTTCAGTCTAAGTCTAAGGCTTGGGGTTAGGGTTTAAGTCTAAGACTTGGGGTTAAGGTTTAATTTAAGGCTAAGAGTTGGGCTTTAAGTCGAACTCAAAGGCTTGGGGTTGGGTTTTAAGTCTATTTCTGAGGCCTGGGATTAGGGTTTAAGTCTAAGTTTAAGGCTTGGGGTTGGAGTTAAGTCTAAATGTAAGGCTTGGAGTTGGGGTTTAAATCTAAGTTTAAGGCATGGGGTTAGGGTTTAAGTCTATGTTTTGGGGTTGGGTTTTAAGTCTAAGTCTAAGGCTTGGGGTTAGGGTTTAAGTCTAAGACTTGGGGTTAGGTTTGGGGTTTAAATCTATGTGTAAGGCTTGTAGTTGGGGTTTAAGTCTAATTCTAAGGCTTAAGGTGAGGGTATAAGTGTAAGTCTAAGACTTGGGGTTAGGGTTTAAGTCTAAGTTTTAGGCATGGGGTTAGGGTTTAAGTATAAGTCTAACTCTTGTGGTTGGGGTTTAAGTCTAAGTCTAAGGCTTGGGGTTAGGGTATAAGTCTAAGGCATCTGGTTAGGGTTTAAGTCTAAGACTTGGGGTTAGGTTTGGGGTTTAAATCTATATGTATGGCTTGTATTTTGGGTTTAAGTCTAATTCTACGGCTTATGGGTAGGGTGTAAATGTAAGTCTAAGGCTTGGGGTTAGGGTCTAAGTCTAAGGCTTAAGTTTGGGGTTTGAGTCTAAGTCTAAGTCTTGGGGTTAGGGTTTAAGTCTAAGTTTAAGGCTTGGGGTTAGGGTTTATGTCTAATTCTAAGGCATGTGGTTAGGGTTTAAGTGTAAGTCTTAGGCTTGGGGGTTAGGGTTTAAGTCTGAGGCTTGGGGTTAGGGTTTAAGTCTAAGTCTAACGCTTGGGGATGGGGTTTAAGTCTAAGTCTAACGCTTGGGGTTAGGGTTTACGTCTAAGGCTTGGGGTTAGGGTTTAAGTCTAAGACTTTGGGTTAGGTTTGGGGTTTAAATCTATGTCTAAGTCTTGTGGTTGTGGTTTAAGTCTAAGTCCAAGGCTTAATGTTGTGGTTTAAGTCTAAGTCTAAGTCTTGGGGTTAGCTTTTAAGTGTAATTCTAAGGCTTGTCGTTTGGGTGTAAGTGTAAGTCTAAGGCTTGGGGTTAGGGTTTAAGTCTAAGGCTTTGGCTTAAGGTTGAGGTTTAAGTCTATGTCTAAGGCTTGGGGTTAGGGTTTAAGTCTACGTCTAAGTCTTGCTGTTAGAGTGTAAGTGTAAGTTTAAGGCATGGGGTTAGGGTTTAAGTCTAATTCAAAGGCATGTGGTTAGGGTGTAAGTGTAAGTCTAAGGCTTGGGGATGGGGTTTAAGTCTAAGTCTAAGGCTTGGTGTTAGGATGTAAGTCTACGTATAAGGCTTGGGTTTAGGAATTAAGTCTACGGCTTGGGTTTGGGGTTTAAGTCTAAGTTTAAGGCATGGGGTTAGGGTTTAAGTCTAAGGCTAAGTCTTGGGTGTGTGGTTTAAGACAAAGTCTAACGCTTGGGGTTAGGATTTAAGTCTAAGACTTGGGGTTACGTTTGGGGTTTTAATCTATGTCTAAGACTTGTAGCTGGTGTTTAAGTGTAATTCTAAGGCTTGTGGTTAGGGTGTAAGTGTAAGTCTAAGGCTTAGGGATGGGGTTTAAGTCTATGTGTAAGGCTTGGTGTTAGGATGTAAGTGTACGTCTAAGGCTTGGGGTTAGGGTTTAAGTCTAAGGCTTGGGGCTAAGGTTTAAGTTTAAGACTTGGGGTTACGTTTGGGGTTTAAATCTATGTGTAAGACTTGTAGTTGGGGTTTAAGTCTAATTCTAAGGCCTGTGGTTAGGGTGTAAGTGTAAGTCTAAGGCTTGGGGTTAGGGTTTAAGTCTAAGTCATACGCTTGGGGATGGGGTTTAAGTCTACGTCTAAGGCTTGGGTTTAGGGATTAAGTCTACGGCTTGGGGTTAGGGTTTAAGTCTAAGGCTAAGTCTTGGGTGTGTGGTTTAAGACAAAGTCTAACGCTTGGGGTTAGGATTTAAGTCTAAGACTTGGGGTTAGGTTTGGGGTTTAAATCTATGTCTAAGGCTTGTAGCTGGTGTTTAAAATTTAATTCTAAGGCTTGTGGTTAGGGTGTAAGTGTAAGTCTAAGGCTTGGGGTTAGGGTTTAAGTCTAAGTCTAACGCTTGGGGTTAGGGTTTACGTCTAAGGCTTGGGGTTAGGTTTTGTGTTTAAATCTATGTCTAAGGCTTGTAGCTGGTGTTTAAAATTTAATTCTAAGGCTTGTGGTTAGGGTGTAAGTGTAAGTCTAAGGCTTGGGGATGGGGTTTAAGTCTAAGTCTAAGGCTTGGGGTTAGGATGTAAGTGTACGTCTAAGGCTTGGGGTTAGGGTTTAAGTTTAAGGCTTGGGGCTAAGGTTTAAGTCTAAGACTTGGGGTTAGGTTTGGGGTTTAAATCTATGTGTAAGGCTTGTAGTTGGGGTTTAAGTCTAATTCCAAGGCTTGTGGTTAGGGTGTAAGTGTAAGTCTAAGGCTTGGGGTTAGGGTTTAAGTCTAAGTCTAACGCTTGGGGATGGGGTTTAAGTCTAAGTCTAACGCTTGGGGTTAGGGTTTACGTCTAAGGCTTGGGGTTAGGGTTTAAGTCTAAGACTTGCGGTTTGGTTTGGGGTTTAAATCTATGTCTAAGTCTTGTGGTTGTGGTTTAAGTCTAAGTCCAAGGCTTAATGTTGTGGTTTAAGTCTAAGTCTAAGTCTAAGTCTTGGGGTTAGCTTTTAAGTGTAATTCTAAGGCTTGTCGTTTGGGTGTAAATGTAAGTCTAAGGCTTAGGGTTAGGGTTTAAGTCTAAGGCTTTGGGTTAAGTTTGAGGTTTAAGTCTATGTCTAAGGCTTGGGGTTAGGGTTTAAGTCTACGTCTAAGTCTTGCTGTTAGAGTGTAAGTGTAAGTCTAGGGCTTGGGCTCAGGGTTTAAGTGTAAGATTAAGGCATGGGGTTAGGGTTTAAGTCTAAGTCTAAGGCTTGGGGTAAGGGTTTAAGTATTAGACTTGGGGTTAGGGTCTATGTCTAAGACTTGGGGTTAGGTTTGGTGTTTAAATCTATGTATAAGGCTTGTATTTGGGGTTTAAGTCTAATTCTAAGACTTAGTGATGGGGTTTAAGGTTAAGTCTAAGGTTTGGGGTTAGGGTTTAAGTCTAAGGCTTGCAGTTAGGGTTTAAGTCTAAGGCTTGGGGTTAGGGTTTAAGTCTAAGGCTAGGAGTTGGGATGTAAGTCTATGTCTAAGGCTTGGGGTTGGCGTTTAAGTCTATTTCAGAGGCTTGGGGTTAGGTTTTAAGTCTAAGTTTAAGACTTGGGGTTGGAGTTAAGTCTAAATCTAAGGCTTGGGGTTGGTGTTTAAGTCTAAGTTTAAGGCATGGGGTTAGGGTTTAAGTCTTAGTCTAGTGGTTAGGGTTTAAGCCTAAGATTTGGGGTTAGGTTTGGGGTTGAAATCTATGTTTAAGGCTTGTAGTTTGGGTTTAAGTCTAATTCTAAGGCTTGTGGTTAGGGTGTAAGTGTAAGTCTAAGGCTTGTGGTTAGGGTTTAAGTCTAAGTTTAAGACTTGTGGTTGGAGTTAACTCTAAGTCTAAGGCTTGTGGATAGAGTGTAAGTGTAAGTCTAAAGCTTGGGGATTGGGTTTCAGTCTAAGTCTAAGGCTTGGGGTTAGGGTTTAATTTAAGGCTAAGAGTTGGGCTTTAAGTCTAACTCAAAGGCTTGGGGTTGGGTTTTAAGTCTATTTCTGAGGCCTGGGATTAGGGTTTAAGTCTAAGTTTAAGGCTTGGGGTTGGAGTTAAGTCTAAATGTAAGGCTTGGAGTTGGGGTTTAAATCTAAGTTTAAGGCATGGGGTTAGGGTTTAAGTCTAAGTTTTGGGGTTGGGTTTTAAGGCTAAGTCTAAGGCTTGGGTTAGGGTTTAAGTCTAAGACTTGGGGTTAGGTTTGGGGTTTAAATCTACGTGTAAGGCTTGTAGTTGGGGTTTAAGTCTAATTCTAAGGCTTAGGGTGAGGGTATATGTGTAAGTCTAAGACTTGGGGTTAGGGTTTAAGTCTAAGTTTTAGGCATGGGGTTAGGGTTTAAGTATAAGTCTAAGTCTTGTGGTTGGGGTTTAAGTCTAAGTCTAAGGCTTCGGGTTAGGGTTTAAGTCTAAGACTTTGGGTTAGGTTTGGAGTTTAAATCTATGTCTAAGTCTTGTGGTTGTGGTTTAAGTCTAAGTCTAAGGCTTAATGTTGGCGTTTAAGTCTAAGTCTAAATCTTGGGGTTACGGTGTAAATGTAAGTCTAATCTTGTGGTTAGGGTTTAAGTCTAAGTTTAAAGCTTGGGGTTAGGTTTTAAGTCTAATTCTAAGGCTTGTGGTTAGGTTTTAAGTCTAAGACTTGAGGTTAGGTTTGGGGTTTAAATCTATGTCTATGCCTTGTAGCTGGTGTTTAAGTTTAATTCTAATGCTTGTGGTTAGGGTGTAAGTGTAAGTATAAGGCTTGGGGATGGGGTTTAAATCTACGGCTTGGGGTTAGGATGTAAGTGTACGTCTAAGGCTTGGGGTTAGGGTTTAAGTCTAAGGCTTGGGGCTAAGGTTTAAGTCTAAGACTTGGGGTTAGGTTTGGGGTTTAAATCTATGTGTAAGGCTTGTAGTTGGGGTTTAAGTCTAATTCCAAGGCTTGTGGTTAGGGTGTAAGTGTAAGTCTAAGGCTTGGGGTTAGGGTTTAAGTCTAAGTCTAACGCTTGGGGATGGGGTTTAAGTATAAGTCTAACGCTTGGGGTTAGGGTTTACGTCTAAGGCTTGGGGTTAGGGTTTAAGTCTAAGACTTTGGGTTAGGTTTGGGGTTTAAATCTATGTCTAAGTCTTGTGGTTGTGGTTTAAGTCTAAGTCCAAGGCTTAATGTTGTGGTTTAAGTCTAAGTCTAAGTCTTGGGGTTAGCTTTTAAGTGTAATTCTAAGGCTTGTCGTTTGGGTGTAAGTGTAAGTCTAAGGCTTGGGGTTAGGGTTTAAGTCTAAGGCTTTGGCTTAAGGTTGAGGTTTAAGTCTATGTCTAAGGCTTGGGGTTAGGGTTTAAGTCTACGTCTAAGTCTTGCTGTTAGAGTGTAAGTGTAAGTTTAAGGCATGGGGTTAGGGTTTAAGTCTAATTCAAAGGCATGTGGTTAGGGTGTAAGTGTAAGTCTAAGGCTTGGGGATGGGGTTTAAGTCTAAGTCTAAGGCTTGGTGTTAGGATGTAAGTCTACGTATAAGGCTTGGGTTTAGGAATTAAGTCTACGGCTTGGGTTTGGGGTTTAAGTCTAAGTTTAAGGCATGGGGTTAGGGTTTAAGTCTAAGGCTAAGTCTTGGGTGTGTGGTTTAAGACAAAGTCTAACGCTTGGGGTTAGGATTTAAGTCTAAGACTTGGGGTTACGTTTGGGGTTTTAATCTATGTCTAAGACTTGTAGCTGGTGTTTAAGTGTAATTCTAAGGCTTGTGGTTAGGGTGTAAGTGTAAGTCTAAGGCTTAGGGATGGGGTTTAAGTCTATGTGTAAGGCTTGGTGTTAGGATGTAAGTGTACGTCTAAGGCTTGGGGTTAGGCTTTAAGTCTAAGGCTTGGGGCTAAGGTTTAAGTTTAAGACTTGGGGTTACGTTTGGGGTTTAAATCTATGTGTAAGACTTGTAGTTGGGGTTTAAGTCTAATTCTAAGGCCTGTGGTTAGGGTGTAAGTGTAAGTCTAAGGCTTGGGGTTAGGGTTTAAGTCTAAGTCATACGCTTGGGGATGGGGTTTAAGTCTACGTCTAAGGCTTGGGTTTAGGGATTAAGTCTACGGCTTGGGGTTAGGGTTTAAGTCTAAGGCTAAGTCTTGGGTGTGTGGTTTAAGACAAAGTCTAACGCTTGGGGTTAGGATTTAAGTCTAAGACTTGGGGTTAGGTTTGGGGTTTAAATCTATGTCTAAGGCTTGTAGCTGGTGTTTAAAATTTAATTCTAAGGCTTGTGGTTAGGGTGTAAGTGTAAGTCTAAGGCTTGGGGTTAGGGTTTAAGTCTAAGTCTAACGCTTGGGGTTAGGGTTTACGTCTAAGGCTTGGGGTTAGGTTTTGGGTTTAAATCTATGTCTAAGGCTTGTAGCTGGTGTTTAAAATTTAATTCTAAGGCTTGTGGTTAGGGTGTAAGTGTAAGTCTAAGGCTTGGGGATGGGGTTTAAGTCTAAGTCTAAGGCTTGGGGTTAGGATGTAAGTGTACGTCTAAGGCTTGGGGTTAGGGTTTAAGTTTAAGGCTTGGGGCTAAGGTTTAAGTCTAAGACTTGGGGTTAGGTTTGGGGTTTAAATCTATGTGTAAGGCTTGTAGTTGGGGTTTAAGTCTAATTCCAAGGCTTGTGGTTAGGGTGTAAGTGTAAGTCTAAGGCTTGGGGTTAGGGTTTAAGTCTAAGTCTAACGCTTGGGGATGGGGTTTAAGTCTAAGTCTAACGCTTGGGGTTAGGGTTTACGTCTAAGGCTTGGGGTTAGGGTTTAAGTCTAAGACTTGCGGTTTGGTTTGGGGTTTAAATCTATGTCTAAGTCTTGTGGTTGTGGTTTAAGTCTAAGTCCAAGGCTTAATGTTGTGGTTTAAGTCTAAGTCTAAGTCTAAGTCTTGGGGTTAGCTTTTAAGTGTAATTCTAAGGCTTGTCGTTTGGGTGTAAATGTAAGTCTAAGGCTTAGGGTTAGGGTTTAAGTCTAAGGCTTTGGGTTAAGTTTGAGGTTTAAGTCTATGTCTAAGGCTTGGGGTTAGGGTTTAAGTCTACGTCTAAGTCTTGCTGTTAGAGTGTAAGTGTAAGTCTAGGGCTTGGGCTCAGGGTTTAAGTGTAAGATTAAGGCATGGGGTTAGGGTTTAAGTCTAAGTCTAAGGCTTGGGGTAAGGGTTTAAGTATTAGACTTGGGGTTAGGGTCTATGTCTAAGACTTGGGGTTAGGTTTGGTGTTTAAATCTATGTATAAGGCTTGTATTTGGGGTTTAAGTCTAATTCTAAGACTTAGTGATGGGGTTTAAGGTTAAGTCTAAGGTTTGGGGTTAGGGTTTAAGTCTAAGGCTTGCAGTTAGGGTTTAAGTCTAAGGCTTGGGGTTAGGGTTTAAGTCTAAGGCTAGGAGTTGGGATGTAAGTCTATGTCTAAGGCTTGGGGTTGGCGTTTAAGTCTATTTCAGAGGCTTGGGGTTAGGTTTTAAGTCTAAGTTTAAGACTTGGGGTTGGAGTTAAGTCTAAATCTAAGGCTTGGGGTTGGTGTTTAAGTTTAAGGCATGGGGTTAGGGTTTAAGTCTAAGTCTAAGTCTTGGGGTTGGGTTTAAGTCTAAGTCTAAGGCTTGGGGTTAGGGTTTAAGTCTTAGTCTAGTGGTTAGGGTTTAAGCCTAAGATTTGGGGTTAGGTTTGGGGTTGAAATCTATGTTTAAGGCTTGTAGTTTGGGTTTAAGTCTAATTCTAAGGCTTGTGGTTAGGGTGTAAGTGTAAGTCTAAGGCTTGTGGTTAGGGTTTAAGTCTAAGTTTAAGACTTGTGGTTGGAGTTAACTCTAAGTCTAAGGCTTGTGGATAGAGTGTAAGTGTAAGTCTAAAGCTTGGGGATTGGGTTTCAGTCTAAGTCTAAGGCTTGGGGTTAGGGTTTAATTTAAGGCTAAGAGTTGGGCTTTAAGTCGAACTCAAAGGCTTGGGATTGGGTTTTAAGTCTATTTCTGAGGCCTGGGATTAGGGTTTAAGTCTAAGTTTAAGGCTTGGGGTTGGAGTTAAGTCTAAATGTAAGGCTTGGAGTTGGGGTTTAAATCTAAGTTTAAGGCATGGGGTTAGGGTTTAAGTCTAAGTTTTGGGGTTGGGTTTTAAGGCTAAGTCTAAGGCTTGGGGTTAGGGTTTAAGTCTAAGACTTGGGGTTAGGTTTGGGGTTTAAATCTACGTGTAAGGCTTGTAGTTGGGGTTTAAGTCTAATTCTAAGGCTTAGGGTGAGGGTATATGTGTAAGTCTAAGACTTGGGGTTAGGGTTTAAGTCTAAGTTTTAGGCATGGGGTTAGGGTTTAAGTATAAGTCTAAGTCTTGTGGTTGGGGTTTAAGTCTAAGTCTAAGGCTTCGGGTTAGGGTTTAAGTCTAAGACTTTGGGTTAGGTTTGGAGTTTAAATCTATGTCTAAGTCTTGTGGTTGTGGTTTAAGTCTAAGTCTAAGGCTTAATGTTGGCGTTTAAGTCTAAGTCTAAATCTTGGGGTTACGGTGTAAATGTAAGTCTAATCTTGTGGTTAGGGTTTAAGTCTAAGTTTAAAGCTTGGGGTTAGGTTTTAAGTCTAATTCTAAGGCTTGTGGTTAGGTTTTAAGTCTAAGACTTGGGGTTAGGTTTGGGGTTTAAATCTATGTCTATGCCTTGTAGCTGGTGTTTAAGTTTAATTCTAATGCTTGTGGTTAGGGTGTAAGTGTAAGTATAAGGCTTGGGGATGGGGTTTAAATCTACGGCTTGGGGTTAGGATGTAAGTGTACGTCTAAGGCTTGGGGTTAGGGTTTAAGTCTAAGGCTTGGGGCTAAGGTTTAAGTCTAAGACTTGGGGTTAGGTTTGGGGTTTAAATCTATGTGTAAGGCTTGTAGTTGGGGTTTAAGTCTAATTCCAAGGCTTGTGGTTACGGTGTAAGTGTAAGTCTAAGGCTTGGGGTTAGGGTTTAAGTCTAAGTCTAACGCTTGGGGATGGGGTTTAAGTATAAGTCTAACGCTTGTGGTTAGGGTTTACGTCTAAGGCTTGGGGTTAGGGTTTAAGTCTAAGACTTGCGGTTTGGTTTGGGGTTTAAATCTATGTCTAAGTCTTGTGGTTGTGGTTTAAGTCTAAGTCCAAGGCTTAATGTTGTGGTTAAAGTCTAAGTCTAAGTCTTGGGGTTAGGTTTTAAGTGTAATTCTAAGGCTTGTCGTTTGGGTGTAAGTGTAAGTCTAAGGCTTAGGGTTAAGTTTGAGGTTTAAGTCTATGTCTAAGGCTTGGGGTTACGGTTTAAGTCTACGTCTAAGTCTTGCTGTTAGAGTGTAAGTGTAAGTCTAGGGCTTGGGCTCAGGGTTTAAGTGTAAGTTTAAGGCATGGGGTTGGGCTTTAAGTATTAGGCTTGGGCTTAGGGTCTATGTCTAAGACTTGGGGTTAGGTTTGGTGTTTAAATCTAAATATAAGGCTTGTATTTGGTGTATAAGTCTAATTCTAAGACTTAGTGATGGGGTTTAAGGTTAAGTCTAAGGTTTGGGTTAGGGTTTAAGTCTAAGGCTTGCGGTTAGGGTTTAAGTCTAAGGCGTGGGGTTAGGGTTTAAGTCTAAGGCTAGGAGTTGGGATGTAAGTCTGTCTAAGGCTTTTGGTTGGGGTTTAAGTCTATTTCAGAGGCTTGGTGTTAGGGTTTAAGTCTAAGTTTAAGGCTTGGGGTTGGTGTTTAAGTCTAAATTTAAGGCTTGGGGTTGGTGTTTAAGTCTAAGTTTAAGGCATGGGGTTAGGGTTTAAGTCTAAGTTTTAAGTTTTGGGGTTGGGTTTAAGTCTAAGTCTAAGGCTTGGGGTTAGGGTTTAAGTCTTAGTCTAGTGGTTAGGGTTTAAGCCTAAGATTTGGGGTTAGGTTTGGGGTTGAAATCTATGTTTAAGGCTTGTAGTTTGGGTTTAAGTCTAATTGTAAGGCTTGTGGTTAGGGTGTAAGTGTAAGTCTAAGGCTTGTGGTTAGGGTTTAAGTCTAAGTTTAAGGCATGGCGTTAGGGTTTAAGTCTAAGTTTAAGACTTGTGGTTGGAGTTAACTCTAAGTCTAAGGCTTGTGGATAGAGTGTAAGTGTAAGGCTAAGGCTTGGGGATTGGGTTTCAGTCTAAGTCTAAGGCTTGGGGTTAGGGTTTAAGTCTAAGACTTGGGGTTAAGGTTTAATTTAAGGCTAAGAGTTGGGCTTTAAGTCGAACTCAAAGGCTTGGGGTTGGGTTTTAAGTCTATTTCTGAGGCCTGGGATTAGGCTTTAAGTCTAAGTTTAAGGCTTGGGGTTGGAGTTAAGTCTAAATGTAAGGCTTGGAGTTGGGGTTTAAATCTAAGTTTAAGGCATGGGGTTAGGGTTTAAGTCTAAGTTTTGGGGTTGGGTTTTAAGGCTAAGTCTAAGGCTTGGGGTTAGGGTTTAAGTCTAAGACTTGGGGTTAGGTTTGGGGTTTAAATCTACGTGTAAGGCTTGTAGTTGGGGTTTAAGTCTAATTCTAAGGCTTAGGGTGAGGGTATATGTGTAAGTCTAAGACTTGGTGTTAGGGTTTAAGTCTAAGTTTTAGGCATGGGGTTAGGGTTTAAGTATAAGTCTAAGTCTTGTGGTTGGGGTTTAAGTCTAAGTCTAAGGCTTCGGGTTAGGGTTTAAGTCTAAGACTTTGGGTTAGGTTTGGAGTTTAAATCTATGTCTAAGTCTTGTGGTTGTGGTTTAAGTCTAAGTCTAAGGCTTAATGTTGGCGTTTAAGTCTAAGTCTAAATCTTGGGGTTACGGTGTAAATGTAAGTCTAATCTTGTGGTTAGGGTTTAAGTCTAAGTTTAAAGCTTGGGGTTAGGTTTTAAGTCTAATTCTAAGGCTTGTGGTTAGGTTTTAAGTCTAAGACTTGGGGTTAGGTTTGGGGTTTAAATCTATGTCTATGCCTTGTAGCTGGTGTTTAAGTTTAATTCTAATGCTTGTGGTTAGGGTGTAAGTGTAAGTATAAGGCTTGGGGATGGGGTTTAAATCTACGGCTTGGGGTTAGGATGTAAGTGTACGTCTAAGGCTTGGGGTTAGGGTTTAAGTCTAAGGCTTGGGGCTAAGGTTTAAGTCTAAGACTTGGGGTTAGGTTTGGGGTTTAAATCTATGTGTAAGGCTTGTAGTTGGGGTTTAAGTCTAATTCCAAGGCTTGTGGTTAGGGTGTAAGTGTAAGTCTAAGGCTTGGGGTTAGGGTTTAAGTCTAAGTCTAACGCTTGGGGATGGGGTTTAAGTATAAGTCTAACGCTTGTGGTTAGGGTTTACGTCTAAGGCTTGGGGTTAGGGTTTAAGTCTAAGACTTGCGGTTTGGTTTGGGGTTTAAATCTATGTCTAAGTCTTGTGGTTGTGGTTTAAGTCTAAGTCCAAGGCTTAATGTTGTGGTTAAAGTCTAAGTCTAAGTCTTGGGGTTAGGTTTTAAGTGTAATTCTAAGGCTTGTCGTTTGGGTGTAAGTATAAGTCTAAGGCTTAGGGTTAAGTTTGAGGTTTAAGTCTATGTCTAAGGCTTGGGGTTACGGTTTAAGTCTACGTCTAAGTCTTGCTGTTAGAGTGTAAGTGTAAGTCTAGGGCTTGGGCTCAGGGTTTAAGTGTAAGTTTAAGGCATGGGGTTGGGCTTTAAGTATTAGGCTTGGGCTTAGGGTCTATGTCTAAGACTTGGGGTTAGGTTTGGTGTTTAAATCTAAATATAAGGCTTGTATTTGGTGTATAAGTCTAATTCTAAGACTTAGTGATGGGGTTTAAGGTTAAGTCTAAGGTTTGGGTTAGGGTTTAAGTCTAAGGCTTGCGGTTAGGGTTTAAGTCTAAGGCTTGGGGTTAGGGTTTAAGTCTAAGGCTAGGAGTTGGGATGTAAGTCTATGTCTAAGGCTTGGGGTTAGGGTTTAAGTCTATTTCAGAGGCTTGGTGTTAGGGTTTAAGTCTAAGTTTAAGGCTTGGGGTTGGAGTTAAGTCTAAATGTAAGGCTTGGAGTTGGGGTTTAAATCTAAGTTTAAGGCATGGGGTTAGGGTTTAAGTCTATGTTTTGGGGTTGGGTTTTAAGTCTAAGTCTAAGGCTTGGGGTTAGGGTTTAAGTGTAAGACTTGGGGTTAGGTTTGGGGTTTAAATCTATGTGTAAGGCTTGTAGTTGGGGTTTAAGTCTAATTCTAAGGCTTAAGGTGAGGGTATAAGTGTAAGTCTAAGACTTGGGGTTATGGTTTAAGTCTAAGTTTTAGGCATGGGGTTAGGGTTTAAGTATAAGTCTAACTCTTGTGGTTGGGGTTTAAGTCTAAGTCTAAGGCTTGGGGTTAGGGTATAAGTCTAAGGCTTCGGGTTAGGGTTTAAGTCTAAGACTTGGGGTTAGGTTTGGGGCTTAAATCTATATGTATGGCTTGTATTTTGGGTTTAAGTCTAATTCTCCGGCTTATGGGTAGGGTGTAAATGTAAGTCTAATGCTTGGGGTTAGGGTTTAAGTCTAAGTCTAAGGCTTAAGTTTGGGGTTTGAGTCTAAGTCTAAGTCTTGGGGTTAGGGTTTAAGTCTAAGTTTAAGGCTTGGGGTTAGGGTTTATGTCTAATTCTAAGGCATGTGGTTAGGGTGTAAGTGTAAGTCTTAGGCTTGGGGGTTAGGGTTTAAGTCTGAGGCTTGGGGTTAGGGTTTAAGTCTAAGACTTTGGGTTAGGTTTGGGGTTTAAATCTATGTCTAAGTCTTGTGGTTGTGGTTTAAGTCTAAGTCCAAGGCTTAATGTTGGCGTTTAAGTCTAATTCTAAACCTTGGGGTTAGGGTGTAAATGTAAGTCTAATCTTGTGGTTAGGCTTTAAGTCTAAGTTTAAAGCTTGGGGTTAGGTTTTTAGTCTAATTCTAAGGCTTGTGGTTAGGTTTTAAGTCTAAGTCTAAGGCTTAGGGTTTGGGTTTAAGGCTACGCCTAAGGCTTGGAGTTAGGGTGAACGTCTTAGGCTTAGGGTTAGGGTTTAAGTCTAAGACTTGCGTTTAGGTTTGGGGTTTAAATCTATGTCTAAGGTTTGTAGTTTGTGTTTAAGTCTAAGTCTAAGGCGTAAAGTTGAGGTTTAAGTCTATGTCTAAGATTTGGGTTTAGGGTTTAAGTCTACGTCTAATTCTTGGTGTTAGGGTGTAAGTGTAAGTCTAAGGCTTGGGCTCAGGGTTAAAATCTAAGTTTACGGCATGGGGTTAGGGTTTAAGTCTAAGTCTTGGGGTTGCGGTTAAAGTCTAAGTCTAAGGCTTGGGGTTAGGGTTTAAGTCTAAGGCTTGGGGTTAGGGTTTAGCTCTAAGACTTGGGGTTAAATTTGGTGTTTAAATCTATGTCTAAGGCTTGTAGTTGGTATGTAAGTCTAATTCTAAGGCTTGTTATTAAGGTGTAAGTGTAAGTCTAAAGCTTGGGGTTGCGGTTTAAGTCTAAGGCTTGGGGTTAGGGTGTAAGTCTAAGACTTGGGGTTAGGTTTGGGGTTTAAATCTATGTCTCAGGCTGGTAGGTGGGGTTTAAGTCTAATTCTAAGGCTTGTGGTTAGGGTGTAAGTAAGTCTAAGGCTTGGGGATGGGGTTTAAATCTAAGTCTAAGGCTTAGTGATGGGGTTTAAGACTAAGTCTAAGGTTTGGGGTTAGGGTTTAAGTCTAAGGCTTGGGGTTAGGGTTTATGTCTAAGGCTTGGGTTTAGGGTCTAAGTCTAAGGCTTGGGGTTGGGTTTTAAGTCTATTTCTGAGGCCTGGGATTAGGGTTTAAGTCTAAGTTTAAGGCTTGGGGTTGGAGTTAAGTCTAAATGTAAGGCTTGGAGTTGGGGTTTAAATCTAAGTTTAAGGCATGGGGTTAGGGTTTAAGTCTAAGTTTTGGGGTTGGTTTTTAAGTCTAAGTCTAAGGCTTGGGGTTAGGGTTTAAGTCTAAGACTTGGGGTTAGGTTTGGGGTTTAAATCTATGTGTAAGGCTTGTAGTTGTGATTTAAGTCTAATTCTAAGGCTTAGGGTGAGGGTATAAGTGTAAGTCTAAGACTTGGGGTTAGGGTTTAAATCTAAGTCTTGCGTATAGGTTTGGGATTCAAATCTATGTCTAAGGTTTGTAGTTTGTGTTTAAGTCTAAGTCTAAGGTGTAATGTTGAGGTTTAAGTCTATGTCTAATGTTTGGGTTTAGGGTTTAAGTCTACGTCTAATTCTTGGTGTTAGGGTGTAAGTGTAAGTCTAAGGCTTGGGCTCAGGGTTAAAGTCTAAGTTTACGGCATGGGGTTAGGGTTTAAGTCTAAGGCTTGGGATTAGGGTTTAGCTCTAAGACTTGGGGTTAAATTTGTTGTTTAAATCTATGTCTAAGGCTTGTAGTTGGTATGTAAGTCTAATTCTAAGTCTTGTGATTAAGGTGTAAGTGTAAGTCTTAAGCTTGGGGTTGCGGTTTAAGTCTAAGTCTAAGGCTTGGGGTTAGGATTTAAGTCTAAGACTCGGGGTTAGGTTTGGGGTTTAAATCTATGTCTCAGGCTGGTAGTTGGGGTTTAAGTCTAATTCTAAGGCTTGTGGTTACGGTGTAAGTCAGTCTAAGGCTTGGGGATGGGGTTTAAATCTAAGTCTAAGGCTTAGTGATAGGGTTTAAGACTAAGTCTAAGGTTTGGGGTTAGGGTTTAAGTCTAAGGCTTGGGGTTAGGGTTTAAGTCTAAGGCTTGGGGTTGGGGTTTAGGTCTGTTCCTGAGACTAGGGGTTAGGATTTAAATCTATGTCTAAGGCTTGTGGTTGGGGTTTAATTTTAAATCTAAGGCTTAAGTTTGGGTTTTAAGTCTATGTCTAAGTCTTGGGGTTAAGGCGTAAGTGTAAGTCCAAGGCTTGGGATTAGGGTTTAAGTCTAAGACTTGGGGTTAGGTCTAATGGGTTTAAGTCTAATTCTAAGGCTTGTGGTTACGGTGTAAGTAAGTCTAAGGCATGGGGATGGGGTTTAAATCTAAGTCTAAGGCTTAGTGATGTGGTTTAAGACTAAGTCTAAGGTTTGGGGTTAGGGTTTAAGTCTAAGGCTTGGGGTTAGGGTTTAAGTCTAAGGCTTGGGTTTAGGGTCTAAGTATAAGGCTTGGGGTTGGGGTTTAGGTCTGTTTCTGAGACTAGGGGTTAGGATTTAAATCTATGTCTAAGGCTTGTGGTTGGGGTTTAATTTTAAATCTAAGGCTTGGGGTTAAGGCGTAAGTGTAAGTCCAAGGCTTGCGATTAGGGTTTAAGTCTAAGACTTGGGGTTAGGTCTGGTGTTTAAATCTATGTGTAAGGCTTGTAGTTGGGCTTTAAATCTAATTCTAAGGTTTGTGGTTGGGGTTTAAGTCTAAGTCTAAGGCTTAAGGTTTGGGGTTTAAGTCTAAGTCTAAGTTTTGGGGTTAGGGTGTAAATGTAAGTCTAAGGCTTGGAGTTAGGTTTTAAGTCTAAGTTTAAGGCTTGGGGTTGAGGTTTAAGTCTAAGTCTAAGGCTTGGGGTTAGGGTTTAAGTCTAAGTCTAAGGCTTAGTGTTGGGGTTTAAGGCTAAGTCTAAGGTTTGGGGTCAGGTATTAAGTCTAAGGCTTGGGGTTAGGGTGTAAATGTAAGTCTAAAGCTTGTGGTTAGGGTTTAAGTCTAAGTTTAAGGCTTGGGTTTAGGGTTTAAGTCTAATTCTAAGGCCTGTGGTTAGGGTGTAAGTGTAAGTCTAAGGCTTGGGGTTAGGGTTTAAGTCTAAGACTTGGGGTTAGGTGTGGGTTTAAATCTATGTCTAAGGCTTGTGGTTGTGGTTTGAGACTAAGTCTAAGGCTTAAGGTTGGGGTTTAAGTCTAAGACTTGGGGTTAGGTTTGGGGTTGAAATCTATGTCTAAGGCTTATAGTTGGGGGATTTAAGTCTAATTCTAAGGCTTGTGGTTAGGATGTAAGTGTAATTCTAAGGCTTGGGGATGGGCTTTAAGTATAAGTCCAAGGCTTGGGGTTAGGGTTTAAGTCTAATGCTTGGGGTTAGGGTTTAAGTCTAAGACTTGGGGTTAGGTTCGGGGTTTAAATCTATGTCTAAGGCTTGTAGTTGGGGTTTAAGTCTAAGTCTAAGTCTTGGGGTTAGGGTGTAAATGTAAATCTAAGGCTTGGAGTTAGGGTTTAAGTCTAAGTTTAAGATTTGGTGTTAGAGTTTATGTCTAATTCTAAGGCTTCTGTTTAGGGTGTAAGTGTAAGTCTAAGGCTTGGGGTTAGGGTTTAAGTCTAAGTCTAAGGCTTAGTGTTGGGGTTTAAGGCTAAGTCTAAGGTTTGGGGTTAGGTATTAAGTCTAAGGCTTGGGGTTAGGGTTTAAGTCTAAGACTTGGGGTTAGGTGTGGGATTTAAATCTATGTCTAAGGCTTGTGGTTGTGGTTTGAGTCTAAGTCTAAGGCTTAAGGTTGGGGTTTAAGTCTAAGTCTAAGTCTTGGGGTTAGGGTGGGTTTAGGCTTGGGTTTAGGGTTTAAGTCTAAGTCTAGGAGATGCGCTTTAAGTCTAAGTCTAAGGCTTGGGTTGGGGTTTAAGTCTATCTCAAAGGCTTGGCGTTGGGTTTTAACTCTATTTCTGAGGCTTGGGGTTAGTGTTTAAGTCTAAGTTTAAGGCTTGAGGTTGAAGTTAAGTCTAAGTCTAAGGCTTGGGTTTAGGTTTGGGGTTTAAATCTGTGTAAGGCTTGTTGTTGTGGTTTAAGTCTAATTCTAAGGCTTGTAGTTAGGGTGTAAGTTTAAGTCTAAGGCTTGGGTTAGGGTTTCAGTCTAAGTCTAAGGCTTGTGGTTAGGGTTTAAATTTTAGTCTAAGGCTTGGGGTTGGGGTTTAAGGCTAAGTCTAAGGCTTGGGGTTAGGGTTTAAGTCCAAGGCTTGGGGTTAGGTTTGGGGTTTAAATCTATGTCTAAGGCTTGTGGTTAGGGTTCAAGTCTAACTCCAAATCATGAGGTTAGTTTGTAAATGTAAGTCTAAGGCTTGGGGTTAGGGTTTAAGTTTAAGTTTAAGGCTTGGGGTTAGGGTTTAAGTCTAATTCTAAGCCTTGTGGTTAGGGTGTAAGTGTAAGTCTAAGTCTTGTAGATAGGGTTTAAGTCTAACTCAAAGGCTTGGGGTTGGGGTTTAAGTCTATGTCTGAGGCTTGGGGTTAGGGTTTAAGTCTAAGTCTAAGGCTTAGTGTTGGGATTTAAGGCTAATTCTAAGGGTTGGGGTTAGGTTTTAAGTCTAAGGCTTGGGGTTAGGTTTTAAGTCTAAGGCTAGGAGTTTGGCTTTAAGTCTAAGTCTAAGGCTTGGGGTTGCGGTGTAAGTCTAACTGAAAGGCTTGCTGTTGGAGTTTAAGTCTATTCCTGAGGCTTGGGGTTAGGGTTTAAGTCTAAGTTTAAGGCTTGGGGTTGGAGTTAAGTCTAAGTCTAAGGCTTGTGATGGATTTTACGTCTAAGTTTAAGGCATGGGGTTAGGGTTTATGTCTAAGTCTATGTTTTGGGGTTGGGTTTTAAGTCTAAGTCTAAGGCTTGGGGTTAGGGTTTAAGTCTAAGACTTGGGGTTAGGTCTGGTGTTTAAATCTATGTGTAAGGCTTGTAGTTGGGCTTTAAGTCTAATTCTAAGGCTTGTGGTTGGGGTTTAAGTCTAAGTATAAGGCTTAAGTTTGGGGTTTAAGTCTAAGTCTAAGTCTTGGGGTTAGGGTGTAAATGTAAGTCTAAAGCTTGGATTTAGGTTTTAAGTCTAAGTTTAAGGCTTGTCTTACGGTTTACGTCTAATTCTAAGACTTGTGTTTAGGGTGTAAGTGTAAGTCTAAGGCTTGGGGTTAGGGTTTAAGTCTAAGTCTAAGGCTTAGTGTTGGGGTTTAAGGCTAAGTCTAAGGTTTGGGGTTAGGTATTAAGTCTAAGGCTTGGGGTTAGGGTTTAAGTCTAAGACTTGGGGTTAGGTGTGGGATTTAAATCTATGTCTAAGGCTTGTGGTTGTGGTTTGAGTCTAAGTCTAAGGCTTAAGGTTGGGGTTTAAGTCTAAGTCTAAGTCTTGGGGTTAGGGTGGGTTTAGGCTTGGGTTGGGGTTTAAGTCTATCTCAAAGGCTTGGCGTTGGGTTTTAACTCTATTTCTGAGGCTTGGGGTTAGTGTTTAAGTCTAAGTTTAAGGCTTGAGGTTGAAGTTAAGTCTAAGTCTAAGGCTTGGGTTTAGGTTTGGGGTTTAAATCTGTGTAAGGCTTGTTGTTGTGGTTTAAGTCTAATTCTAAGGCTTGTAGTTAGGGTGTAAGTTTAAGTCTAAGGCTTGGGTTAGGGTTTCAGTCTAAGTCTAAGGCTTGTGGTTAGGGTTTAAATTTTAGTCTAAGGCTTGGGGTTGGGGTTTAAGGCTAAGTCTAAGGCTTGGGGTTAGGGTTTAAGTCCAAGGCTTGGGGTTAGGTTTGGGGTTTAAATCTATGTCTAAGGCTTGTGGTTAGGGTTCAAGTCTAACTCCAAATCATGAGGTTAGTTTGTAAATGTAAGTCTAAGGCTTGGGGTTAGGGTTTAAGTTTAAGTTTAAGGCTTGGGGTTAGGGTTTAAGTCTAATTCTAAGCCTTGTGGTTAGGGTGTAAGTGTAAGTCTAAGTCTTGTAGATAGGGTTTAAGTCTAACTCAAAGGCTTGGGGTTGGGGTTTAAGTCTATGTCTGAGGCTTGGGGTTAGGGTTTATGTCTAAGTCTAAGGTTTGAGGTTGCGGATTAAGTCTAAGTCTAAGGCTTAAGCTTGTTGTTTAATTCTAAGTCTCGTGCTTGTGGTTAGGGTGTAAGTGTAAGTCTAAGGCTTGGGTTAGGGTTTAAGTCTTAGTCTAAGGCTTGGGGTTGGGGCTTAAGTCTAAGTCTAAGTCTTGGGGTTATGGTGTAAGTGTAAGTCTAATGCTTGGGGTTAGGGGTTAAGCCTAAGGCTTGGAGTTGGTGTTTAAATCTAAGTCTTATGCTTGTGGTTGGGGTTGAAATCTATGCCTAAGTGTTTGGGGTTAGGGAGTAAATGTAAGTCTAAGGTTTGTGGTTAGGGTTTAAGTCTCATTCTAAGGCTGGTGGTTAGGGTGTAAGTGTAAGTCTAAGGCTTGGGGTTAGGGTTTAAGTCTAAGTCTAAGGCTTGAGGTTGGGGTTTAAGTCTTAGGCTTTGGGTTAGGGTTTAGGTCTAAGGCTTGAGGTTAGGTTTGGTGTTTAAATCTATGTCTAAGACTTGTAGTTGGGGTTTAAGTCTAATTCTAAGGCTTGGTGTTGGGGGTTAAGTCTATGTCTAAGGCTTGGGGTTAGGCTTTATCTCTAATTCGAAGGCTTGTGGTTAGGGTGTACGTGTAAGTCTAAGGCTTGTGGTTAGGGTTTAAGTCTAGGACTTGGGGTTAGGTTTGGGGTTTAAATATATGTCTAAGGCTTGTAGTTGGAGGTTAAGTCTATGTCTTAGGCTTGGGGTTAGGGTTTATGTCTAATTCTAAGGCTTGTGGTTACGGTGTAAGTGTAAATCTAAGGCTTGGGGTTAGGGTTTAAATCTAAGTCTAAGGCTTGGGGTTGGGGTTTAAGGCTAAGTCTAAGGCTTGGGGTTAGGTTTTAAGTCTAAGGCTTGGGGTTAGGGTTTAAGTCTAAGACTTGGGGTTAGTTTTGGGGTTTAAATCTATGTCTAAGGCTTGTGGTTGGGGTTTAAGTCTAAGTCTAAGGCTTAAGGTTGGGTTTTAACTGTAAGTCTAAGTCTTGGGGTTAGGGTGTAAATGTAAGTCTAAGGCTTGGGGTTAGGGTTTAAATCCAAGTTTAAGGCGTGGAGTTAGGGTTTAAGTCTAATTCTAAGGCTTGTGGTTAGGGTGTAAGTGTAAGTCTAAGGCTTGTTGTTAGGGTTTAAGTCTACGTCTAAGGATTGGGGTTGGGGTTTAAGTCTAAGTCTAAGGCTTCGTGTTGGGTTAGGGTTTAAGACTAAGGCTTGGGTATGGGATTTAAGTCCAAGGATTAATGTTTAGTTCTAAGGATTGGGGTTGGTGTTTATGTCTATGTCTAAGGCTATGGGTTTCCGTTTATGTCTAAGGCTAAGTCTTGTGGTTGGGGTTTAAGTCTAAGTCTAAGGCTTGGCTTCGGGGATTAAGTCTAAGTCTAAGGCTTGGGGTTGGGGTTTAGGTCTAAGTCTAACGCTTGGGGTTAGTGTTTAAGTCTAAGGCTTGGGGTTAGGGTTTAATTCTAAGGCTTGTGGTTGGGTTTTAAGTCTAACACAAAGGCTTGTGGTTGGGGTTTAAGACTAAATCTTATGCTTGTGGTTGGGGTTTAAGTCTATGTCTAAGGCTTGCGGTTGGGGTTTAAGTGTATGTCTAAGGCTTGTGGTTCGGGTTTATGTCTAATCTAAGGCTTGGCGTTAGATTTTAAGTCTAAGCCTAAGGCTTGGGGTTGGGGTTTAAGTCTAAGTCTAAGGCTTGGTGTTGGGTTTTAATTCTAAGTATAAGCTTGGAATTTGAGTTTAAATCTATGTCTAAGGCTTGGGGTTTGGGTTTAAGCCCAAGTCTAAGGCTTAAGTTTGGTGTTTAACTCTAAGTCTAATGCTTGTGGTTGGTGTTTATGTCTAAGTCTAAGTCTAGGCGCTTGGGTTTAAGTCTAAGGCTTGGTGTTGGGGTTTAAGCCTAAGTCTTGGGGTTAGGGTTGGGTTTAAATCTATGTCTAAAGCTTGGAGTTGTGGTTTAAGTCTAAGTCTAAGGCTTGGGTTTAGGGTGTAAGTGTAATTCTAAGGCTTGGGGTTCTGGTTTAAGTCTAAGTCTAAGGATTTGGGTTAGGGTTTACGACTAAGGTTTGGGGTTAGGGTTTAAGTCTAAGGATTGGAGTTGGTGTTTAAGTCTATCCCCAACCCTAATCCCAACCCTAACCCCAAACCTAACTCCAACCCTAACCGCAACCCTAACCCAACCTCCAACCCCAATCCCAACCCCAATACCAATACCAACCCCAAACCCAACCCCTACCCAACCCCAACCCTAACCCTAACCCCAACCCTAACCCTAACCCTGACCCTAACCCTAACCCTAACCCTAACACTAACACTAACCCTAACCCTAACCCCAACCCTAACACCAACCCAAACCGAACCCTAACCCCAACCCTAACCCTAACCCTAACCCTAACCCCAACCCTAACCCAAACCCTAACCCTAAACCTATCCCTAACCCCAACCCTAACCCTAACCGCAACCCTGACCCCGACCCTGACCATGACGCTGACCCTGACCCTGACCCCGACCCTAACCCTAACCCTAAACCTAACCCTAACCCTAACCCTAACCCTAACCCCAACCCTAACCCCAACCCTAACACAAATTCCACCCCAACCCCAACCCTAACCGTAACCCTACCCTAACCCTAACCCTAACCCTAACCCTAACCCAAACCCTAACCCTAAACCTAACCCTAATCCCAACCCCAACCCCAACCCCATCCCCATCTCCAACCCTAACCCTAACCCTAATCCAAACCCTAACCCTAACCCTAATCCCAACCCTAACCCTAACCCTAACCCTAACCCAACTCTAACCCAAACCCAAACCTTTAACCCTAACCCCATCCCCATCTCCAACCCTAACCCTAACCCTAATCCAAACCCTAACTCTAACCCTAATCCCAACCCTAACCCTAACCGTAACCCTAACCCAAACCCTAACCCAAACCCAAACCCTAACCCTAACCCTAACCCTAACCCCAACCACAAGCCTTAGACAGACTTAAACCCCAACCCCAAGCCTTGAACCCCAAGAGCCTTAGACTGATTCTTTTTGAAAAACCTAAAAAAAATCTATAAGTAAATATTTCGAAAAATGTAAAAAAAATCAATTTATAAACACAAATATTTCGAAAAATGTAAATGAATCAATTTGTGAACGCATATTTTCGAAAAAACTAAAAAAAATCAATCTGCGAAGTCTAAAAATATTTCGAAAAGTGTAAAAAAATTAATTTTCGAAAGATGCAGAAAAATCAATCCGTTTTAAGGATTTATGAACGAAAAATGTAAAAAAAAATCAAGAAAAAAATTAATGCTTTCAACGGATTGATTCTTTTGCTTCTGATTTCAAAAATTGAAATATTTACTTCTGCTTTTGCAGATTAATTTTTTTACATTTTTCGTTAAAAAGTCAATCTGCGTTCATAGATTGATTTTTTTACATTTATCAAAATATTTACTTCCGTGTTTACAAAAAATTGATCTTTTTAGGTTTTTCGAAAAAGAATCATTATGCGTTCACGAATTGATTTTTAAAACATTTTTTTTTTTTTTTCTACGTTTTTCGTTAAAAAGTCAATCTGGGTTCATTGATTTCTTTTACATTTTTCGTTGAATTTTTGGCATTTTTCAAATTATTTACCTCTGATTTCACAGATTTGTGATTTTAGGTTTTTCGAAAAAGAATCAACATGATTGATTTTTTTTACATAAATATCAATCTTTCGAAATATTTACAGATTAATTTTTTTACGTTTTTCGTTAAAAAGTCGTTCATAGATTAATTTTTTTGCATTTTCCGAAATATTTTTGATTTTCTTTGCTTTTTCGAAAAAGAATCATTATGAGTCCACAGATTGATTTTTTTACAATTTTCGAAATATTTAGTTCTGTGTTTACAAATTGATTTTTTGGCATTTATTAAATTATTATTTTTTTATTTAGGCTGATTTAGGCTTTTCGTTCACATTTTGATAGAGCTGAAGTAGGGTTGGGGCTACGGTTGGGCTTATGGTTGGGGTTAGGGTTGGGGTTAGGGTTAGGGTTAGGGTTTGGGTTTGTGTTAGGGTTAGTGTTTGGGTTAGGGTTAGTTTTAGGTTTACTATTGGGTTTGGGTTGGGGTTCGTGTTGGTGTTAGGGTTAGGGTTAGGGTTAGGGTTGGGCTTATGGTTGGGGTTAGGGTTGGGGTTAGGGTTGGGGTTAGGGTGAGGGTTAGGGTTAGGATTTGGGTTAGGGTTACGGTTAGGTTTGGAGTTAGGGTTAGGGGTAGGGTTAGGTTTGGGGTTAGGGTTAGGGTTAGAATTAGGTTTAGGATTCGGGTTAGGGGTAGAGTTAAGATTCGGGTTAGGTTTAAGGTTAGGGTTCGGGTTAGGGTTGGGGCTACGGTTGGGCTTATGGTTGGGGTTAGGGTTAGGGTTAGGGTTTGGGTTTGTGTTAGGGTTAGTGTTTGGGTTAAGGTTAGGTTTAGGATTGGGGTTTGGGTTGGGGTTAGGGTTCGTGTTGGGGTTTGGGTTAGGGTTAGGGTTTGGTTAGGGTTAGGGTTAGGGTTGGGGTTAGGGTTTGGGTTAAGGTTAGGGTAGGGATTTGGTTTTGGGTTTGGGTTGGGGTTAGGGTTTGGGTTAAGGTTAGGGTAGGGATTTGGTTTTGGGTTTGGGTTAGGGTAAATGTGAGGGTTAGGGTTAGGCTTAGTGTTAGGGTTAGGGTTGGGGTTAGGTTTGGGGTTAGGGGTAGGGTTTGGGTTTATGTTAGGGTTAGTGTTTGGGTTAGGGTTAGGTTTAGGTTTAGGATTGGAGTTTTGGTTGGAGTTGGGGTTCGTGTTGGGGTTTGGGTTAGGGTTAGGGTTAGGGTTTGGTTTAGGGTTAGGGTTAGGGTTGGGTTGGGGTTAGGGTTAGGGTTAGGATCTGGTTTGGGGTTTGGATTAGGGTTAGGGTAAAAAGTAGGGTTAGGGTTAGGCTTAGGGTTAGGGTTGGGGTTAGGGTTGGGGTTAGGGATAGGGTTAGTGTTAGGGTTGGGATTAGGGTTGGGGTTAGGGTTGGGGTTAGGGTTAGGATTAGGGTGTGGGTTAGTGTTAGGGTTAGGGTTTGGGTTAGGTTTAGGTTTTGGGTTAGGGTTACGGTTTTGGTTTGGGTTAGGCTTAGGGTTAGATTTAGGGTTTGGGTAAGGGTTAGGGTTTGGGTTAGGGTTAAGGTTAGGATTTGGTTTGGGGTTTGGGTTAGGCTTAGGGTTAGGGTTAGGGTTGGGTTTGGGGTTAGGGTTAGGGTTGGGCTTATGTTTGGGGTTAGGGTTGGGGCTAGGGTTAGGGTGAGGGTGAGGCTTAGTGTTAGTGTTAGGGTTTGGTTAGTGTTAGGTTTGGAGTTAGAGCTACGGTTAGGGTTAGGGTTAGGGTTAGTGTTAGGGTTAGGGTTAGTGTTAAGGTTAGGGTTAGGCTTAGGTTTAGGGTTTGAGTTTGGGTTAGGGTTAGGGTTAGGGTTAGGGTTTGAGTTTGGGTTAGGGTTAGGGTTTGTGTTAAGTTTAGGGTTAATTGTTGGGGTTAGGATTAGGGTTAGGGTTGGGGTTAGCGTTGGGATTGGGTTTGGTGTTAGGGTTAGTGTTGGGGTTAAGGTTAGTGTTAGGGTTAGAGTTAGGGTTAGTGTTGGGGCTACGGTTGAGCTTATGGTTGGGTTTAGGGATGGGGTTAGGGTTAGGGTTAGTAATAGGGTTGGGGCTACGGTTGGGATTATGGATTTGTGTTAGGGTTTGGGTTAGAGTTAGGGTTAGGGTTAGCATTGGGGTTGGTGTTGGGGTTGGGGTTAGTGTTAGGTTTACGGTTAGATTCAGTGTTGGGGTTAGGGTTAGGGTTAGGATTTGTGTGAGGGTTAGGGTCAGGGTTTGTGTTAGTGTTTGGGTTTGCGTTATGGTTAGGGTTAGAGTCAGAGTTAAGATTAGTGTTAGTGTTAGGGTTTGGGTTAGTGTTAGAGTTAGGGTTAGGGTTAGAGTTTGGGTTAGGGTTAGGGTTAGGGTTAGAGATTGGGTTAGAGTTGGGGTTAGGGTTAGGTTTAGTGTTAGGGTTAGGGTAAGGCTTAAGGTTGGAGTTAGGGTTGGGGTTAGAGTTGGGGATAGATTTGGGTTTAGGGATAGGATTAGGGTTGGGGTTAGGGTTAGGGTTAGGGTTGGGGTTAGGGTTAGGGTTAGGGTTGGGGTTAGGGTTAGGTTGAAGTTTGGGGTTAGTGTTAGGGTTTGGGTTAGGGTTAGGGTTAGGGTTAGGATTTGTGTTAGGGTTAGGGTTAGGGTAAGAGTTAGGGTTAGTGTTATTGTTAGGGTTAGGGTTAGGGTTAGGTTTACGGTTAGTGTTAAGTTTGGGGTTGGGGTTTGGGTTGGGGTTAGCGTAGGGGTTAGGCTTGGGGTTAGATTTAGGGCTAGGGTTACGGTTAGTGTTAGGTTTGGGGATAGGGTTAGGGTTTGGTTTAGGGTTAGGATTTTGGTTAGGGTTAGGGTTAAGGTTAGGGTTAGGGATAGGGTTAGGTTTTGGGTTAGGGATAGGGCTAGGGTTAGGGTTAGGGTTAGGGTTTGTGTTAGGGTTTGGGTTTGTGTTTGGGTTAGGGTTAGGATTATGTTTAGGGTTAGGGATTATGTTAGGGTTAGGGATAGGATTAGGGTCAGGGTTAGGGTTAGGGTTAGAATTTGGGTTAGGGTTTGGATTAGGTTTAGGCTTAGTGTTAAGGTTAGAGTTAGAGTTAGGGTTAGGGTTAGGATTAGGGTTAGGTTTAGGGTTTGGGTTAGGGTTAGGGATAGGGTTAGGTTTTCGGTTAGGGTTAGGGCTAGGGTTAGGGTTAGGGTTTGTTATTTTGGATTTAAGTCTAATTCTACGGCTTATGCGTACGGTGTAAATGTAAGTCTAAGGCTTGGGGTTAGGGTTTAAGTCTAAGTCTAAGGCTTAAGTTTGGGGTTTGAGTCTAAGTCTAAGTCATGGGGTTAGGGTTTAAGTCTAAGTTTAAGGCTTGGGGTTAGGGTTTATGTCTAATTCTAAGGCATGTGGTTAGGGTGTAAGTGTAAGTCTTAGGCTTGGGGATTGGGTTTGAGTCTAAGTCTAAGGCTTGGGGTTAGGGTTTAAGTCTAAGACTTGTGGTTAAGGTTTAATTTAAGGCTAAGAGTTGGGCTTTAAGTCTAACTCAAAGGCTTGGGGTTGGGTTTTAAGTCTATTTCTGAGGCCTGGGATTAGGGTTTAAGTCTAAGTTTAAGGCTTGGGGTTGGAGTTAAGTCTAAATGTAAGGCTTGGAGTTGGGGTTTAAATCTAAGTTTAAGGCATGGGGTTAGGGTTTAAGTCTAAGTTTTGGGGTTGGGTTTTAAGTCTAAGTCTAAGGCTTGGGGTTAGGGTTTAAGTCTAAGACTTGGGGTTAGGTTTGGGGTTTAAATCTACGTGTAAGGCTTGTAGTTGGGGTTTAAGTCTAATTCTAAGGCTTAGGGTGAGGGTATAAGTGTAAGTCTAAGACTTGGGGTTAGGGTTTAAGTCTAAGTTTTAGGCATGGGGTTAGGGTTTAAGTATAAGTCTAAGTCTTGTGGTTGGGGTTTAAGTCTAAGTCTAAGGCTTCGGGTTAGGGTTTAAGTCTAAGACTTTGGGTTAGGTTTGGGGTTTAAATCTATGTCTAAGTCTTGTGGTTGTGGTTTAAGTCTAAGTCTAAGGCTTAATGTTGGCGTTTAAGTCTAAGTCTAAATCTTGGGGTTACGGTGTAAATGTAAGTCTAATCTTGTGGTTAGGGTTTAAGTCTAAGTTTAAAGCTTGGGGTTAGGTTTTAAGTCTAATTCTAAGGCTTGTGGTTAGGTTTTAAGTCTAAGACTTGGGGTTAGGTTTGGGGTTTAAATCTATGTCTATGCCTTGTAGCTGGTGTTTAAGTTTAATTCTAATGCTTGTGGTTAGGGTGTAAGTGTAAGTATAAGGCTTGGGGATGGGGTTTAAATCTAAGGCTTGGGGTTAGGATGTAAGTGTACGTCTAAGGCTTGGGGTTAGGGTTTAAGTCTAAGGCTTGGGGCTAAGGTTTAAGTCTAAGACTTGGGGTTAGGTTTGGGGTTTAAATCTATGTGTAAGGCTTGTAGTTGGGGTTTAAGTCTAATTCCAAGGCTTGTGGTTAGGGTGTAAGTGTAAGTCTAAGGCTTGGGGTTAGGGTTTAAGTCTAAGTCTAACGCTTGGGGATGGGGTTTAAGTATAAGTCTAATGCTTGTGGTTAGGGTTTACGTCTAAGTCTTGGGGTTAGGGTTTAAGTCTAAGACTTGCGGTTTGGTTTGGGGTTTAAATCTATGTCTAAGTCTTGTGGTTGTGGTTTAAGTCTAAGTCCAAGGCTTAATGTTGTGGTTTAAGTCTAAGTCTAAGTCTTGGGGTTAGGTTTTAAGTGTAATTCTAAGGCTTGTCGTTTGGGTGTAAGTGTAAGTCTAAGGCTTGGGGTTAGAGTGTAAGTGTAAGTCTAGGGCTTGGGCTCAGGGTTTAAGTGTAAGTTTAAGGCATGTGGTTGGGGTTTAAGTATTAGGCTTGGGCTTAGGGTCTATGTCTAAGACTTGGGGTTAGGTTTGGTGTTTAAATCTAAATATAAGGCTTGTATAAGTCTAATTCTAAGACTTAGTGATGGGGTTTAAGGTTAAGTCTAAGGTTTGGGTTAGGGTTTAAGTCTAAGGCTTACGGTTAGGGTTTAAGTCTAAGGCTTGGGGTTAGGGTTTAAGTCTAAGGCTAGGAGTTGGGATGTAAGTCTATGTCTAAGGCTTGGGGTTGGGGTTTAAGTCTATTTCAGAGGCTTGGTGTTAGGGTTTAAGTCTAAGTTTAAGGCTTGGGGTTGGTGTTTAAGTCTAAGTTTTAAGTCTTGGGGTTGGGTTTAAGTCTAAGTCTAAGGCTTGGGGTTAGGGTTTAAGTCTTAGTCTAGTGGTTAGGGTTTAAGCCTAAGATTTGGGGTTAGGTTTGGGGTTGAAATCTATGTTTAAGGCTTGTAGTTTGGGTTTAAGTCTAATGCTAAGGCTTGTGGTTAGGGTGTAAGTGTAAGTCTAAGGCTTGTGGTTAGGGTTTAAGTCTAAGTTTAAGGCATGGGGTTAGGGTTTAAGTCTAAGTTTAAGACTTGTGGTTGGAGTTAACTCTAAGTCTAAGGCTTGTGGATAGAGTGTAAGTGTAAGTCTAAGGCTTGGGGATTGGGTTTCAGTCTAAGTCTAAGGCTTGGGGTTAGGGTTTAAGTCTAAGACTTGGGGTTAATGTTTAATTTAAGGCTAAGAGTTGGGCTTTAAGTCGAACTCAAAGGCTTGGGGTTGGGTTTTAAGTCTATTTCTGAGGTCTGGGATTAGGGTTTAAGTCTAAGTTTAAGGCTTGGGGTTGGAGTTAAGTCTAAATGTAAGGCTTGGAGTTGGGGTTTAAATCTAAGTTTAAGGCATGGGTTTAAGGTTTAAGTCTATGTTTTGGGGTTTTGTTTTAAGTCTAAGTCTAAGGCTTGGGGTTAGGGTTTAAGTCTAAGACTTGGGGTTAGGTTTGGGGTTTAAATCTATGTGTAAGGCTTGTAGTTGGGGTTTAAGTCTAATTCTAAGGCTTAAGGTGAGGGTATAAGTGTAAGTCTAAGACTTGGGGTTAGGGTTTAAGTCTGAGTTTTAGGCATGGGGTTAGGGTTTAAGTATAAGTCTAACTCTTGTGGTTGGGGTTTAAGTCTAAGTCTAAGGCTTGGGGTTAGGGTATAAGTCTAAGGCTTCGGGTTAGGGTTTAAGTCTAAGACTTGGGGTTAGGTTTGGGGTTTAAATCTATATGTATGGCTTGTATTTTGGGTTTAAGTCTAATTCTACGGCTTATGGGTAGGGTGTAAATGTAAGTCTAAGGCTTGGGGTTAGGGTTTAAGTCTAAGTCTAAGGCTTGGGGTTAGGGTTTAAGTCTTAGTCTAGTGGTTAGGGTTTAAGTCTAAGACTTGGGGTTAGGTTTGGGGTTGAAATCTATGTTTAAGGCTTGTAGTTTGGGTTTAAGTCTATTTCTAAAGCTTGTGGATAGAGTGTAAGTGTAAGTCTAAGGCTTGGGGATTGGGTTTCAGTCTAAGTCTAAGGCTTGGGGTTAGGGTTTAAGTCTAAAACTTGGGGTTAAGGTTTAATTTAAGGCTAAGTGTTGGGCTTTAATTCTAACTCAAAGGCTTGGGGTTGGGTTTTAAGTCTATTTCTGAAGCCTGAGATTAGGGTTTAAGTCTAAGTTTAAGGCTTGGGGTTGGAGTTAAGTCTAAATGTAAGGCTTGGAGTTGGGGTTTAAATCTAAGTTTAAGGCTTGGGTTTAGGGTTTAAGTCTAAGACTTGGGGTTAGGTTTGGGGTTTAAATCTATGTGTAAGGCTTGTAGTTGGGGTTTAAGTCTAATTCTAAGGCTTAGGTGAGGGTATAAGTGTAAGTCTAAGACTTGGGGTTAGGGTTTAAGTCTAAGACTTGGGGTTAGGTTTGGGGTTTAAATCTATATGTATAGCTTGTATTTTGGATTTAAGTCTAATTCTACGGCTTATGCGTACGGTGTAAATGTAAGTCTAAGGCTTGGGGTTAGGGTTTAAGTCTAAGTCTAAGGCTTAAGTTTGGGGTTTGAGTCTAAGTCTAAGTCATGGGGTTAGGGTTTAAGTCTAAGTTTAAGGCTTGGGGTTAGGGTTTATGTCTAATTCTAAGGCATGTGGTTAGGGTGTAAGTGTAAGTCTTAGGCTTGGGGATTGGGTTTGAGTCTAAGTCTAAGGCTTGGGGTTAGGGTTTAAGTCTAAGACTTGTGGTTAAGGTTTAATTTAAGGCTAAGAGTTGGGCTTTAAGTCTAACTCAAAGGCTTGGGGTTGGGTTTTAAGTCTATTTCTGAGGCCTGGGATTAGGGTTTAAGTCTAAGTTTAAGGCTTGGGGTTGGAGTTAAGTCTAAATGTAAGGCTTGGAGTTGGGGTTTAAATCTAAGTTTAAGGCATGGGGTTAGGGTTTAAGTCTAAGTTTTGGGGTTGGGTTTTAAGTCTAAGTCTAAGGCTTGGGGTTAGGGTTTAAGTCTAAGACTTGGGGTTAGGTTTGGGGTTTAAATCTACGTGTAAGGCTTGTAGTTGGGGTTTAAGTCTAATTCTAAGGCTTAGGGTGAGGGTATAAGTGTAAGTCTAAGACTTGGGGTTAGGGTTTAAGTCTAAGTTTTAGGCATGGGGTTAGGGTTTAAGTATAAGTCTAAGGCTTGTGGTTGGGGTTTAAGTCTAAGTCTAAGGCTTCGGGTTAGGGTTTAAGTCTAAGTCTTTGGGTTAGGTTTGGGGTTTAAATCTATGTCTAAGTCTTGTGGTTGTGGTTTAAGTCTAAGTCTAAGGCTTAATGTTGGCGTTTAAGTCTAAGTCTAAATCTTGGGGTTACGGTGTAAATGTAAGTCTAATCTTGTGGTTAGGGTTTAAGTCTAAGTTTAAAGCTTGGGGTTAGGTTTTAAGTCTAATTCTAAGGCTTGTGGTTAGGTTTTAAGTCTAAGACTTGGGGTTAGGTTTGGGGTTTAAATCTATGTCTATGCCTTGTAGCTGGTGTTTAAGTTTAATTCTAATGCTTGTGGTTAGGGTGTAAGTGTAAGTATAAGGCTTGGGGATGGGGTTTAAGTCTAAGGCTTGGGGTTAGGATGTAAGTGTACGTCTAAGGCTTGGGGTTAGGGTTTAAGTCTAAGGCTTGTGGCTAAGGTTTAAGTCTAAGACTTGGGGTTAGGTTTGGGGTTTAAATCTATGTGTAAGGCTTGTAGTTGGGGTTTAAGTCTAATTCCAAGGCTTGTGGTTAGGGTGTAAGTGTAAGTCTAAGGCTTGGGGTTAGGGTTTAAGTCTAAGTCTAACGCTTGGGGATGGGGTTTAAGTATAAGTCTAACGCTTGTGGTTAGGGTTTACGTCTAAGGCTTGGGGTTAGGGTTTAAGTCTAAGACTTGCGGTTTGGTTTGGGGTTTAAATCTATGTCTAAGTCTTGTGGTTGTGGTTTAAGTCTAAGTCCAAGGCTTAATGTTGTGGTTTAAGTCTAAGTCTAAGTCTTGGGGTTAGGTTTTAAGTGTAATTCTAAGGCTTGTCGTTTGGGTGTAAGTGTAAGTCTAAGGCTTAGGGTTAAGTTTGAGGTTTAAGTCTATGTCTAAGGCTTGGGGTTACGGTTTAAGTCTACGTCTAAGTCTTGCTGTTAGAGTGTAAGTGTAAGTCTAGGGCTTGGGCTCAGGGTTTAAGTGTAAGTTTAAGGCATGGGGTTGGGGTTTAAGTATTAGGCTTGGGCTTAGGGTCTATGTCTAAGACTTGGGGTTAGGTTTGGTGTTAAATCTAAATATAAGGCTTGTATTTGGTGTATAAGTCTAATTCTAAGACTTAGTGATGGGGTTTAAGGTTAAGTCTAAGGTTTGGGTTAGGGTTTAAGTCTAAGGCTTGCGGTTAGGGTTTAAGTCTAAGGCTTGGGGTTAGGGTTTAAGTCTAAGGCTAGGAGTTGGGATGTAAGTCTATGTCTAAGGCTTGGGGTTAGGGTTTAAGTCTATTTCAGAGGCTTGGTGTTAGGGTTTAAGTCTAAGTTTAAGGCTTGGGGTTGGAGTTAAGTCTAAATGTAAGGCTTGGAGTTGGGGTTTAAATCTAAGTTTAAGGCATGGGGTTAGGGTTTAAGTCTATGTTTTGGGGTTGGGTTTTAAGTCTAAGTCTAAGGCTTGGGGTTAGGGTTTAAGTGTAAGACTTGGGGTTAGGTTTGGGGTTTAAATCTATGTGTAAGGCTTGTAGTTGGGGTTTAAGTCTAATTCTAAGGCTTAAGGTGAGGGTATAAGTGTAAGTCTAAGACTTGGGGTTATGGTTTAAGTCTAAGTTTTAGGCATGGGGTTAGGGTTTAAGTATAAGTCTAACTCTTGTGGTTGGGGTTTAAGTCTAAGTCTAAGGCTTGGGGTTAGGGTATAAGTCTAAGGCTTCGGGTTAGGGTTTAAGTCTAAGACTTGGGGTTAGGTTTGGGGCTTGAATCTATATGTATGGCTTGTATTTTGGGGTTAAGTCTAATTCTACGGCTTATGGGTAGGGTGTAAATGTAAGTCTAATGCTTGGGGTTAGGGTTTAAGTCTAAGTCTAAGGCTTAAGTTTGGGGTTTGAGTCTAAGTCTAAGTCTTGGGGTTAGGGTTTAAGTCTAAGTTTAAGGCTTGGGGTTAGGGTTTATGTCTAATTCTAAGGCATGTGGTTAGGGTGTAAGTGTAAGTCTTAGGCTTGGGTGTTAGGGTTTAAGTCTGAGGCTTGGGGTTAGGGTTTAAGTCTAAGACTTTGGGTTAGGTTTGGGGTTTAAATCTATGTCTAAGTCTTGTGGTTGTGGTTTAAGTCTAAGTCCAAGGCTTAATGTTGGCGTTTAAGTCTAATTCTAAACCTTGGGGTTAGGGTGTAAATGTAAGTCTAATCTTGTGGTTAGGCTTTAAGTCTAAGTTTAAAGCTTGGGGTTAGGTTTTTAGTCTAATTCTAAGGCTTGTGGTTAGGTTTTAAGTCTAAGTCTAAGGCTTAGGGTTTGGGTTTAAGGCTACGCCTAAGGCTTGGAGTTAGGGTGAAAGTCTTAGGCTTAGGGTTAGGGTTTAAGTCTAAGACTTGCGTTTAGGTTTGGGGTTTAAATCTATGTCTAAGGTTTGTAGTTTGTGTTTAAGTCTAAGTCTAAGGCGTAAAGTTGAGGTTTAAGTCTATGTCTAAGATTTGGGTTTAGGGTTTAAGTCTACGTCTAATTCTTGGTGTTAGGGTGTAAGTGTAAGTCTAAGGCTTGGGCTCAGGGTTAAAGTCTAAGTTTACGGCATGGGGTTAGGGTTTAAGTCTAAGTCTTGGGGTTGCGGTTAAAGTCTAAGTCTAAGGCTTGGGGTTAGGGTTTAAGTCTAAGGCTTGGGGTTAGGGTTTAGCTCTAAGACTTGGGGTTAAATTTGGTGTTTAAATCTATGTCTAAGGCTTGTAGTTGGTATGTAAGTCTAATTCTAAGGCTTGTTATTAAGGTGTAAGTGTAAGTCTAAAGCTTGGGGTTGCGGTTTAAGTCTAAGGCTTGGGGTTAGGGTGTAAGTCTAAGACTTGGGGTTAGGTTTGGGGTTTAAATCTATGTCTCAGGCTGGTAGGTGGGGTTTAAGACTAATTCTAAGGCTTGTGGTTAGGGTGTAAGTAAGTCTAAGGCTTGGGGATGGGGTTTAAATCTAAGTCTAAGGCTTAGTGAAGGGGTTTAAGACTAAGTCTAAGGTTTGGGGTTAGGGTCTAAGTCTAAGGCTTGGGGTTGGGTTTTAAGTCTATTTCTGAGGCCTGGGATTAGGGTTTAAGTCTAAGTTTAAGGCTTGGGGTTGGAGTTAAGTCTAAATGTAAGGCTTGGAGTTGGGGTTTAAATCTAAGTTTAAGGCATGGGGTTAGGGTTTAAGTCTAAGTTTTGGGGTTGGTTTTTAAGTCTAAGTCTAAGGCTTGGGGTTAGGGTTTAAGTCTAAGACTTGGGGTTAGGTTTGGGGTTTAAATCTATGTGTAAGGCTTGTAGTTGGGGTTTAAGTCTAATTCTAAGGCTTAAGGTGAGGGTGTAAGTGTAAGTCTAAGGCTTGGGGTTAGGGTTTAAGTCTAAGTCTAACGCTTGGGGATGGGGTTTAAGTATAAGTCTAATGCTTGTGGTTAGGGTTTACGTCTAAGTCTTGGGGTTAGGGTTTAAGTCTAAGACTTGCGGTTTGGTTTGGGGTTTAAATCTATGTCTAAGTCTTGTGGTTGTGGTTTAAGTCTAAGTCCAAGGCTTAATGTTGTGGTTTAAGTCTAAGTCTAAGTCTTGGGGTTAGGTTTTAAGTGTAATTCTAAGGCTTGTCGTTTGGGTGTAAGTGTAAGTCTAAGGCTTGGGGTTAGAGTGTAAGTGTAAGTCTAGGGCTTGGGCTCAGGGTTTAAGTGTAAGTTTAAGGCATGTGGTTGGGGTTTAAGTATTAGGCTTGGGCTTAGGGTCTATGTCTAAGACTTGGGGTTAGGTTTGGTGTTTAAATCTATGTGTAAGGCTTGTAGTTGGGGTTTAAGTCTAATTCTAAGGCTTAGGTGAGGGTATAAGTGTAAGTCTAAGACTTGGGGTTAGGGTTTAAGTCTAAGACTTGGGGTTAGGTTTGGGGTTTAAATCTATATGTATAGCTTGTATTTTGGATTTAAGTCTAATTCTACGGCTTATGCGTACGGTGTAAATGTAAGTCTAAGGCTTGGGGTTAGGGTTTAAGTCTAAGTCTAAGGCTTAAGTTTGGGGTTTGAGTCTAAGTCTAAGTCATGGGGTTAGGGTTTAAGTCTAAGTTTAAGGCTTGGGGTTAGGGTTTATGTCTAATTCTAAGGCATGTGGTTAGGGTGTAAGTGTAAGTCTTAGGCTTGGGGATTGGGTTTGAGTCTAAGTCTAAGGCTTGGGGTTAGGGTTTAAGTCTAAGACTTGTGGTTAAGGTTTAATTTAAGGCTAAGAGTTGGGCTTTAAGTCTAACTCAAAGGCTTGGGGTTGGGTTTTAAGTCTATTTCTGAGGCCTGGGATTAGGGTTTAAGTCTAAGTTTAAGGCTTGGGGTTGGAGTTAAGTCTAAATGTAAGGCTTGGAGTTGGGGTTTAAATCTAAGTTTAAGGCATGGGGTTAGGGTTTAAGTCTAAGTTTTGGGGTTGGGTTTTAAGTCTAAGTCTAAGGCTTGGGGTTAGGGTTTAAGTCTAAGACTTGGGGTTAGGTTTGGGGTTTAAATCTACGTGTAAGGCTTGTAGTTGGGGTTTAAGTCTAATTCTAAGGCTTAGGGTGAGGGTATAAGTGTAAGTCTAAGACTTGGGGTTAGGGTTTAAGTCTAAGTTTTAGGCATGGGGTTAGGGTTTAAGTATAAGTCTAAGGCTTGTGGTTGGGGTTTAAGTCTAAGTCTAAGGCTTCGGGTTAGGGTTTAAGTCTAAGTCTTTGGGTTAGGTTTGGGGTTTAAATCTATGTCTAAGTCTTGTGGTTGTGGTTTAAGTCTAAGTCTAAGGCTTAATGTTGGCGTTTAAGTCTAAGTCTAAATCTTGGGGTTACGGTGTAAATGTAAGTCTAATCTTGTGGTTAGGGTTTAAGTCTAAGTTTAAAGCTTGGGGTTAGGTTTTAAGTCTAATTCTAAGGCTTGTGGTTAGGTTTTAAGTCTAAGACTTGGGGTTAGGTTTGGGGTTTAAATCTATGTCTATGCCTTGTAGCTGGTGTTTAAGTTTAATTCTAATGCTTGTGGTTAGGGTGTAAGTGTAAGTATAAGGCTTGGGGATGGGGTTTAAGTCTAAGGCTTGGGGTTAGGATGTAAGTGTACGTCTAAGGCTTGGGGTTAGGGTTTAAGTCTAAGGCTTGTGGCTAAGGTTTAAGTCTAAGACTTGGGGTTAGGTTTGGGGTTTAAATCTATGTGTAAGGCTTGTAGTTGGGGTTTAAGTCTAATTCCAAGGCTTGTGGTTAGGGTGTAAGTGTAAGTCTAAGGCTTGGGGTTAGGGTTTAAGTCTAAGTCTAACGCTTGGGGATGGGGTTTAAGTATAAGTCTAACGCTTGTGGTTAGGGTTTACGTCTAAGGCTTGGGGTTAGGGTTTAAGTCTAAGACTTGCGGTTTGGTTTGGGGTTTAAATCTATGTCTAAGTCTTGTGGTTGTGGTTTAAGTCTAAGTCCAAGGCTTAATGTTGTGGTTTAAGTCTAAGTCTAAGTCTTGGGGTTAGGTTTTAAGTGTAATTCTAAGGCTTGTCGTTTGGGTGTAAGTGTAAGTCTAAGGCTTAGGGTTAAGTTTGAGGTTTAAGTCTATGTCTAAGGCTTGGGGTTACGGTTTAAGTCTACGTCTAAGTCTTGCTGTTAGAGTGTAAGTGTAAGTCTAGGGCTTGGGCTCAGGGTTTAAGTGTAAGTTTAAGGCATGGGGTTGGGGTTTAAGTATTAGGCTTGGGCTTAGGGTCTATGTCTAAGACTTGGGGTTAGGTTTGGTGTTAAATCTAAATATAAGGCTTGTATTTGGTGTATAAGTCTAATTCTAAGACTTAGTGATGGGGTTTAAGGTTAAGTCTAAGGTTTGGGTTAGGGTTTAAGTCTAAGGCTTGCGGTTAGGGTTTAAGTCTAAGGCTTGGGGTTAGGGTTTAAGTCTAAGGCTAGGAGTTGGGATGTAAGTCTATGTCTAAGGCTTGGGGTTAGGGTTTAAGTCTATTTCAGAGGCTTGGTGTTAGGGTTTAAGTCTAAGTTTAAGGCTTGGGGTTGGAGTTAAGTCTAAATGTAAGGCTTGGAGTTGGGGTTTAAATCTAAGTTTAAGGCATGGGGTTAGGGTTTAAGTCTATGTTTTGGGGTTGGGTTTTAAGTCTAAGTCTAAGGCTTGGGGTTAGGGTTTAAGTGTAAGACTTGGGGTTAGGTTTGGGGTTTAAATCTATGTGTAAGGCTTGTAGTTGGGGTTTAAGTCTAATTCTAAGGCTTAAGGTGAGGGTATAAGTGTAAGTCTAAGACTTGGGGTTATGGTTTAAGTCTAAGTTTTAGGCATGGGGTTAGGGTTTAAGTATAAGTCTAACTCTTGTGGTTGGGGTTTAAGTCTAAGTCTAAGGCTTGGGGTTAGGGTATAAGTCTAAGGCTTCGGGTTAGGGTTTAAGTCTAAGACTTGGGGTTAGGTTTGGGGCTTGAATCTATATGTATGGCTTGTATTTTGGGGTTAAGTCTAATTCTACGGCTTATGGGTAGGGTGTAAATGTAAGTCTAATGCTTGGGGTTAGGGTTTAAGTCTAAGTCTAAGGCTTAAGTTTGGGGTTTGAGTCTAAGTCTAAGTCTTGGGGTTAGGGTTTAAGTCTAAGTTTAAGGCTTGGGGTTAGGGTTTATGTCTAATTCTAAGGCATGTGGTTAGGGTGTAAGTGTAAGTCTTAGGCTTGGGTGTTAGGGTTTAAGTCTGAGGCTTGGGGTTAGGGTTTAAGTCTAAGACTTTGGGTTAGGTTTGGGGTTTAAATCTATGTCTAAGTCTTGTGGTTGTGGTTTAAGTCTAAGTCCAAGGCTTAATGTTGGCGTTTAAGTCTAATTCTAAACCTTGGGGTTAGGGTGTAAATGTAAGTCTAATCTTGTGGTTAGGCTTTAAGTCTAAGTTTAAAGCTTGGGGTTAGGTTTTTAGTCTAATTCTAAGGCTTGTGGTTAGGTTTTAAGTCTAAGTCTAAGGCTTAGGGTTTGGGTTTAAGGCTACGCCTAAGGCTTGGAGTTAGGGTGAAAGTCTTAGGCTTAGGGTTAGGGTTTAAGTCTAAGACTTGCGTTTAGGTTTGGGGTTTAAATCTATGTCTAAGGTTTGTAGTTTGTGTTTAAGTCTAAGTCTAAGGCGTAAAGTTGAGGTTTAAGTCTATGTCTAAGATTTGGGTTTAGGGTTTAAGTCTACGTCTAATTCTTGGTGTTAGGGTGTAAGTGTAAGTCTAAGGCTTGGGCTCAGGGTTAAAGTCTAAGTTTACGGCATGGGGTTAGGGTTTAAGTCTAAGTCTTGGGGTTGCGGTTAAAGTCTAAGTCTAAGGCTTGGGGTTAGGGTTTAAGTCTAAGGCTTGGGGTTAGGGTTTAGCTCTAAGACTTGGGGTTAAATTTGGTGTTTAAATCTATGTCTAAGGCTTGTAGTTGGTATGTAAGTCTAATTCTAAGGCTTGTTATTAAGGTGTAAGTGTAAGTCTAAAGCTTGGGGTTGCGGTTTAAGTCTAAGGCTTGGGGTTAGGGTGTAAGTCTAAGACTTGGGGTTAGGTTTGGGGTTTAAATCTATGTCTCAGGCTGGTAGGTGAGGTTTAAGACTAATTCTAAGGCTTGTGGTTAGGGTGTAAGTAAGTCTAAGGCTTGGGGATGGGGTTTAAATCTAAGTCTAAGGCTTAGTGAAGGGGTTAAAGACTAAGTCTAAGGTTTGGGGTTAGGGTCTAAGTCTAAGGCTTGGGGTTGGGTTTTAAGTCTATTTCTGAGGCCTGGGATTAGGGTTTAAGTCTAAGTTTAAGGCTTGGGGTTGGAGTTAAGTCTAAATGTAAGGCTTGGAGTTGGGGTTTAAATCTAAGTTTAAGGCATGGGGTTAGGGTTTAAGTCTAAGTTTTGGGGTTGGTTTTTAAGTCTAAGTCTAAGGCTTGGGGTTAGGGTTTAAGTCTAAGACTTGGGGTTAGGTTTGGGGTTTAAATCTATGTGTAAGGCTTGTAGTTGTGATTTAAGTCTAATTCTAAGGCTTAGGGTGAGGGTATAAGTGTAAGTCTAAGACTTGGGGTTAGGGTTTAAATCTAAGTCTTGCGTATAGGTTTGGGATTTAAATCTATGTCTAAGGTTTGTAGTTTGTGTTTAAGTCTAAGTCTAAGGTGTAATGTTGAGGTTTAAATCTATGTCTAAGGTTTGGGTTTATGGTTTAAGTCTACGTCTAATTCTTGGTGTTAGGGTGTAAGTGTAAGTCTAAGGCTTGGGCTCAGGGTTAAAGTCTAAGTTTACGGCATGGGGTTAGGGTTTAAGTCTAAGGCTTGGGGTTAGGGTTTAAGTCTAAGGCTTGGGGTTAGGGTTTAGCTCTAAGACGGGGTTAAATTTGGTGTTTAAATCTATGTCTAAGGCTTGTAGTTGGTATGTAAGTCTAATTCTAAGTCTTGTGATTAAGGTGTAAGTGTAAGTCTAAAGCTTGGGGTTGCGGTTTAAGTCTAAGTCTAAGGCTTGGGGTTAGGATTTAAGTCTAAGACTCGGGGTTAGGTTTGGGGTTTAAATCTATGTCTCAGGCTGGTAGTTGGGGTTTAAGTCTAATTCTAAGGCTTGTGGTTACGGTGTAAGTCAGTCTAAGGCTTGGGGATGGGGTTTAAATCTAAGTCTAAGGCTTAGTGATGGGGTTTAAGACTAAGTCTAAGGTTTGGGGTTAGGGTTTAAGTCTAAGGCTTGGGGTTAGGGTTTAAGTCTAAGGCTTGGGGTTGGGGTTTAGGTCTGTTCCTGAGACTAGGGGTTAGGATTTAAATCTATGTCTAAGGCTTGTGGTTGGGGTTTAATTTTAAATCTAAGGCTTAAGTTTGGGTTTTAAGTCTATGTCTAAGTCTTGGGGTTAAGGCGTAAGTGTAAGTCCAAGGCTTGGGATTAGGGTTTAAGTCTAAGACTTGGGGTTAGGTCTAATGGGTTTAAGTCTAATTCTAAGGCTTGTGGTTACGGTGTAAGTAAGTCTAAGGCATGGGGATGGGGTTTAAATCTAAGTCTAAGGCTTAGTGATGTGGTTTAAGACTAAGTCTAAGGTTTGGGGTTAGGGTTTAAGTTTAAGGCTTGGGGTTAGGGTTTAAGTCTAAGGCTTGGGTTTAGGGTCTAAGTATAAGGCTTGGGGTTGGGGTTTAGGTCTGTTTCTGAGACTAGGGGTTAGGATTTAAATCTATGTCTAAGGCTTGTGGTTGGGGTTTAATTTTAAATCTAAGGCTTGGGGTTAAGGCGTAAGTGTAAGTCCAAGGCTTGCGATTAGGGTTTAAGTCTAAGACTTGGGGTTAGGTCTGGTGTTTAAATCTATGTGTAAGGCTTGTAGTTGGGCTTTAAATCTAATTCTAAGGTTTGTGGTTGGGGTTTAAGTCTAAGTCTAAGGCTTAAGGTTTGGGGTTTAAGTCTAAGTCTAAGTTTTGGGGTTAGGGTGTAAATGTAAGTCTAAGGCTTGGAGTTAGGTTTTAAGTCTAAGTTTAAGGCTTGGGGTTGAGGTTTAAGTGTAAGTCTAAGGCTTGGGGTTAGGGTTTAAGTCTAAGTCTAAGGCTTAGTGTTGGGGTTTAAGGCTAAGTCTAAGGTTTGGGGTCAGGTATTAAGTCTAAGGCTTGGGGTTAGGGTGTAAATGTAAGTCTAAAGCTTGTGGTTAGGGTTTAAGTCTAAGTTTAAGGTTTGGGTTTAGGGTTTAAGTCTAATTCTAAGGCCTGTGGTTAGGGTGTAAGTGTAAGTCTAAGGCTTGGGGTTAGGGTTTAAGTCTAAGACTTGGGGTTAGGTGTGGGTTTAAATCTATGTCTAAGGCTTGTGGTTGTGGTTTGAGACTAAGTCTAAGGCTTAAGGTTGGGGTTTAAGTCTAAGACTTGGGGTTAGGTTTGGGGTTGAAATCTATGTCTAAGGCTTATAGTTGGGGGATTTAAGTCTAATTCTAAGGCTTGTGGTTAGGATGTAAGTGTAATTCTAAGGCTTGGGGATGGGCTTTAAGTATAAGTCCAAGGCTTGGGGTTAGGGTTTAAGTCTAATGCTTGGGGTTAGGGTTTAAGTCTAAGACTTGGGGTTAGGTTCGGGGTTTAAATCTATGTCTAAGGCTTGTAGTTGGGGTTTAAGTCTAAGTCTAAGTCTTGGGGTTAGGGTGTAAATGTAAATCTAAGGCTTGGAGTTAGGGTTTAAGTCTAAGTTTAAGATTTGGTGTTAGAGTTTATGTCTAATTCTAAGGCTTCTGTTTAGGGTGTAAGTGTAAGTCTAAGGCTTGGGGTTAGGGTTTAAGTCTAAGTCTAAGGCTTAGTGTTGGGATTTAAGGCTAATTCTAAGGGTTGGGGTTAGGTTTTAAGTCTAAGGCTTGGGGTTAGGTTTTAAGTCTAAGGCTAGGAGTTTGGCTTTAAGTCTAAGTCTAAGGCTTGGGGTTGCGGTGTAAGTCTAACTGAAAGGCTTGCTGTTGGAGTTTAAGTCTATTCCTGAGGCTTGGGGTTAGGGTTTAAGTCTAAGTTTAAGGCTTGGGGTTGGAGTTAAGTCTAAGTCTAAGGCTTGTGATGGATTTTACGTCTAAGTTTAAGGCATGGGGTTAGGGTTTATGTCTAAGTCTATGTTTTGGGGTTGGGTTTTAAGTCTAAGTCTAAGGCTTGGGGTTAGGGTTTAAGTCTAAGACTTGGGGTTAGGTCTGGTGTTTAAATCTATGTGTAAGGCTTGTAGTTGGGCTTTAAGTCTAATTCTAAGGCTTGTGGTTGGGGTTTAAGTCTAAGTATAAGGCTTAAGTTTGGGGTTTAAGTCTAAGTCTAAGTCTTGGGGTTAGGGTGTAAATGTAAGTCTAAAGCTTGGATTTAGGTTTTAAGTCTAAGTTTAAGGCTTGTCTTACGGTTTACGTCTAATTCTAAGACTTGTGTTTAGGGTGTAAGTGTAAGTCTAAGGCTTGGGGTTAGGGTTTAAGTCTAAGTCTAAGGCTTAGTGTTGGGGTTTAAGGCTAAGTCTAAGGTTTGGGGTTAGGTATTAAGTCTAAGGCTTGGGGTTAGGGTTTAAGTCTAAGACTTGGGGTTAGGTGTGGGATTTAAATCTATGTCTAAGGCTTGTGGTTGTGGTTTGAGTCTAAGTCTAAGGCTTAAGGTTGGGGTTTAAGTCTAAGTCTAAGTCTTGGGGTTAGGGTGGGTTTAGGCTTGGGTTTAGGGTTTAAGTCTAAGTCTAGGAGATGCGCTTTAAGTCTAAGTCTAAGGTTGGGGTTTAAGTCTATCTCAAAGGCTTGGCGTTGGGTTTTAACTCTATTTCTGAGGCTTGGGGTTAGTGTTTAAGTCTAAGTTTAAGGCTTGAGGTTGAAGTTAAGTCTAAGTCTAAGGCTTGGGTTTAGGTTTGGGGTTTAAATCTGTGTAAGGCTTGTTGTTGTGGTTTAAGTCTAATTCTAAGGCTTGTAGTTAGGGTGTAAGTTTAAGTCTAAGGCTTGGGTTAGGGTTTCAGTCTAAGTCTAAGGCTTGTGGTTAGGGTTTAAATTTTAGTCTAAGGCTTGGGGTTGGGGTTTAAGGCTAAGTCTAAGGCTTGGGGTTAGGGTTTAAGTCCAAGGCTTGGGGTTAGGTTTGGGGTTTAAATCTATGTCTAAGGCTTGTGGTTAGGGTTCAAGTCTAACTCCAAATCATGAGGTTAGTTTGTAAATGTAAGTCTAAGGCTTGGGGTTAGGGTTTAAGTTTAAGTTTAAGGCTTGGGGTTAGGGTTTAAGTCTAATTCTAAGCCTTGTGGTTAGGGTGTAAGTGTAAGTCTAAGTCTTGTAGATAGGGTTTAAGTCTAACTCAAAGGCTTGGGGTTGGGGTTTAAGTCTATGTCTGAGGCTTGGGGTTAGGGTTTATGTCTAAGTCTAAGGTTTGAGGTTGCGGATTAAGTCTAAGTCTAAGGCTTAAGCTTGTTGTTTAATTCTAAGTCTCATGCTTGTGGTTAGGGTGTAAGTGTAAGTCTAAGGCTTGGGTTAGGGTTTAAGTCTTAGTCTAAGGCTTGGGGTTGGGGCTTAAGTCTAAGTCTAAGTCTTGGGGTTATGGTGTAAGTGTAAGTCTAATGCTTGGGGTTAGGGGTTAAGCCTAAGGCTTGGAGTTGGTGTTTAAATCTAAGTCTTATGCTTGTGGTTGGGGTTGAAATCTATGCCTAAGTGTTTGGGGTTAGGGAGTAAATGTAAGTCTAAGGTTTGTGGTTAGGGTTTAAGTCTCATTCTAAGGCTGGTGGTTAGGGTGTAAGTGTAAGTCTAAGGCTTGGGGTTAGGGTTTAAGTCTAAGTCTAAGGCTTGAGGTTGGGGTTTAAGTCTTAGGCTTTGGGTTAGGGTTTAGGTCTAAGGCTTGAGGTTAGGTTTGGTGTTTAAATCTATGTCTAAGACTTGTAGTTGGGGTTTAAGTCTAATTCTAAGGCTTGGTGTTGGGGGTTAAGTCTATGTCTAAGGCTTGGGGTTAGGCTTTATCTCTAATTCGAAGGCTTGTGGTTAGGGTGTACGTGTAAGTCTAAGGCTTGTGGTTAGGGTTTAAGTCTAGGACTTGGGGTTAGGTTTGGGGTTTAAATATATGTCTAAGGCTTGTAGTTGGAGGTTAAGTCTATGTCTTAGGCTTGGGGTTAGGGTTTATTTCTAATTCTAAGGCTTGTGGTTACGGTGTAAGTGTAAATCTAAGGCTTGGGGTTAGGGTTTAAATCTAAGTCTAAGGCTTGGGGTTGGGGTTTAAGGCTAAGTCTAAGGCTTGGGGTTAGGGTTTAAGTCTAAGGCTTGGGGTTAGGGTTTAAGTCTAAGACTTGGGGTTAGTTTTGGGGTTTAAATCTATGTCTAAGGCTTGTGGTTGGGGTTTAAGTCTAAGTCTAAGGCTTAAGGTTGGGTTTTAACTGTAAGTCTAAGTCTTGGGGTTAGGGTGTAAATGTAAGTCTAAGGCTTGGGGTTAGGGTTTAAATCCAAGTTTAAGGCGTGGAGTTAGGGTTTAAGTCTAATTCTAAGGCTTGTGGTTAGGGTGTAAGTGTAAGTCTAAGGCTTGTTGTTAGGGTTTAAGTCTACGTCTAAGGATTGGGGTTGGGGTTTAAGTCTAAGTCTAAGGCTTCGTGTTGGGGTTAGGGTTTAAGACTAAGGCTTGGGTATGGGATTTAAGTCCAAGGATTAATGTTTAGTTCTAAGGATTGGGGTTGGTGTTTATGTCTATGTCTAAGGCTATGGGTTTCCGTTTATGTCTAAGGCTAAGTCTTGTGGTTGGGGTTTAAGTCTAAGTCTAAGGCTTGGCTTCGGGGATTAAGTCTAAGTCTAAGGCTTGGGGTTGGGGTTTAGGTCTAAGTCTAACGCTTGGGGTTAGTGTTTAAGTCTAAGGCTTGGGGTTAGGGTTTAATTCTAAGGCTTGTGGTTGGGTTTTAAGTCTAACACAAAGGCTTGTGGTTGGGGTTTAAGACTAAATCTTATGCTTGTGGTTGGGGTTTAAGTCTATGTCTAAGGCTTGTGGTTCGGGTTTATGTCTAATCTAAGGCTTGGCGTTAGATTTTAAGTCTAAGCCTAAGGCTTGGGGTTGGGGTTTAAGTCTAAGTCTAAGGCTTGGTGTTGGGTTTTAATTCTAAGTATAAGCTTGGAATTTGAGTTTAAATCTATGTCTAAGGCTTGGGGTTTGGGTTTAAGCCCAAGTCTAAGGCTTAAGTTTGGTGTTTAACTCTAAGTCTAATGCTTGTGGTTGGTGTTTATGTCTAAGTCTAAGTCTAGGCGCTTGGGTTTAAGTCTAAGGCTTGGTGTTGGGGTTTAAGCCTAAGTCTTGGGGTTAGGGTTGGGTTTAAATCTATGTCTAAAGCTTGGAGTTGTGGTTTAAGTCTAAGTCTAAGGCTTGGGTTTAGTGTGTAAGTGTAATTCTAAGGCTTGGGGTTCTGGTTTAAGTCTAAGTCTAAGGATTTGGGTTAGGGTTTACGACTAAGGTTTGGGGTTAGGGTTTAAGTCTAAGGATTGGAGTTGGTGTTTAAGTCTATCCCCAACCCTAATCCCAACCCTAACCCCAAACCTAACTCCAACCCTAACCGCAACCCTAACCCAACCTCCAACCCCAATCCCAACCCCAATACCAATACCAACCCCAAACCCAACCCCTACCCAACCCCAACCCTAACCCTAACCCCAACCCTAACCCTAACCCTGACCCTAACCCTAACCCTAACCCTAACACTAACACTAACCCTAACCCTAACCCCAACCCTAACACCAACCCAAACCGAACCCTAACCCCAACCCTAACCCTAACCCTAACCCTAACCTTAACCCCAACCCTAACCCAAACCCTAACCCTAAACCTAACCCTAACCCCAACCCTAACCCTAACCGCAACCCTGACCCCGACCCTGACCATGACGCTGACCCTGACCCTGACCCCGACCCTAACCCTAACCCTAAACCTAACCCTAACCCTAACCCTAACCCTAACCCCAACCCTAACCCCAACCCTAACACAAATTCCACCCCAACCCCAACCCTAACCGTAACCCTACCCTAACCCTAACCCTAACCCTAACCCTAACCCAAACCCTAACCCTAAACCTAACCGTAATCCCAACCCCAACCCCAACCCCATCCCCATCTCCAACCCTAACCCTAACCCTAATCCAAACCCTAACCCTAACCCTAATCCCAACCCTAACCCTAACCCTAACCCTAACCCAACTCTAACCCAAACCCAAACCTTTAACCCTAACCCCATCCCCATCTCCAACCCTAACCCTAACCCTAATCCAAACCCTAACCCTAACCCTAATCCCAACCCTAACCCTAACCGTAACCCTAACCCAAACCCTAACCCTAACCCAAACCCAAACCCTAACCCTAACCCTAACCCTAACCCCAACCACAAGCCTTAGACAGACTTAAACCCCAACCCCAAGCCTTGAACCCCAAGAGCCTTAGACTGATTCTTTTTGAAAAACCTAAAAAAAATCTATAAGTAAATATTTCGAAAAATGTAAAAAAAATCAATTTATAAACACAAATATTTCGAAAAATGTAAATGAATCAATTTGTGAACGCATATTTTCGAAAAAACTAAAAAAAATCAATCTGCGAAGTCTAAAAATATTTCGAAAAGTGTAAAAAAATTAATTTTCGAAAGATGCAGAAAAATCAATCCGTTTTAAGGATTTATGAACGAAAAATGTAAAAAAAAATCAAGAAAAAAATTAATGCTTTCAACGGATTGATTCTTTTGCTTCTGATTTCAAAAATTGAAATATTTACTTCTGCTTTTGCAGATTAATTTTTTTACATTTTTCGTTAAAAAGTCAATCTGCGTTCATAGATTGATTTTTTTACATTTATCAAAATATTTACTTCCGTGTTTACAAAAAATTGATCTTTTTAGGTTTTTCGAAAAAGAATCATTATGCGTTCACGAATTGATTTTTAAAACATTTTTTTTTTTTTTTCTACGTTTTTCGTTAAAAAGTCAATCTGGGTTCATTGATTTCTTTTACATTTTTCGTTGAATTTTTGGCATTTTTCAAATTATTTACCTCTGATTTCACAGATTTGTGATTTTAGGTTTTTCGAAAAAGAATCAACATGATTGATTTTTTTTACATAAATATCAATCTTTCGAAATATTTACAGATTAATTTTTTTACGTTTTTCGTTAAAAAGTCGTTCATAGATTAATTTTTTTGCATTTTCCGAAATATTTTTGATTTTCTTTGCTTTTTCGAAAAAGAATCATTATGAGTCCATAGATTGATTTTTTTACAATTTTCGAAATATTTAGTTCTGTGTTTACAAATTGATTTTTTGGCATTTATTAAATTATTATTTTTTTATTTAGGCTGATTTAGGCTTTTCGTTCACATTTTGATAGAGCTGAAGTAGGGTTGGGGCTACGGTTGGGCTTATGGTTGGGGTTAGGGTTGGGGTTAGGGTTAGGGTTAGGGTTTGGGTTTGTGTTAGGGTTAGTGTTTGGGTTAGGGTTAGTTTTAGGTTTACTATTGGGTTTGGGTTGGGGTTCGTGTTGGTGTTAGGGTTAGGGTTAGGGTTAGGGTTGGGCTTATGGTTGGGGTTAGGGTTGGAGTTAGGGTTGGGGTTAGGGTGAGGGTTAGGGTTAGGATTTGGGTTAGGGTTACGGTTAGGTTTGGAGTTAGGGTTAGGGGTAGGGTTAGGTTTGGGGTTAGGGTTAGGGTTAGAATTAGGTTTAGGATTCGGGTTAGGGGTAGAGTTAAGATTCGGGTTAGGTTTAAAGTTAGGGTTCGGGTTAGGGTTGGGGCTACGGTTGGGCTTATGGTTGGGGTTAGGGTTAGGGTTTGTGTTAGGGTTAGTGTTTGGGTTAGGGTTTGAGTTAAGGTTAGGTTTAGGATTGGGGTTTGGGTTGGGGTTAGGGTTCGTGTTGGGGTTTGGGTTAGGGTTAGGGTTTGGTTTAGGGTTAGGGTTTGGGTTTGTGTTAGGGTTAGTGTTTGGGTTAGGGTTAGGGTTGGGGTTATGTTTGGGGGTAGGGTTTGGGTTTGGGTTAGGGTTAGGGCTACGGTTGGGCTTATGGTTGGGGTTAGGGTTAGGGTTAGGGTTTGGGTTTGTGTTAGGGTTAGTGTTTGGGTTAAGGTTAGGTTTAGGATTGGGGTTTGGGTTGGGGTTAGGGTTCGTGTTGGGGTTTGGGTTAGGGTTAGGGTTTGGGTTAGGGTTAGGGTTGGGGTTTGGGTTGGGGTTAGGGTTCGTGTTGGGGTTTGGGTTAGGGTTAGGGTTTGGGTTAGGGTTAGGGTTAGGGTTGGGGTTAGGGTTTGGGTTAAGGTTAGGGTAGGGATTTGGTTTTGGGTTTGGGTTGGGGTTAGGGTTTGGGTTAAGGTTAGGGTAGGGATTTGGTTTTGGGTTTGGGTTAGGGTAAATGTGAGGGTTAGGGTTAGGCTTAGTGTTAGGGTTAGGGTTGGGGTTAGGTTTGGGGTTAGGGGTAGGGTTTGGGTTTATGTTAGGGTTAGTGTTTGGGTTAGGGTTAGGTTTAGGTTTAGGATTGGAGTTTTGGTTGGAGTTGGGGTTCGTGTTGGGGTTTGGGTTAGGGTTAGGGTTTGGTTTAGGGTTAGGGTTAGGGTTGGGTTGGGGTTAGGGTTAGGGTTAGGATCTGGTTTGGGGTTTGGATTAGGGTTAGGGTAAAAAGTAGGGTTAGGGTTAGGCTTAGGGTTAGGGTTGGGGTTAGGGTTGGGGTTAGGGATAGGGTTAGTGTTAGGGTTGGGATTAGGGTTGGGGTTAGGGTTGGGGTTAGGATTAGGGTGAGGGTTAGTGTTAGGGTTAGGGTTTGGGTTAGGTTTAGGTTTTGGGTTAGGGTTACGGTTTTGGTTTGGGTTAGGCTTAGGGTTAGATTTAGGGTTTGGGTAAGGGTTAGGGTTTGGGTTAGGGTTAAGGTTAGGATTTGGTTTGGGGTTTGGGTTAGGGTTAGGGTAAGTGTTAGGGTTAGGCTTAGGGTTAGGGTTAGGGTTGGGTTTGGGGTTAGGGTTAGGGTTGGGCTTATGTTTGGGGTTAGGGTTGGGGTTAGGGTGAGGGTGAGGCTTAGTGTTAGTGTTAGGGTTTGGTTAGTGTTAGGTTTGGAGTTAGAGCTACGGTTAGGGTTAGGGTTAGGGTTAGTGTTAGGGTTAGGGTTAGTGTTAAGGTTAGGGTTAGGCTTAGGTTTAGGATTTGAGTTTGGGTTAGGGTTAGGGTTAGGGTTAGGGTTTGAGTTTGGGTTAGGGTTAGGGTTTGTGTTAAGTTTAGGGTTAATTGTTGGGGTTAGGATTAGGGTTAGGGTTGGGGTTAGCGTTGGGATTGGGTTTGGTGTTAGGGTTAGTGTTGGGGTTAAGGTTAGTGTTAGGGTTAGAGTTAAGGTTAGTGTTGGGGCTACGGTTGAGCTTATGGTTGGGTTTAGGGATGGGGTTAGGGTTAGGGTTAGTAATAGGGTTGGGGCTACGGTTGGGATTATGGATTTGTGTTAGGGTTTGGGTTAGAGTTAGGGTTAGGGTTAGCATTGGGGTTGGTGTTGGGGTTGGGGTTAGTGTTAGGTTTACGGTTAGATTCAGTGTTGGGGTTAGGGTTAGGGTTAGGATTTGTGTGAGGGTTAGGGTCAGGGTTTGTGTTAGTGTTTGGGTTTGCGTTATGGTTAGGGTTAGAGTCAGAGTTAAGATTAGTGTTAGTGTTAGGGTTTGGGTTAGTGTTAGAGTTAGGGTTAGGGTTAGAGTTTGGGTTAGGGTTAGGGTTAGGGTTAGGGTTAGAGATTGGGTTAGAGTTGGGGTTAGGGTTAGGTTTAGTGTTAGGGTTAGGGTAAGGCTTAAGGTTGGAGTTAGGGTTGGGGTTAGAGTTGGGGATAGATTTGGGTTTAGGGATAGGATTAGGGTTGGGGTTAGGGTTAGGGTTAGGGTTGGGGTTAGGGTTAGGGTTAGGGTTGGGGTTAGGGTTAGGTTGAAGTTTGGGGTTAGTGTTAGGGTTTGGGTTAGGGTTAGGGTTAGGGTTAGGATTTGTGTTAGGGTTAGGGTTAGGGTAAGAGTTAGGGTTAGTGTTATTGTTAGGGTTAGGGTTAGGGTTAGGTTTACGGTTAGTGTTAAGTTTGGGGTTGGGGTTTGGGTTGGGGTTAGCGTAGGGGTTAGGCTTGGGGTTAGATTTAGGGCTAGGGTTACGGTTAGTGTTAGGTTTGGGGATAGGGTTAGGGTTTGGTTTAGGGTTAGGATTTTGGTTAGGGTTAGGGTTAAGGTTAGGGTTAGGGATAGGGTTAGGTTTTGGGTTAGGGATAGGGCTAGGGTTAGGGTTAGGGTTAGGGTTTGTGTTAGGGTTTGGGTTTGTGTTTGGGTTAGGGTTAGGATTATGTTTAGGGTTAGGGATTATGTTAGGGTTAGAGATAGGATTAGGGTCAGGGTTAGGGTTAGGGTTAGAATTTGGGTTAGGGTTTGGATTAGGTTTAGGCTTAGTGTTAAGGTTAGAGTTAGAGTTAGGGTTAGGGTTAGGATTAGGGTTAGGTTTAGGGTTTGGGTTAGGGTTAGGGATAGGGTTAGGTTTTCGGTTAGGGTTAGGGCTAGGGTTGGGGTTAGGGTTTGTGTTAGGGATAGGATTAGGGTTAGGGTTAGGGTTAGGATTTGTGTTAGAGTTAGGGTTAGGTTTAGGGTTAGGTTTTGGTTTAGATTTAGGGTTAGGGTTAGAGTTGGTGTTGAGGTTTGGGTTAGGGTTTGCGTTAGGGTTAGTGTTAGGGTTAGGGTTAGGGTTGGGGTTGGTGTTGGTGTTCGGGTTGGGGTTAGTGTTAGGGTTAATGTTAGGTTTAGGCTTTGAATTATGGTTAGGGTTAGTTTTGGGGTTGTGGTTGGGGTTGGGGTTAGGGTTTGGGTGGGGGTTGGTGTTGGGGTGGTGGTTAGGGTTGGGGTTAGTGTTAGGGTTACGGTTAGGGTTAGGGTTAGGGTTAGGCTTAGGGTTAGGTTTAGGATTTGTGTTTGTGTTTGGGTTAGGTTTGGGGTTTGTTTTGGGGTTAGGGTTAGGTTTACGGTTAGGGTTAGGGTTAGGGTTAGGGTTTGGGTTAGTGTTAGGTTTACGGTTAGGGTTAGGGTTAGGATTAGTGTTAGGGTTAGGGTTAGGGTTGGTGTTGAGTTTGGGTTAGGGTTAGGTTTAGGATTTGCGTTAGGGTTTGGGTTAGGGTTTTGGGTTGGCGTTGGGGTTGGCATGGGGGTTTTGTTGGGGTTAGGATTAAGTTTAGGATTAGCATTAGGGTTTGGGTTTGGGTTAGGGTTAGGGTTAGGCTCGTGGTTGGGGTTGGGGTTGGGGTTGGGGTTAGCGTAGGGGTTAGGGTTGGGGTTAGAATTACGGTTAGTGTTAGGTTTGGGTATAGGGTTAGTGTTAGGTTTAAGGTTAGGTTTTGTGTTAGGTTTAGGGTTAGGTTTAGGGTTAGGGTTAGGTTTACTGTTAGGATTAGGGTTAGGATTAGGGTTAGGGTTAGGGTTTGGGTTTGTGTTAGGTTTAGGGTTTGGGTTAGGGTTAGGGTTGGGTTAGGGTTGGGGTTAGCATTGGGGTTGGCGTTGGGGTTGGGGTTAGTGTTAGTTTTAGGGTTAGGTTCAGTGTTGGGGTTAGGGTTTGGGTTAGCGTTATGGTTTGGGTTAGGATTTGTGTGAGGGTTAGAGTTAGGGTTAGGGTTGTGGGTTATGCTTAGGGTTAGGGTTAGGGTTATGGATAGGGTTAGGGTTAGGATTAGTGTTAGGGTTTCTGTTAGGGTTTGGGTTATGGTTAGGGTTAAGGTCAGGGTTAAGTTTAGTGTTCGGGTTAGGGTTTCGGTTAGTGTTATAGTTAGGGTTAGGGTTAGAGTTTGGGTTACGGTTAGGGTTAGGTTTAGGGTTAGAGTTTGGGTTAGGGTTAGGGTTTGGTTTAGATTTAGCGTTAGGGTTAGAGTTGGTGTTGAGGTTTGGGTTAGGGTTAGGGTTAGGGTTTGCGTTAGGGTTAGGGTTAGTGTTGGGGTAGTGGTTGGGGTTGGGGTGGGGTTTCTGTTGGGGTGGAGGTTGGTGTTGGGTGGGTGTTAGGGTTGGGGTTAGTGTTATTGTTAGGGTTAGGGTTAGGTTTAGGGCTAGGGTTAGGTTTAGGGTTATGGTTGGGGTTTGGGTTATGGTTAGGGATAGGGTTAGGGTTAGGATTAGGGTTTGGGTTAATGTTAATGTTAGGGTTAGTGTTAGATTTTCGGTTAGGGTTAGGGTTAGTGTTAGAGTTGCGGTTATATTTGGGTTTAGGGTTAAGGTTAGCGTTAGGTTTAGGGTTTGGGTTAGGGTTAGTGTTAGGGTAAGGTTTTGGGTTGCGGTTAGGGTTTGGGTTAGGGTTTCGGTTTGTGTAAGTGTTAGGGTTTGGGTTTGGGTTAGGATTAGTGTTAGGGTTAGTGTTAGGGTTAGGGTTAGGTTTAGGGTTAGGGTTTGGGTGTGGGTATGGGTTAGGGTTAGGGTTTGGGTTAGGATTTAGGGGTGGGTTAGGGTTAGGGTTAGGGTTGGGGTAGGTGTTGGGGTTAGTGTTAGGGTTAGGCTTAGGCTTAGGCTTAGAATTAGGGTTAGGGTTAGTGTTGGGGTAGTGGTTGGGGTTGGGGTGGGGTTGCTGTTGGGTGGAAGTTGGTGTTGGGGTGGGGGTTAGGGTTGGGGTTAGGGTTAGGTTTAAGGCTAGGGTTAGGTTTAGGGCTATGGTTGGGGTTTGGGTTATGGTTAGAGATAGGGTTAGGGTTAGGGTTTGTGTTAATGTTAATGTTAGGGTTAGTGTTAGATTTTTGGTTAGGATTAGGGTTGGGGTTAGGGTTGCGGTTATAGTTGGGTTAAGGTTAGCGTTAGGTTTAGGTTTGGGGTTAGGGTTAGGGTTAGGGTTAGGATTTGGTTTAGGGTTAGGGTTTGGGTTAGGGTTAGGGTTAGGATCAGGGTTAGGGTTAGGGTTAGGGTTAGTGTTAGGGTTTGGGTTATGGTTAGGTTTACGGTTAGGATTAGGGTTAGGGTCATGTTTAGGGTTTGGGTTTGTTTTAGGGTTAGGGTTAGGTTAAGGGTTGCGGTTGGTGTTGGCGTTGGGGTGAGTGTTAGGAATAGGACTAGTTTTGGGGTTGGGGTTGTTGTTGGGGTTGGGGTTAGGGTTTGGGTGATGGTTGGTGTTGGGGTGGGGTTGGGGTTAGTGTTAGGATTAGGGTTAGGCTTAGGGTTAGGGTTAGATTTAGGATTAGGGTTAGGGTTAGGGTTAGGGTTAGGGATAGGATTAGGGTTAGGGTTAGGGTTGGGGTTGGGGTTTGGTGTTGGTGTTGAGGTTTGAGTTAGGGTTAGGTTTAGGGTTTGCGTTAGGGTTAGGGTTAGGATTTGGGGTTGGCGTTGGGGTTAGGTTTGGGTTTGGTGTTAAGGTAGGGGGTTGGGGTTGGGTTAGGGTTTGGGATAGGGTTAGGGTTAGGGTTAGTGTTAGGTTTGGGGATAGGGTTTATGGTTAGGTTTAGGGTTAGGATTTGGGTTAGGGTTAGGGTTAGGTTTAGGGTTAGGTTTAGGATTAGGGTTGTGCTTGGGGTTTGGGTTAGGGTTAGGGATAGGGTTAGGTTTAGGTTTAGGGTTAGGGTTTGTGTTTGTGTTAGGGTTAGGGTTATGTTTAGAGTTAGTGATTATGTTAGGGTTAGGGTAAGGATTAGGGTTAGGGTTATCGTTAGAGTTAGGGTTAGGGTTAGGATTTGGGTTAGGGTTTGGATTAGGGTTTGGGTTAGGGTTAGGGTTAGGGTTTGCGTTAGCGTTAGCGTTAGGGTTAGGGTTTCGGTGTAGGGTAAGTGTTAGGGTTTGTGTTTGGGTTAGGATTAGGGTTAGGGTTAGTGTTAGCGTTAGGGTTAGGGTTAGGGTTAGGGTTTGGGTGTGGGTATGGGTTAGGGTTAGGGTTTGGGTTAGGATTTGGGGGTGGGTTAGGGTTAGGGTTAGTGTTGGTGTTGGTGTTAGGTTTCTGTTGGGATGGAGGTTGGTGTTGGGTGGGGGTTAGGTTTGGGGTTAGTGTTATTGTTAGGGTTAGGGTTAGGTTTAGAGCTAGGGTTAGGTTTAGGGTTATGGTTGGGGTTTGGGTTATGGTTAGGGATAGGGTTAGTGTTAGGATTAGGGTTTGGGTTAATGTTAATGTTAGGGTTAGTGTTAGATTTTCGGTTAGGGTTAGGGTTGGTGTTAGAGTTGCGGTTATAGTTGGGTTTAGTGTTAAGGTTAGCGTTAGGTTTAGGGTTGGCGTTAGGGTTAGGGTTAGGGTAAGGTTTTGGGTTAGGGTTAGGGTTTGGGTTAGGCTTAGGATTAGGGTTAGGGTTAGGGTTAGGGTTAGGGTTTGTGTTAGGGTTATGTGTACGGTTAGTATTAGGGTTAGGATTAGGGTTAGGGTTATGTTTAGGGTTTGGGTTTGTTTTAGGGTTAGGGTTAGGGTTAAGGTTAGGGTGGCGGTTGGGGTTGGGGTTGGGGTGAGTGTTAGGAATAGGACTAATTTGGGGGTTGGCGTTGTTGTTGGGGTTAGGGTTTGGGTGATGGTTGGTGTTGGGGTGGGGTTAGGGTTGGGGTTAGTGTTAGGGTTAGGGTTAGGCTTAGGCTTAGGGTTAGGGTTAGGATTAGGGTTAGGGTTACGGTTAGGGGTAGGGATAGGATTAGGGTTAGTGTTAGAGTTAGGGTTAGGGTTAGGGTTAGGGTTGGGGTTCATGTTGGGGTGGGGGTTGGTGTTGGGGTGGGGGTTAGGGATGGGGTTAATGTTAGGTTTAGGGTTAGGGTTAGGTTTAGGGTTAGGGTTGGTGTTGAGGTTAGGGTTAGGGTTAGGGTTAGGGTTAGTCTAATGCTTGTAGAAGTCTAATCCGGGTGAAAGGCGGCAGGCGGCCTCGTGTCCCGTATACACGCCGCCTTTCCCGGCAGCGACTCGCAAGCGTACGGGTCGGCGGCGGAAACGCCTGGCCGGCGGGTTGGATTCCTTCCCGCCGTGTACACGGGGCCTCTCGGAAGGTTATACGGAAACGCCTGGCCGGCGGGTTGGATTCCTTCCCGCCGTGTACACGGGGCCTCTCCGAGGTTATACGGCGGCGTGTCGTCGTCGTCGTCGTCGACGTTGAAGCTACACCACGCCGCCGTCCGGGCGTCGTCGTCGGCTGGATTCCCCGGCAGCGACGCGCAAGCATACGGTTCGGCGACGGCGGACTCGGGACACATCGTCGGCGGACACGGGACGCATCGTCGGCGGAACAGGCATCGTCGGCGGAACACGCATCGGCGGCGGTAGACGCGGCGGAGGCTGAGGGCGGGCGTTAACGTCCAGGCTTGGCGGACGAGTACTGGTCGGCAGCTCGTTCGAGACGTAGACAGCTGACAGCGCATAGGGTAAGCCGGCAATACCCGTCTTGAAAACGGAAGATTCCCAAGCCGCATCAGATCGCACCCGTAACCGTTTTCTTCGAGCTCATCCGATCAAGCTTACCCTATATAACAGACAGAACCCCCTGGCCGCGCTGCAAAGGCCATAAGCGGTCCGTTTCCCCGGCGCCTATTCGCAACCTTACGGGCCGGAGGCGGAACCGCCTCGCTGGCTGGTGCGTTCTTTCTCGCGATCGAGGCAGGCAGGCGAGGACGATCAAGGGAACGTTTACCGGGCGGAAGGCTGAAGGCGGCGTCGTGTCGCGTATACACGCCGCTTTTCCCCCTGCCTTTCCTGGCAGCGACTCGCAAGCGTACGGGTCGCCGGCGGAACCGCCTCGACAGCGGGATAGATTCCTTCCGCCTTCTACACGAGGCCTCCTCGAAGGAGGCTAGATAGCGGCGTGTCGTCACGCTCGAGGAAGCCACACATCGCTGCCGCTCGGGCGTCGTCGGCTGGATTCCCCGCCAGCGACGCGCAAGCACACCGATCTGCGGAGGAGGACTTGCCACGCATCGTCGGCGGAAGACGCGGCGGAGGCGGAGGGCGGGAGTTAACGTGCAGGCGGGGCGGACGAGTACTGATCGGCAACTCGTTCGAGACGGAGACAGCCGACAGCGCATAGGGTAAGCCGGAACGTACCCGTCTTGAAAACGGAAGATTCTCAAGCCGCAACGGATCGCACCCGTAACCGTTTTCTTCGAGCTGGTCCGATCAAGCTTATCCTATATAATATACAGAACCCCATCGCCGCGGTGCAAAGGCCGTGAGCGGTTGGCTTCCCCGGCGCCTACTCGCAACTTTACGGGCCGGCGGCGGAACCGTCTCGTCGGCGGGTACGTTCTTTCTTGCGATCAACGCGGGCAGGCGGGGACGAGGAATGGAACGTTTACCTGGCGGAAGGCGGCGTCGTGTCGCGTACCCGTCTTGAAAACGGAAGATTCCCAAGCCGCAACGGATCGCACCCGTAACCGTTTTCTTCGAGCTCGTCCGAACAAGCTTACCCTATATAATAGACAGAACCCCCTCGCCGCGCTGCAAAGGCCGTGATTCCCGGCGCCTACTCGCAACTTTACGGGCCGGCGGCGGAACCGCCTCGCCAGCGGGTACGTTCATTCTTGCGATCAACGCGGGGACGATGAAGGGAACGTTTACCTGGCGGAAGGCGGCGTCGTGTCGCGTATACACGCCGCCTGCATTTCCCGGCAGCGACTCGCAAGCGTACGGCTTCGGCGGCGGAACCGCCTAGCCGGCGGGTTGGATTCCTCCCCACCGTCTACACGGGGCCTCCCTGAAGGAGGCTTGATGGCGGCGTGTCGCCGTCGTCGTCGTCGAAGCTACACCACGCCGCCGTTCGGGCGTCGTCGGCTGTATTCCCCTGCAGCGACGCGCAAGCAAACGTGTCGGCGGCGGCGGACTCGGCACGCATCATCGGCGGAACACGCATCGGCGGCGGAGGCGGGTTGGATTACTTTCCGCTGTCTAAACGGGGCCTCCCCGAAGGAGGCTAGATGGCGGCGTGTTGTCGTCGCGTCGGCGAAGCTACACCTCGCCGCTGTCCGGCGTCGTTGTCGGCTGGATTCCCCGGCAGCCACACGGGTCGGCGGCGGCCAACTCGACACGCATCATTGGCGGAACACGCTTCGGAGGCGGAAGTCGGGGCGGAGGGCGAGCGTTAACGTGCAGGCGGGGCGGACGAGTACAGGTCGGCATATCGTTCGAGACGGAGACAGCCGACATCGCATAGGGTAAGCCGGCACGTACTCGTCTTGAAAACGGAATATTCACAAGTCGCAACGGATATCACCCGTAACCGTTTTCTTTGAGCTCGTGCGATCAAGCTTACCCTATATAATAGACAGGACCCTCTGGTCGAGTAGATATAACCGTGAGCGGTCGGTTCCCCCGGCGCCTACTCGCAACCTTACGGGTCGGCGGCGGAACGGCCTCGCCGGCGGGTTGCGTTCTTTCTGGCCATCGAAGCGGGAGGCGTGGCCGAACAAGGGAAAGTTTACCGGGTGGAAGGTGGAAGGCGGAAGGCATCGTGTCGCGTATACACGCCGCCTTGCCGCCTGCTTTTCCCGGCAGCGACTCGCAAGCGTACTGGATTCCTTACCGCCGTCTACACGTAAAACTAACTTCGAAGACGGACGACGGATCGGCGGCGTGTAACATACACAGCCACACACACACGCCGTCTACACGTAAAACTAACTTGGAAGACGGACGACGTATCGGCGGCATGTAACACACACAGACACACACGCCGTCTACACGTAAAACTAACTTGGAAGACGGCCGACGGATCGGCGGCGTGTAACACACACAGACACACATACACGCCTCAACACGTAAAACTAACTTGGAAGACGGACGACGGATTGGCGGCGTGTAACACACACAGACACACACACACGCCTCAACACGTAAAACTAACTTGGAAGATGGACGACGGATCGGCGGCGTGTAAGACACACGCGCCACTCGAACCAAGAGACGGATCCCGTGTCTCTATTGCATTTACCGTGAACGTTCGCTTTCGATTAGTATCGAAAGCGACTTTGCGGGTCGTTGGCGGAACCTCCCAAACTGGCCGAGCGACTGAACTCGTAAAAGTTGGCGAGCGGACTGGTGGGTAGCAGTAGCAGCGGCGGCGGAACTCGTAAAACTTGCCCGATGGCGGACAACGAACCGATCGATCGGCGGCGTGTAACGCACGGACCGGACTTGTATGTTGTATGTACGTGTGTCGTTGCTACGCAATCCCGTCGAAAGAAAGCCGCCGACGCGACAGTGTTCGAACACGGTAGCTATCTCTCGTTCGTTCCAATTACTTCAGCCGTCCACCGCTGCCGCCATCTTTCGACTTTTTTTTTTATTTTTCTTTCGACTCGTATTTTCTGGGGTTTTTTTCTTTTCCGCCGCCTCGAGGGGCGGATCGTGTCGTTCGTGAGAAGAGACTCAATAGATCGCAGTGTGGTAGCTGATCTACTAAACACGTCACTCCGAACGGCAAGTCGTGTCGTATACAAACGAACCTTTTCGTCTCGATCTCTTTCGACAAATCGAAAGGACGACGAGTCGTCGTCGTCGTCACAGAATGGCAATTCCGCTGATGCTGCCGCCGACGACGACGCGCACCCCGAAAAGGGGAGCAACTTCGCCGAACGGACGGCAATCGCCAAACTAAGGCATGCGCCTTAAGAAGGTTGAGACGCTTTCGAAAAACAACTCGGGTCCGGCTACGGTTCCGGCTTAGAGGCGCTCACCCGTTATCGCTCAGAAGCAGCCTGGCACCACCGCTCTATCGAGCGAGCGCGCAAACCGTTGCTCTGATCCCGCGGTTCCTCTCGTACGGGACGGGATAGCCTTAGCCGAGTTGACGTTTCCGGCGGCGACGCCGACCGCAGCCACCTTCGAGAAGGTGGCTGCAGCCACCACCGCCGCCTACACGCAATGCATCGGTAGGGTAAAACTAACCTGTCTCACGACGGTCTAAACCCAGCTCATGTTCCCTGTTAGTATGTGAACAATCCAACGCTTTGCGAATTCTGCTTCGCAATGATAGGAAGAGCCGACATCGAAGGATCAAAAAGCGACGTCGCTGCGAACGCTTGGCCGCCACAAGCCAGTTATCCCTGTGGTAACTTTTCTGACACCTCTCGGCGGACGCATAGCTCGCCGCTATTCGGAAAGGATCGATGGGCCACGCTTTCGCGGTCCGTATCAGTACTAAAAATCAAGATTGAGCGAGCTTTTGCCCTTTTGCTCAACGTGCGGTTTCCGTCCACGCTGATCTCGCCTTGGGACACCTGCGTTACCCTTTGACAGACGTACCGCCCCAGTCAAACTCCCCGACCGACACTGTTCTCGACTAAGGGTCGCGCATCGGCTGCGTCGCCGCACAACATGTGCGCGCGCGACATGCACCGCACGCTTCGCACCAGATACATGAACCACCGCTCGGCGACGTCCCCGTCCCTTCTCAATCGAGTGAGCGAAGAAACTACGGAAGTGGCGGTTTTTCATCGACGCTAACACGCACGGTACCCGACCGACGGCGAACGCCGCCGCAAAGCCGGTCGGTCGGTGAAGACCGGGGACCGATCCGCAAGCGACGCCGCCGCCAGCCGAGAGACGCAAGAATGCTTCCGCCTAAGCTACGCCTACCGTGTGCCCTCACAAAACCGGACTAGAGTCAAGCTCAACAGGGTCTTCTTTCCTCGCCGATCCGTCCAAGCCCGTTCCCTGGGCTGTGGTTTCGCTAGACAGTAGATAAGGACAGTGGGAATCTCGTTGATCCGTTCATGACGAGGCATTTGGCTACGTTCTCTGGCATTTAACTTAATTTTCAATTCAAAAAATATAAGAGATGCCTTTCCCTCATGGTTTAGTGTGGGAGGTTCCACGGCCTACGCCAAAAGCGACATCTGCATAACAGCGTGTCCTAGTCAGTCCGGTAGTAATAATCTAATCCATTTCTAAAATGTCCTAAACTAAAGTAAGGTGGTCGTCCACCGCTCCTCCACCCGTTTGTATCGCGCTTCGGGTCGTATTTTTCCTTCTCTCTTCCTATAAACAACATTAGTAAACTTATTAGTTAAAAACAAACATTATAACATTATGCGTAACCCTGCAGTGGGGTGTGAGGGCGTACTATCGTGCACCCAGTACGAACGCCCAGACTAGCGGAACCGGCGGAGGCGTCTTATATCTCCATCACTCGGATATCTATCCCACCGCTCGCCAGATTAGCTCAAATTAGTCGAAATTTCTAAAGAACGCTAAAAAGAGAAAAGAGGAAGAGAGATTCTAGGCCCTAACGCGCTAAAAAAAACCCTGAGGCAATCATCCCCCGGACCCGGCAAGGGTTCATAAAGGAGAAAAGGGGATTAGACGACAAGCATCCACAGTGGCGGGGACCCGGAAGCGTCCAGAGACCCCCATACCGCACGCGAGCCGACAACTCGAAACCAGCCGGTTTCTATTCCAGCATTTCTAGCATTTCATCGCCCGAAGGCACAGAAGACTCCTGAACGCATCATCCACGATCCCCAGAGCAGATAGTGTCTCTTCAGCCGCGTTAGACCAAGCACCGCAAGCTCCGAAAGGACAGCCATGAACCAGGACTCTCCCACCTGCTTCATTTTCCAGCAGCGCAGTCAACGGAAGGTACTTACGTACCTTCTCCGCCGCGGCGTCATTCAAAGCACTTCCCTGCTCGTATCTCACTGTGACATCTACCACCACCGTCGTACCCCATCTCCTCATTACCAGATCCGGAATGAGCCTCGCATTGTTCACACGATAATAGGGCTCCCAGCCCACCCTCCAACAGTGGCGTATACACTCGTACGCAATCAGTTTGCACAGCTGGTCGTTCCTGGCCAAACGCCTTCTCTTCAGAAGGGGGCACTGGCCACTGATGTGGGCGATTGTCTCCGCAGCCGTTCCACAGCGTCTACAGGTCTTAGATCCGCGATCACCTCTCGCCAGACATTCCCGGGTGGGAAACGTATTGGTTCGCAATTTAAGACATCTTAAAAAGGTCCCCTCAGAAACCACACCCGGGCGGAGCAGCCAATCGTTGCCGATTCGGTCGCCCCTAAACGACCCCGCACACGCCCCTGGACGGGCTGAGACGCCCAGGCCTCCGCGTATTCCCGCCAAAGGTCAGACGCGTACGTGGTCTCGGCCAGCGGAACCAGTGGCAGACCATAGCGCACCGTTATCTCGCTGTTTCGCGCTGCGAGGCCCGCAGATTCGGCCATGAGACGAACCGCGTCGTAACGAGAGACCAGCAGACGAAGATTCTTTCGAATCACGATGGATGGAATCAACTTCGCCAAGTGGCAAAGACCCAATCCACCGTCTCGTCTGCTGCTGTATAAGAAGGAAACAGAGGTCGATTCGTGCAGATGCACGATCCTGCGTGCCCCCGTGTGAATAGCCGCGTCTAGCTCCTCAAGTTTAATCCGGGCAGGCATTACCTGCGATAGAGTGTAGAACAATCTAGGCAGGTAATATTGTTGCATCAGATGGAATTTCTGCCGGGGTTTCAGTGGAGCACAGCAAATCTTATCGATGAACTGTGACACCTGCTCCACCGAAACATTCATTTCGAGGTTCGACCACGGGCCGACTTTGACACCTAGGTAAGAACATTTCTCAGCAGGATCGATTCTCAAGAGCTGAATACCGTCGATTTCAGGAGCGGAGTCCGTGTTAACCAAGAAGGACTTCCCCCACGCTTTGATCGAGAAAGTGGCGCATTTGGAGACATTCACCGCTAGCTCCATCTCCCGGTAGAAAGACACGCATCTTTCAACTAGACGCTGCATCTCCAACGAAGAGCCGGACATTAGGGCATTGTCATCCGCGTACGCCAGACTCGATAATCCCAACTCTCCAATCTGTAAGCCACATGTTGATGGAAAGTACATCCATCAGCGGATCTGTGGCTATATTAAAGAGAAGGAGCGAGAGGGCGTCCCCTTGCCGTACTCCTCGCTTGATCTCGATAGCTCTGCTCGTTTCTGCTCCGACCGAGAATTTTGTGACACAGACATCATAAAGACCTCTCACGACTTCGACCATATGATCGTGAAATCCAAGCCTTCTCATGCCCGCAAACACAAGCGAGTGCGGAACCGTATCGAAGGCCTTGACACGGTCCAAGAAGGCCACGTTCAATTACCGAATCCTCGATAGAGCTAGCCCACCCATACTGCGTCCGATAAGTTGCCGCAGTAAGAACAGATTCTCACTGCAGCCGTCCGCATTTATAAAACCCATTTGGGCGGGGTTTAAGGGTGTTACCTGAAGCATTCTTTTGGAGAGAATCCTGGTGTATAAACGATACACGGCAGAACATATCGTTAGGTGTCTCCAATTGGAAAAATCGATCTGACCGTCCATCAGATGACGCACCCGACCGTTGTTGTCGTGATCATCGAAAAGTGCGGCGGCGGCGAGAAAAGACAATAAGGATACGCGGTAATGATCCTTCCGCAGGTTCACCTACAGAAACCTTGTTACGACTTTTACTTCCTCTAAGCGATCGGGTTCGGTCGTCTTCTCCGGGCCATCAGAGAACGCACCGACGACGGCAACGAACCGACCTGGCGGCCGATCCGAAACGCCGCCGTACGGCCTGCGAACTCGTCGGCCAGATCCGAAGACCTCACCGTTCGATCGACGCGGGCTGATGACCCGCGCCTACCGGGAATTCACCGTTCACGGGGTTGGTTCGTTCACGGGAGGTAGTTCGGAGGTTTCTGGATCCTTCCGTTCACTGAGCTCGTCCGACCGGGGTTACCCTATATAATAGACAAGACCCCCTGGCCGCGCTGCAGCCACCGCGATCGTCGCTTATCCCCCGAGGGCGATCCGCCGGCCACGGGTCGGCTGCGGAACCGCCTAGACGGCGGGTTGGCTTTCTGTCCCGCTGACGACGCGGGGCCTTGAATGGCTAGAGAGAAAGAAGGCGGTGTGTCGTCGGCGAAGCTACACCACTTCGCCGTTCGGGCGTCGTTGTCGGCTGGATTCCCCGGCAGCCACACGTGTCGGCGGTGGCCGACTCGGCACGCATCATCGGCGGAACACGCATCGGCGGCGGCAGGCGGGCGGGGGCGGAGGGCGGGCATTAACGTGCAGGCGGGGCGGACGAGTACTGGTCGGCAGCTCGTTCAAGACGGAGAGAGCAGACATCGCATAGGGTAAGCCGGCATGTACCCGTCTTGAAAACGGAATATTCACAAGCCGCAACGGATAGCACCCGTAACCGTTTTCTTCAAGCTCGGGCGGAAGGCGGAGGGCGGCCTCGTGTCGCGTATACACGCCTTGCTGCCTGCCTTTCCCGGACGCGACTCGCAAGCGTACGGGTCGGTGACGGAAACGCCTAGCCGGCGGATTGGATTCCTTCCCGCCATCTACACGGGGCCTCCCCGAAGGAGGCTAGATGGCGGCGTGTCGTCGTTGTCGTCGAAGCTACACCACTCCGCCGTTTGGGCGGCGTCGGCTGGATTCCCCGGCAGCGAAGTGCAAGCACACGGGTCGGCGGCAGCGGGCTCGGCACGCATCGTCGGTGGAACACGCAACGGATCGCACCTGTAACCGTTTTCTTCGAGCATGTCCGATCAAGCTTACCCTATATAATAGACAGAACCCCCTGGACACGCTGCAAAGGCCGTGAGCGGTCGGTTTTCCCTGTGGCTACTCGCAAACTTACTAATCGGCGGCGGAACCGCCTCGCCGGCGAGTTGCGGTCTTTCTCGCGATTAACGCGGGGAGGCGGGGACGATCAAGGGAACGTTTACGGGCGGAAGGCGGTGGGCGGCGTCGTGTTGCGTGCACACGACGCCTTGCCGCTTGCCTTTCCCATCAGCGACTCGCAAGCGTACGAGTCGGCGGCGGAACTGGCCAGCCGCCGGGTTGGATTTCTTTCCGCCGAGTACACGGGGCCTCGCCGAAGGAGGCTAGATGGCGGCGTGTCGTCGTCGTCGTCGAAGCTACACCACGCCGCCGTTCGGGCGTCGTCGTTGGAAGACGCGGCGGAGGCGGCGGACGGGCGTTAGCGTGCAGACGGGGCGGACGAGTACTGGTCGGCAGCTCGTTTGAGACGGAGACAGCCGACAACAAAATAGGGTAAGCCGGCACGTACCCGTCTTGAAAACGGAAGATTGCCAAGCAGCAACGGATCGCACCCGTAACAGTTTTCTTCGAGCTCTCGGATCAAGCTTACCCTATCGACGCAGGCAGGCGGGGACGATCAAGGGTACGTTTCCCGGGCGGAAGGCGGCGTCGTGTCGCGTATACACGCCGCCTTGCCACCTGCCTTTCCCGGCAGCGACTCGCAAGCGTACGGGTCAGCGGCGGAAATGCCTAGCCAGCGGGTTGGATTCCTTTCCGCTGTCTACACGAGGCCTTCCCGATGGTGGCTAGATGGCAGGGTGTCATCGTCGGCGTCGAAACTACCACACGCCGCCGTTCGGGCGTCGTCATCGGCTGGATTCCCAGGCAGCTACGTGCAAGCACACGGGTCGGCGGAGGAACACGCATCGGCGGCACAATACGCGGCGGACGCGGAGGACGGGCGTTAACGTGCAGACGGGGCGGACGAGTACTGGTCGGCAGCTCGTTCAAGAGGGAGACAGCCGACAGCGCTTAGGGTAAGCCGGCACGTACCCGTCTTGAAAACGGAAGATTCCCAAGCCGCAACGGATCGCACCCGTAACCGTTTTCTTCGAGCTGATCCGATCAAGCTTACCCTATATATTAGAACAGAACCCCCGGGCCGCGCTGCAAAGGCCGTGAGCTCTCGGTTTCCCCGGCAGAAGGCGGAAGCCGGCGTTGTGTCGCGTATACACGCTGCCTTGGAGCCTGCTTTCCCAGCAACGACTCGCAAGCGTACGGGTCGGAGGCGGAACCGCCTAGCCGTCGGGTTGGATTCCTTACCGAGGTCTACACGGGGCCTCGCCGAAGGAGTCTAGATGGCGCCGTGTCGTCGTCGAAGCTACACGACGCCGCCGTTCGGGCGTCGTCGGCTGGATTCCCGGCAGCGACGTGCAATCACAGGGGTCGGCGGCGGCAGACTCGGCACGCATCGTCGGTGTAACACGCATCGGCGTCGAAAGACGCGGCGGAGGCGGGGGACGGGCGTTAACGTGCAGTCGGTGCGGATGACTACTGGTCGGCATCTCGTTCGAAAGGGAGCCAGCCGAAATCGTGAAGGGTAAGCCGGCACGTACCCGTCTTGAAAATGGAAGATTCCCAAGCAGCAACGGATCGCACTCGTAACCGTTTTCTTCGAGCTCGTCGAATCAAGCTTACCCTATATAATAGTCAGAATACTCTGGCCGCGCGGCAAAGGCCGTGAGCGGTCGGTTTCTCCGGCGCCTACTCCCAACCTTACGAGTCGGCGGGTTGCGTTCTTTCTCGCGATCGACGCATGGAGGCGGGGACGATCAAGAGAACGTTTACCGAGCGGAAGGCGGAAGGCGGCGTTATGTCGCGTATACACGCCGCCTTGCTTCCTGCCTTTCCCAGCAGCGACTAGCAAGAGTACGGGTCGGCGGTGGAACCGCCAAGCCGTCGGTTTGGAATCCTTTCCGCGGTCTACACGGGACCTCGCCAAAGGAGGCTAGATGCCGGCGTGTCGTCGTTTTCGTCGAAACTACACCACGCCGCCGTTCGGGCGTCGTCGGCTGGATTTTCCGGCAGCGACTGCAAGCGCACGGGCCGGCGGCGGCTGTCTCGGCACGGATCGACGGTGGAACAAGCATCGGCGGCGAAAGACGCGACAAAGGCGGAGGGCGTCGTTAACGGAAAGGCGGGGCGGACGAGTACAGGTCGGCATCTCGTTCGAGACGGAGACTGCCGACAGCGCATAGGGTAAGACGGCACATATCCGTCTTGAAAACGGAAGATTCCCAAGCCGCAACGGATCGCACTCGTAACCGTTTTTTTCGAGCTCTTCCGATCAAGCTTACCCTATATAATAGACAGAACCCCCAGGCCGCGCTGCAAAGGCCGTGAGCGCTCGGTTTCCCGGGCGCCTACTCACAACCTTACGGGTCGGCGGCTGATCCGCCTCGCCGGCGGGTTGCGTTCTTTATCGCGGAGGACGCAGGGACGATCAAGAGAACATTTACCAGCCGCTGGGCGGAAGGTGGAAGGCGGCGTGGTGTCGCGTATACACGCCACCTTGCCACCTGCCTTTCCCGGCAGCGACTCGGAAACGTACGGGTCCGCGGCGGACCCGCCTAGCCGTCGGGTATGATTCCTTTCTGCCGTCTACACGAGGCCTCGCCAAATTAGGCTAGATGGCGGCGTGTCATCGTCGTCGTCGAAGCTACACCATGCCACCTTTTGGGCGTCGTCGGCTGCATTGCCGGCAGCGACATGCAAGCACACGGGTCGGCGGCGGCGGACTCGGCACGCATCGTCGGTGGAACACGCATCGTCAGCGAAAGACACGGCGGAGGCGAGGGCACACGTTAACGTGCAGGCGGGGCGGACGAGTAGTGGTCGGTATCTCGTTCGAGACGGAGACAGCCGACTGCGCATAGGGTAAGCCGGCACATATCCGTCTTGAAAACGGAAGATTCCCAAGCAACAACGGATCGCACACGTAACTGTTTTCTTCGAGCTTACCCTATATAATAGACAGAACCCTCTGGCCGCGCTGCAAAGGCGGTGAGCGGTCGCTTTCTCCGGCGCATACTCGCAACCTTATGGGTAGGCGGCGGAACCACCTCGCCGACGGGTTGCGTTCTCTCTCTCGATCGACGCGGGCAGGCGGTGACGATCAAGGGCACGTTTACCGGGCGTAAGGCGGAAGGCGGCGTTGTGTCGCGTATTCACGCCGCCTTGCCGCCTCCCTTTCCCGGCAACGACTCACAAGCGTACGGGTCGGCGGCGGAACCGCCTAGCCGTCGGGTTGGATTCCTTACCGCCGTCTACATGGGGCTTCGCCGAAGGAGGCTAAGATGGCGGCGCGTCGTCGTCGAAGCTACACCACGCCGCCGTTCGGGCGTCGTCGGCTGGATTCCCGGGCAGCGACGTGCAAGCACACAGGTCCGATCAAGCTTACTCTATATAATAGACAGAACCCCTGGCCGCGCTGCAAAGGCCGTGAGCGGTCGGTTTCCCCGGCGCCTACTCGCAACCTTACGGGTCGGCGGCGGAACCGCCTCGTCGGCGGGTTGCGTTCTTTCTCGCGAGGGATGCGGGGACGATCAAGAGAACGTTTACCAGCCGCCGGGCGGAAGGAGGCTCGATGGCGGCGTATCGTCGTCGTCGACTAAGCTACACCAATCCGCCTTTCGGGCGTCGTCGGCTGGATTCCCCGGCAGCGACGCGCAAGCACACGGGTCGGCGGCGGCGGACTCGGCACGCATCTTCGGCAGCGGAGGCGGAAGGTGGGCCTTAACGTGTAGGCGGGGCCCACGAGTACTGGTCGGCAGCTCGTTCGAGACGGAGCCAGCCGACAGCGCATAGGGTAAGCCGGCACGTACCCGTCTTGAAAACGGAAGATTCCCAAGCCGCAACGGATCGCACCCGTAACCTATATAATAGAAAGCAACCCCCCGGCGTGTGGTTCCGCCGCCGACCTGTAAGTTTGCTAGTAGGCGCCGGGGAAAGCGACCGCTCACGGCCTGTGCAACGCGGTCAGAGGGTTCTCTGTATTATATAGGGTAAGCTTGATCCGACGAGCTCGAAGAAAACGGTTATGGGTGCGATCCGTTGCTGCTTGGGAATCTTGTTTTCAAGACGGGAACGTGCCGGCTAACCCTATGCGCAGTCGTCCCCACCTGCCCGCGTCGATCGCGAGAAAGAACGCAGGTTAGGGTTAGGTTAGGGTTTGGGTTTGGGTTAGGGTTAGGGTTAGGGTTTGGGTTAGGGTTAGGGTTTGTGTTAGGTTTAGGGTTAGGGTTTGGGGTAGGGTTAGGATTACAGTTAGGGTTAGGATTATAGTTAGGGTTAGGGTTAGGGTTAGTGTTAGGGTTAGTGTTAGGGTTAGGGTTAGGTTTTGTGTTTGGGTTTGGGTTAGGGTTAGGATTAGGGTTAGGGTTGGCATAGCAGAAGTAGAGGAGAATGGCAGGTGGAGATAGTCAGTGTGTCTGTGTGTGCGGAGGTGCTGTGGTAAGAGGAGAGGCTTGGTAGGTGTGAAAGTTTGAGTGGGGAGGGGATCATGTGGGGGGATGTGGTGTGTATTAGTAGAGTTGTTAGTGGGATGTCTGTGTGTGTGAAGGGGTGTGGGTGGAGCGGGGAGAGGGATAGGGAGAGAAAAGGTGTGGGGGACGGTGGAGGGAGTGTAGTATACTGGTGTGTGTGTGCGTGTTTGGATGAGTGTGTGTGTGTGGTGAGTGTGTGTGCGTGTTTGGATCAGTGTGTTAGTGGGGGTCAGTGGGGTAGGGTGTGTAGAGTGGGTGGTGTAAGTGGGTGTGGGTGGGAAGATGTGTGTTCGTGTACGTGGGGTCGGGGGGATGTTAGTGGTATTAGTTGTGGGGTGGTTGGAGTGGATGTGTGGGTGAGGGTTAGTGGTGGTAGTAGGGTGTGTGCATAGTGTGAGTGCGTGTATATATGTACAGGTGGGTGTGTGTGTGATAGGGTGGAGATGTTAGTATTGTTAGTTGGGGAGGGTGGCCGGGGTGGGGTGGGGTTGTTAGTATTGTTAGTTGTGGGGTGGGCCAAGGGGGTGGGTGGTGAAAAGGAGGAGTGTTTTAGTGGTGTTAGTGGGGGATATGACTTTTTAACGAAAAATGTAAAAAAATCAAGCAGATTTATTTACCAACGAAATATGTAAAAAAATCAATCTGTGAACGCATATTCATTCTTTTTCGAAAAACCTAAAAAAATCAATTTTTGAATATTTTTCGAAAAACCAAAAAAATCATTTTGCGAAATATTTACTTCTGATTTTACAGATTGATTTTTTTAGGCTTTTCGAAAAAGAATCAGTCGAAGGCTTGGAATGGGGATTAGGGTTAGGGTTAGGGTTAGGGTTAGTGTGAGTGCGTGTACAGGTGGGTGTGTGCGTGATAGGGTGGGGATGTTAGTATTGTTAGTTGGGGAGGGTGGCCGGGGTGGGGTGGGGGTGTTAGCATTGTTAGAGTGTGTTAGTGGTGTTAGTGGGGGATAAACCTTTTAATGAAAAACGTAAAAAAATTAATCTGTAATGTAATCAACCTGATGCAAGCAGATTTATTTACCAACGAAATATGTAAAAAAATCAATCTGTGAACGCATATTCATTCTTTTTCGAAAAACCTAAAAAAATCAATTTTTGAAATATTTCGAAATACTTCGAAATATTTCGAAAAGTGTAAAAAATCAATCTATGAACGCATACTGAGTCTTTTCCGAGCAATCTCTAAAGTACTTTAAATAATTTTTAAAATGCCAAAAAATCAAATTCTAAACTCAGAAGTAAATATTTCTTAAAATGTTAAAAAAATCAATGTGTGGACGCACATTGATTCTTTTTCGAAAAATACAAAAAAATAAATCTGGGAACGCAGATTCACTTAATCTGAAAAAGCAGAAGTAAATATTTCGAAACATGCAAAAGCACAAATAAGAAGTTCTATGAACGCATATTCATTTTTTAAAAATTCGTAAGGAAATCAATGTAATGAAAAAGAATCAACCTGTTGCATTGTATGAACTAAGATTGACTTTTCAACGGAAAACGTAAAAAAATTAATCTATAAAAAAATCAATGTGAACGCATATTCATTCTTTTTCGAGAAACCATAAAAAATTAATTTAAGAAATCAAAATTTCTTCAAAAAATGCAAAAAAAATCAATCTAAAAAAATTAATCTGTAAAAGCAGAAGTAAATATTTCGAAAATTCAATATGTAGAAATATGTAGAAAATTCAATTCATGAACGCATATTCATTCTTTTTGAAAAACCTAAAAAGTCAAACTGATGCAATTTATTTCACCAACGAAATATGTAGAAACTTTTTCGAAAAACCTAAAAAAAAATCAATTTTCGAAACCAGAAATAAATATTTCGAAAAATGTAAAAAAATCAGTTTGTGAACGCAAAATGATTCTTTTTCGAAAAACCTAAAACGATCAATGTCTGAAATCAGAGGTATATAATTTAAGAAATGCCAAAGAATGAAATATTTACTTCTGATTTCAAAAATTGAAATATTTTGCAGATTAATATTTTTACGTTTTTCGTTAAAGATTGAATTTTTTACATTTATCAAATCTTTTTAGGTTTTTCGAAAAAGAATCAATATCATTAGCCCATATCCTGCCAAACAAATAGTGAAGATGTTGCAGGAGTCTCTCACCACCATATTGTAGGAGCTCAGCATGTATGCCATCCATACCTGGAGACCTCCCACTGTTCAGCTTCGAGATAGCCACTGCAACCTCCACAAGCGTCGGAGGTTCTGCGAGAGCTACTTTCACAGGACTTTCTGGAATGAGATTGAGGAAATCTTTACTGACGACAGACGGCTGATTCAAAAGATCATCAAAATGCTCTCGCCACCTTCGTAGAATTCCTTGTGAGTCACGAAGAAGTTCTTTGCCATCCTTGCTGCGAAGCGGTGTCACCAGAGAAGAAGACGGTCCATAAACCTCACGCAAGAGACTGTACAACAGCTTTGTGTTATTGGAATCTGACGCAGTTTGTATCTCACCAGCCTTCTCACTCCACCACTGATCCTTCATCTGAGAAAGACTCCGCCTAACACGTGATTTTACATCCTTGAGTTCCTCATGCAACGTATTCCTCTCCTGTGGTTTTGCCGTCAAGTAGCGTGACAGAGCACGCCTCTTATCAGCCAACAAGTCTTCTATATGTACATCATTCTCATTAAACCAGTCCTGATATTTTCTCTGCACCAATCCCAGAACACGCCTGCCTACATCATAAACCGACTTTTTAAGGGTCGGCCAATCCTCACCAAGATCTGCAGCCTGCATCTCTTCTTCCAATGTCCTCTTCACATTTTTATCCTTAAGACGAGCAGCATTCAATATTTTGGGCAGGGCAACACCAAGAGCCCGGATTTTACGTTTAGTGATTAGTTTCACTTTTGCGCGTACCAGGCGGTGGTCCATCCAGCATTCAGCTCCACGAAGAGCACGAACACACTGCACATCCTGTCTGTCACGCATCCATGTGGTCTTGAATTTGTTCTTTTGTTGGAACATGGTGTTGGTAACACACAGATCCAGCTCTTCACACATCTGTAGCAGGAGCATACCATTGTTGTTACACTTTCCCACCCCATGCCTTCTGATTACATTCCATGTGTTAAAATCCCTACCATTCTAGCATTAAAGTCACCAAGCACGATGACTTTGTTTGCCTGAGGGATATTTCTTAAAACACCTTTCAAGGCATGGGAAAAGGACACTTTTTCTTCATCGACAGAATTCATAGTTGGAGCATACACACTCACCAGGGTCGCATATCTTCCTTTGTCCAGCGGAATTCTCATGGACATAAGACGCTCACTAATCCCTACTGGGAATTCTTCTAATTTATTCACAAGAACAGTCTTAACAGCAAATCCTACCCCAGCCTCTCTTCTGGTTCCTTTATCTCTTCCTTTCCAGAAGAATGTATATTCTCCACAAAATTCCGTAAGATGACCATCTCCAGCTCACCTCGTCTCAGATAAAGCCACGATGTCAAGATCGTAACGTCGAAGCTCCTTTGCAACAAAAGCGGTCCTTCGTTCAGGACGCTCCAAGGAATCCCAGTCAAGCAGCGTCCGTACGTTCCAGCAGCCAAGACTAAATGCCTTGTTTGGCTCTATTACAATGGCACGATGACGAGCGGGCCCAGGCTGTGATAACCTGGGGCTCCTGCCCTTATTGCCAATTATCTTTTTTGTTCCAGAATCTAAATTGGCAATTATCTCTTTTATATTCTTCTGGAACATCATTGAATTTGAAAAAAAAAAAAAAAGTAATAATAATACTAATAATAATAATAATAATAATAATAATAATAATAATAGCCTGTCCCCTCTGTTGTTTGTCCTTGTCCTGATGCCCTTGACCATTATGCTGCGAAAAGTGAGAGCAGGATACAAGTTGGGAAGGGGAGAGCTTACCATCAATCACCTCCTCTTCATGGACGATCTTAAGCTCTTCGGGAAAAGTGAGAAGGAGTTGGATGTGCTTGTTGACACTGTCCGTATTTTCAGCAGTGATATATGTATGCAGTTTGGTATTGGTAAATGTGGAGTCATTGTGATGAGGAGGGGTAGGTTGAGCAGAAGTAACGGGATCCAGATACCAACAGGTGAGATGATAAAGGAAATTGACTCTGAGGAAGGATACAAGTATTTGGGCGTTCTGGAGGCTGATGGCATAAAGAACAAAAAAATGAAGGAATTGTTAAGAACTGAATACATTCGGAGAGTAAGGAGCGTATTGAAGTCACATCTGAACAGCAGAAATACCATAAGCGCAGTAAATTCCCGAGCTGTGTCTATTATTAGGTACAGTGCGGGAATTCTGAGATGGAATGTTGCTGAACAAAAAGAAATGGATAGGAAGACTAGGAAGCTATTGACTATCTACAACATGTTCCACAAGAGGAGTGATGTCGATAGACTCTACCTAAGGAGATCTGAGGGTGGAAGAGGTCTTATCAGCATAGAGGACTGTGTTCAGATGGAGAAAAACAACCTATACAAATACGTGACCTATAGTAAGGAGCCAATGCTCAGAGCTGTACTGAAGGAGGGGACAGTAGGCCAGGGGATATCCAAGGAGGAAATAACATCAAGGAGGAAGAGCAGCCTTAAGGGAAAATCCCTTCATAGTACCTTCTTTGAGAAAACTGAATTTAGAGATCCACAGACATGGAACTGGTTGAGAAGAGGAGACCTCAAAAAGGCTACAGAAGGAATGCTAATGGCTGCGCAGGAGCAGGCCCTCAAAACGAAGTGGTTGAAGCACCATATCTACAAGGAGGAGGCTAGCCCACTGTGCAGGATCTGTGGAGAGAGAGAGGAGACTGTGGCTCACATTGTATCCGAGTGTAAACACCTAGCCCAGACCCACTATAAGGGCTGGAGACACGATGTGATGGGCAGGGTGATCCACTAGCACCTGTGCAAAGTAAACAATCTACCACATTCTGAGAAATAGTATGAGCATAGGCCAGAGGCGGTGATGGAGAACAGTCAGGTGAAGGTGCTGTGGGATTTTAGGATACAGACGGACAAAAAACTGGAACACAATAGACCTGACCTGGTGGTTGTGGACAAAGAAAAAAGATCGTGCCTGATTGTGGATGTGGCCTGCCCGTTCGACACGAGAGTGCAAGAGAAGGAGAGGGAGAAAATTAACCGATACCAGGACCTAAAGTGGGAGGTGAAAAGGATTTGGAACTGCCATGAAGTCAAAGTGATCCCGATTGTCATAGGCGCACTGGGGACTATCTCCAAAGGTTTCCAGGGATGGTTAAAGAAAATCGGCCCCTTCACGCTTTTTGGAACGCTTCAAAAGGCATGCTTGCTTGGAACGGCAAGAACCCTCCGATACGTCCTGAATATCTGAGGCTGCAGGTAGTGGCTTGATATTCAATCCAACGGACTTTCCAGTTAACCAACATCAATGACTGAGATTCAAGGAATAATAATAATAATAATAATAATAATAATAATACACTATTAATAATTATTAATACACTCGTGCAATGCCTGTGCGTGACGAATATTTTTAAAGTGAGGAAAGACTGTGCACTGAGCCAATCTCACTCTCTGAGCGACAGTAGCTATAACCCGAAAAGAAGAAAAGATCAACATCATCGGTAACTACTGAGCCGCAGGTTTTATGTCGGAGTTAACCCAGTTTCCTGAGATGCCTTCTCCTAGAAGAATGCCCTGACAAGGGCTAGGGGTTCTTCACTCCCAGTGGTTTAACTGCGCGATCGGGCATCCAGCCCGATTATTTCTGTCCCCGCGCGCAAAAAAAATTAAAAAAATTACACTTATACGTACGACATACACACACGCGCATACATACGCGCGCACACACACGCATACATACGCGCGCACACAGCAACACTCATACATACAAACAAACACACACACGCTACTCACTTACACACACACACACATATATATATATATATATATATATATATATATATATATATATATATATATATATATATATATATATATATATATATATATATATATATATATATATATATATATATATATTACCGTCATTACTGATACAAGATTACAAGATTATGTCAACTGTTGACTTTCAAGAGTTTGTATAGTTGAAGCCGTTCGTATTACAGTCCAGTATTATTATAATTGCTTTACAGCATAGAGTTATGGCTCTCCACGCTCTGAGCTTAAATCCCGCCGAAGTCAACCTTGCCTTTCATCCCCACGGAGTCAACAAAAGAGAGTACCAGTAATGCGCTGGACCAGTCGCTGGATCCGTGCCAAAAGCAGAAAAATTATTATTATTAAAGTTGTTTTCTTAAGGCCCGGTCGCTGGTGATGGTGATGGCGGTGGTGGTGGTGGTGGCAGTTGATGTTGTTGTTGTGTTGTGTGTGTGTGTGTTTTGTTATTTTGAGTTTTTTTGTTTGATTGTGGGGTTTTTTTTTAAAGTTTGATGCGGCTGTTGTTGTTGTTATTGTTGTAAATGTTCATTTCAATTCATTCTGAAGCTGTTGTTGCTGTAAACATTAGTGCCGGTATTGTTGTAGATGTTGGGGTTGAAATCTGGTCGTTTGACTGATTGATGTATATACACACATATACATACATATATATATACATATATACACATTCAACACAGAGTAGAGTTTGACAACAGGTCGATGACTCTAGTCTAGATAGGGTAATGACATGTGATGGTGGGGAGAGAGTGTAGACGTTATTGTGATGGCGGGGGACAGTGATACATATATATATATATATATATATATATATATATATATATATATATATATATATACATATACATAATTCCAGGAGAAGGAAAACTCTGAGATAACACCTGCAACCCTGATGGTATCCAATGATGTTGACTTGTTCTTCTTTTTGGTAAATATCATCTTGGTTAAGAGAGTGAGACTGGCTTTGTGCAGTGCCTTTGCTCACTATAAAAGCTTCACGACTCGAAAACGAGTTGGCAGCCACCATATGTATATACATATACATATATACATATATATATATTTATATATATATATATATATATATATATATATATATATATATATATATATATATATATATATATATATATATAAGTATGCATGTATACGTACATACATATATGTATACAGACGTACAGTAGCATGCACATATATATATATATATACATATATACATACATATGCATACAGGTACACATACATATATGCACGTATCAGTTTAGCGGCGCTTATTATAACGTCGCTTTGTTCGTTTGTAAACAAACTGAACAGCCTGAATTTATGCCATACGGTGTTAAGGCAACCACGTCACCTTTTTGTTCAACACTGACACAGGAACGATGTACTAGTTTCAAGCTTGTTAGCTATCATCAGCACCGTTTACCCATCTGCCAGATAGTTGAACGTTCGAAAGTATATACTTTCCTTATGAAAATTAACGGCTGAGCAGCCTAATTTGCATATTGAGTGAGTTAAATCGGTCAGGCATACCGAAAACGATAAATTGAAACAAAATGAAAACGAAATTTCATTTCTCACTCTTAGTATGGCACTTACTTAAATGTAAGTATGCATGTATACGTACATACATATATGTATACAGACGTACAGTAGCATGCACATATATATATATATATACATATATACATACATATGCATACAGGTACACATACATATATGCACGTATCAGTTTAGCGGCGCTTATTATAACGTCGCTTTGTTCGTTTGTAAACAAACTGAACAGCCTGAATTTATGCCATACGGTGTTAAGGCAACCACGTCACCTTTTTGTTCAACACTGACACAGGAACGATGTACTAGTTTCAAGCTTGTTAGCTATCATCAGCACCGTTTACCCATCTGCCAGATAGTTGAACGTTCGAAAGTATATACTTTCCTTATGAAAATTAACGGCTGAGCAGCCTAATTTGCATATTGAGTGAGTTAAATCGGTCAGGCATACCGAAAACGATAAATTGAAACAAAATGAAAACGAAATTTCATTTCTCACTCTTAGTATGGCACTTACTTAAATGTAAGTATGCATGTATACGTACATACATATATGTATACAGACGTACAGTAGCATGCACATATATATATATATATACATATATACATACATATGCATACAGGTACACATACATATATGCACGTATCAGTTTAGCAGCGCTTATTATAACGTCGCTTTGTTCGTTTGTAAACAAACTGAACAGCCTGAATTTATGCCATACGGTGTTAAGGCAACCACGTCACCTTTTTGTTCAACACTGACACAGGAACGATGTACTAGTTTCAAGCTTGTTAGCTATCATCAGCACCGTTTACCCATCTGCCAGATAGTTGAACGTTCGAAAGTATATACTTTCCTTATGAAAATTAACGGCTGAGCAGCCTAATTTGCATATTGAGTGAGTTAAATCGGTCAGGCATACCGAAAACGATAAATTGAAACAAAATGAAAACGAAATTTCATTTCTCACTCTTAGTATGGCACTTACTTAAATGTAAGTATGCATGTATACGTACATACATATATGTATACAGACGTACAGTAGCATGCACATATATATATATATATACATATATACATACATATGCATACAGGTACACATACATATATGCACGTATCAGTTTAGCGGCGCTTATTATAACGTCGCTTTGTTCGTTTGTAAACAAACTGAACAGCCTGAATTTATGCCATACGGTGTTAAGGCAACCACGTCACCT
>OZ024754.1:23141434-23146434 GCA_964016885.1 Eledone cirrhosa | reverse complement strand
CAACAACAACACACACACATTCAATGCCGCTCACGACCACCACAATCTTAACAGACACACAGACACAGAAAACAAGTAATGACAGTAGCACAGAAATCACAGAAATAAGGGAAAGTAATAGGATTAAAAGGAGATGGAGACTAAGGACAAAGAAAATAACCAAGACGAACACACAGACACACAAAATAGGGTAGATAACAACAATGAGCCAGTGGAAAGAGACAGGAGTAATAATGAGAGACATAGAAACAACCATGAGGCTGTTGGTGGAAATAGAAATAGAAACAACACAACTAACAATAACAATAGCACTAGTACACATAAAGCAGCAGCCTGGAACTCTACTTTTTATAATCCCTCCGATAAGTCGTTCGACCTGCGACGAGTCCACGCCACGACTTTACCATTTAACAAACGCACGCAATTGCCGTCGCAGGTCGATGAACAAACAGAAGCACAATTTAGTATAGCTAGATCCGAACTTAGAAATATTGTAAAACAGTATAGCAAGAAGCATACTAGAATGGAGGCCCAGCAACTGGGAGAAAAATCTGCAAATGGCTTGCGTAAGCTCATGCAGCGCTCGCGTAATGGAGAGATAGCATGCTTTCCAACAGACAAGTCTGGCAGAATGTCGGTTGACAGCCTGCCAAACTACATCCAGGCAATGCAACCCCACATCACCAACACAAGAGAAGTAACACCACAGGAGCATGAGGATAGAGGAAAAGCCCACAATGCCCATATGGTGATGTGGACGAATATAATGCAGCCCAACAAAAGGACTGCCAACAACTTCCAGGCCTGGAACAATGACGTGCCGGCGTTGTATGGGCTTCGAAAAGACCATAAAACGGGCAGTGACCCTGTCACGGGACCACCAGCACGGCCAGTCTGTGGAGCTAACATTGCTAGTAACTACAGACTGTCCTACTTCCTCTCCCTGATCATACGCCCCATCATTGAAATGTCCCCAGATGTATGTGACAGCACGGAGGACCTCCTCAGCAGAATCGGCGAGAGTAACCGATCTAGGGACCTAACAAACTGCATAATACGTAGTATGGATGTTGTGTCCCTGTATCCATCTATTGACGTGGATTTTGCTGTGGATAAATGCGTAGAAATGATCAGTGAGAGCAATGTTGAGTTCCGTGGGATTGATACCAGTGAGCTGGGACTCCTACTTAAACTTACCTATAATAATAATTACCTAGACACATATGACCTTAGCAACCTGTGCCCTACAAGACCAGCACGAGGCAGACCACTTACCATTACCTCAATGGCCAAGAAAACCCACACAGATAGATGGAACGGGTGGACCAGAGCCATACGGACACCCGAAAACCACGATGAACTGAAGAAAATGATTGCACATGCGGTAGGGGCCAGCATAAAACTAACCCTTAAGGAACATATGTTCAAATTTAATGGAAAAACATATGCCCAAGAGGAAGGAGCAGCCATTGGTGTTAGCATTGCAGGCGACATAGCTAACTTATTCATGGTATGGTGGGACAGTAGACTTAAACTTAAACTTAAAGAACAATTAGAAGACCACTTAACCCTGATAATGTACTCCCGCTACGTTGATGATATAAACATCGTAGTTAAGACACCCCCACTAGAGAACAGTCAGGAACTAGAGAAAAACACAATGGAAAGCATCTAGCAAATAGCTAACTCCATCCACCAGAGTATTAGAGTTACTATAGACTACCCAAGTAAACACCCCAACCATCGATTACCTGTACTAGACACTGAGCTCTGGTTAGATACCATTAATAACAAAAAACAAATCCTCCATTCCCATTATGCCAAACGCATGACTTCCAAACATCTGATCCACCGAAACTCGGCCGTTTCGGACCATACCAAAATCAACATACTGATTGCGGATTTGGTACGGGTGATGAGAAACGTGTCCCGCATGTGCAACCCCGAAGAACTAGAGAGACACATAAAACACTTCATCCACCGTATGCAGTTCTCTGGCTACAAACAGAGAGATAAAATCAGAGTGTATAGAGGAGCCAGAACCAAATGGGAAAAAATGGTAAATAATGACATAAATGGGACCTGCCCCTTGTATAGGAGCAAATTTGGGAATAGAATAGAAAGAACTAGGAACAAGGCTAATAGAATAAACTCATGGTATGATATCAATAAATACCAGAGTGTAATGCTCATCGATACAACCCCTAGAGGTGAATTAGCTTACAAATTTGGAAGGGCCCTAGATAAACATAAACTCAATATTAAGATAGTAGAAAGACCAGGTACCACCGTAAAAACACTTATTAGCAAGACATACCCTTTTCAAAGACCCTCATGTATAGATAAGAAATGTATAACCTGTAAAATAAGCCCCCATATTAACTGTAAAACTAGAAATGTAGTGTATAGCATAAGATGTACTGAAGGACAATGTAGAGACAAAAATATAGTGTACATAGGTGAGACAGCTCGTAGTGTAGGGGAACGGATAAATGAACACTGGCGAGACCTTCAAGATAGTAAAGAATCATCTGTACTCTACCAACATGCTAAAATTGAACACAAGGGTAAATTAGAGAACATAGAAATAAAAATAGAATCTACACACAGAAAAGACGCAATGTTTAGACAAATCACAGAGGCAATAAACATAAAAGAATTACAACCAAAATTAAATAGAAAATATGAGTGGAACAGCAACATCACAACTTACAATTAAGGACAAAATGAAAACACACACACACATAGAACAAACAACCAACCAGTAACATGTAAATAAACAAATAAATAAATGAACATAAACACACACAGACACCCGGATGTGGCGCATGCGCAGACTGAGCACACAACACACACACAGAAACAAAATGGCGTAGGACAGAACAAAGGAGAGGCACAGAAACAAAGAAAGGAATCCCCAGTCACTGAAGAGGTCACAGAGTGTGTGACGAAAGAACTATGACAATATATAAACAACTATCTGGTTGTGGAACCAACCAACCAGAAATTTATAAATTTATTATAATAAATTGAAGTGAAAGCAACTGGTGCGTGTGTTTCTTATTGGCAACATGACCCTCCCAAAGTATAACAATATCGGTTTCAACACACGATTTCAGATAAAGAATCTTGCTAAACAAATTCAGAAACGAAATATATATATATATACATATATATATATACATATATATACATATATATATATACATATATATATATATATATATATATATATATATATATATATATATATATATATATATATATATACATATATATACATATATATATACATATATATATATACATATATATACATATATACATATACATATATATATATGTACATATATATACATATATATATATATATATATATATATATATATATATATATATATATATATATATATATATATATATATATACATATATATATACATCAACAACTTTGACATTACAATGGGTGCATCCGATTCATCGCAATTGACAGATTTAATTGGTATCTTTATTTTGAACTCTTTGAATCGGAAAATTCATCAACTTCGCGGTGGAATTTATCGGGACGATGAACTCTTTACTATCTTAAATTGCAACATAGTTAGCCTTAATATTTTTAAGAACAATATACGTGATCTCTTTAACCAACATATCTTAAAAATTGAATTTGATAACAACATCAAACAAGATAACTTCCTGGATATATCTCTTAATCTTGACACTGTCCTATAATTACCCTTACCATAAAAACAATGAGAATTTACATTATGTTAATTTTAAATCTAACCACCCCACTAACATTAAAAATGCTAGAGTTAGTAATATTGGAAAAGGAATATCAAACCTATCATCTAATAAAAACATCTTTGATGCTAACGCCAATTACTATAATAACGCGCTTTCTAAAGCCGGTTATCCTGATAAAATCAAATGCAGTAAAGAAACCAATCATAGAAGATCTTACAGTAAAATAATTAATCATGATCATTCCAATAACTTTAATAAAAGACCTAGATACAAAAATATAATCTGGTATAATGCTCCTTTCTCCATCTCTATTAATAATAATATACCTAAATTATTCTTTAGTGCCTTAAATAAATGCTTCCCTCCCTCACATATCTATAGTAAAATATTTAACAAACATACTATAAAATTTTCCTATTCGACCTCCTCCAATATCTCCAACGTTATCTCTAAACACAACAATAAATACTAAATACTAAATCTCTTCCTTCCAACACTGAATATCATAATAATAGTAATAGTACTCCCGTTAATAGTACTCATTGTTAACTCTAGGCTATTTTCTGCAAACCCAAATACGACGTCAAACGCAACTTCGTTAAATGTTCTTAATCCCAATCTAAATCAAGAAACTATTATTCCTATCGTAAATAACTTCTCCAATCCAATTCCTCCTATAGATAACACTAGATCACTTGTTAATAACTCTGTTAATTTCTCTAATCGCAATTGTAATTGCCCTGTTAAAAATAAATGTCCTCTCAACAACCATTGTGTTGAAAAAAACTTAGTCTATGAATGTAAAGTTATAACTGACATCAATTCCTTTACCTATTTTGGCTCCACTTCCACCTCCTTTAAAGCGCGTCTTTATAATCATCATTCGTCTTTTAAATACCAACTTAAAAGAACCAACACGGCACTCTCAGAACTCATATGGTCCTTGAAAGACAAAATATTAACTATAACATCTCTTGGTGGAAAGTTTGTTCTGCCTCTCCATACTTGAATGCCTCTCTATCCAAAACATGTAATCTCTGTTTATGTGAGAAATTTACCATTATATCAAATTTAGATTCTATAATAAATAGACGCACTGACTTATTTTCTCTCTGCTTCCATAAAGTATACAGCTAATATCTAATACTTTACTAATTTAAAATGCTTTTTCTCAAAGGCATATATATATATATATATATATATATATATATATATATATATATATATATATTTCTTTAAAAATATACCCATCT
>OZ024754.1:23121434-23126434 GCA_964016885.1 Eledone cirrhosa | reverse complement strand
TAAACTCATAGTCGTTTACAATTAATCAGCTCAAAGAAAGAGGCATTTCTGAGCAGTGAAATACAAGTTATATATTAATATATATGATGAACACAAAACGTGTTTGTATTGTAAGAGACAAAGTTAGCTAGCATGAAATAAACTAATTAAAGTGAATACAATTTGTCTGTCTCGATATAAGTCAATAAAGACAAGCTTATTGTTGATAAGCACAGAAGATTTGGATATTTCACTTTTTATTTCAATTCCATTTCGATTCTCTTTATTTTTCAATTCATGTACCATCGTTGCGAAACATATTTGGGTTTCGAAGTTCAAATTCATCTACTTTCATTTGAAAGATTGGATTTTGAAATTTAAATTTGTCCAGGAATCACGGCTTTTGCCAATATAAGCTTGTCTTTATTGACTTATATCGAGACAGACAAATTGTATTCACTTTAATTAGTTTATTTCATGCTAGCTAACTTTGTCTCTTACAATACAAACCCGTTTTGTGTTTATCATATATATTAATATATAACTTGTATTTCACTGCTCAGAAATGCCTCTTTCTTTCAGCTGATTAATTGTAAACGACTATGAGTTTAATCTCTAAATATAATATAGTACATACATATATATACATATATATATATATATATATATATATACATATATATATATACATATATATATATATAATGTATAAAAAACAATACAATATAATTACCTCATTACCAGGTTTCCCGAATAAGGCGAATACGAAAGAAACGTCTTCATTCGTTCGTCGGACGAGGCAATATAAGACATAGCTAAATATTTGGAAAGTCTCCTCAAGAAATGCAAAAAAATTATATAAATATAGATGAAGGTAATACCATTGACATATAAAATATATAAAAAATGTTAAGAAATATAGTTAGGTGTGTGTATATGTATGTATATACACTCACAGATGTACATATGTATGTATGTACAAATGTGTGTGTATAGTGAAAATGAGTGCGTAAATATATATATGAGGGTAAGTATATCTGTGTATATGTAACTACAGACACAGACATGATATGAGTGTCCGGTTGACAGGTATACAGAAAAACAGGGTATTAGATACATTATAAGAATATGAAGGCACGCGTATAAACACACACACACGCGCGTACACTTATATGCGGAAGAAAAAGAGGTAAGGGAGTGTAATAGTAAAAAGAAAGTATCATTCTCGATATATTCATAAAAATGGAACAATAATTTAGAAAGAAAAATTGCGAAGTAAAGAAAAGAAAACAAACAAGGTACACGCGTACATACACACATATATCTATAAGAAACGTATATCTATAAAATATATATATATACACGCAAAACGTGCAAACAAAAGCGTATGCAAGTATACATACACACACAGGATGCACATATATATATATACATACACCTCGCCCCATGTATATCTAATCACGCGTACGTACGCGACTGTATACACACATACACACACATAAATATATACATACATATATACATACGCACACTTACACATCCATACATTCAGTACGTACACACACACGCACACATACATACACTCACGCGCGTTGACCCGCTTACATGCACACACATAAAAATAAGAATGTAAAAAAACATAGATGTAAAAACACATATATAAAAACACACATATCATGTCTGTGTCTGTAGTTACATATACACAGATATACTTACCCTCATATATATATTTACGCACACATTTTCACTATACACACACATTTGTACATACATATGTACATCTGTGAGTGTATATACATACATATACACACACCTAACTATATTTCTTAAACATTTTTTTATATATTTTATATGTCTATTGTATTACCTTCATCTATATTTATATAATTTTTTTTGCATTTCTTGAAGAGACTTTCCAAATATTTAGCTATGTTTTATATTGCCTCGTCCGACGAATGAATGAAGACGTTTCTTTCGTATTCGCCTTATTCGGGAAACCTCTGGTAATGAGGTAATTATATTGTATTGTTTCTTATACATTAAATTTTGCTCTGGTACTTACATAGAGCACTCTTCACTCCTATGACTTTTTCTGTTTTCAACGGAAACTTCAATACTTATACAGCTCCCAAGGGAATGATCGCAGCATATTCTACATCTTTATGAGATTGGCACCTTCCAGCCCTTTAAAGTCGAGCACTCTTCAGTCAATAGGATTTTAAACCAATACTGAACATGGATAAATACCCTTTGGATTACTCTATTAAGAATATCCCAACACCTTCTAACACTCTCTACACGAAAATGCTGATAGACAAAGTAGAGAAGGTTGTTAAAAGAATGAGATGGAAAGCTTTGATTCTCGATGGACACTTTAACACAGATTCTACGGAATATGTTGACATCAAAACTCATAAATACCCGCAAAGAGTAAAAGATATGACCGCTTTTGAACTAGACCTAGTTAACCTAATCAACAATATCATTTTTCGTAAGTACTCTAACCCTTTTCAATCTAAACTATCTAATGATATTTCAACATTCAAATCTTCTAATAATAAGTTCATTCTCTCCGACAAAACTAAAAACCTATGAAGTTAACAATAATTTTCACGACCAACTATTAATAGATAATATCACCTCTAAATATCAAATAGCTAATATAAACACGTATCATAATATAAATAAGGAAGCTAAAGAATTAGCTGTTTCTTTAAAAATAGATAATAGGACAGAAAAACTTGCTAAACGTAATGCATATATCACCCTTAAAGATCACAAACCCGACTTTATTAATCGTCCTAGTTGTAGATTAATCAACCCTGCTAAGACTGATATTGGTCTTGCCAGCAAAAAAATTTTAAATAATATAAATACACACATTAGAAGTAAGTCTAAATTACTCCAATAGATAAATAGCTCTTCCGTAATTCATTGGTTTAATAAAATTAAAAAATAAAATAGTTCTAGATTTACCCAATTTGACATTGTAGATTTCTACCCATCTATCACTCAGACTCTTTTAGCGAAAGCTTTAAATTTAGCTAGAAAGTTTACCAATATCTCTGATATTGAAGAGAATGTCATCTTGCACGCTAGAAACACTCTACTCTTTACTGATAATGACACTTGAGTAAAAATATCTAACCCATAGAGCCCATTCGATGTCTCAATGGGCTCTTATGATAGTGCTGATGTTTGTGATTTAGTCGGCCTATTCCTCCTACACACACTTAAAGAAAAATTCCCTAACCATATTTTTGGGCTTTATCGCGACGATGGTCTAATACTTTCCCATACCACCAGAGGCCATAACTTAGATAGATTAAGGAAAGACTTAATAAAAACCTTTGCTAGTTTTAATCTTAAAATTACTATTGACACTAACCTTTCCAATGTAAATTTCCTAGATATAAACCTAGATTTGCCTACTGCTTCTTATAAACCATACCATAAACCTAATGAAAACTTAAAATATATAAATAAAGGCTCTTGCCATCCTCCTATAGTTTTTAAAAACCTTATCCCTAATATTAGCCGTAGGATATCCACCCTCTCTTCCTCAGAAGCTATTTTCAATAAGGCATCCCCCTACTATAATAAAGCCCTCCAAAATTACAAGGTAAATCCAACACCAAAATTACAAGGTAGATGCAACACCAAAGCCATTGTATATGCGGCTAAAGTGACAACCATCAGCAACAACCAACCAGCCACCAGTGAACGATATGTGGGTTTGACGCAAGACAAATTCAAAACGCGTTATTACTCACATGTCGCATCCTTTCGACATCCAGAAAAAAGATTTACAACAGCTCTGGCTAGCAGAATATGGGATTTGAAAGACCAAGGTATCCAATATAAATTGGATTGGTCAATTTTGAACCCATCTAAAGAATATGCAAGAGGGACAAGAAAATGCACGCTCTGCATAAATGAAAAATATTGGATTTTGCAAAACCTTAAATCACCAAAGACCTGCCTAAACACAAAGACAGAAATTTTCACCAGTTGTCCACACATGAAATCACACCTGCTTTCCAGCTCATATAAACTTAACACACTTTCAGATACTTATCCTCCATAAGCTCTTATTATTCTCTTTAAGACTACCTTTACTGATTTACTTTCATTTTTAACCTTATTATTAATTTCATGTTTATTTTTATTTTTATTTTTATTTTTATTTTTATTTTTATTTTTATTTTTATTTTTATTTTTATTTTTATTTTTATTTTTATTTTTATTTTTATTTTTATTTTTATTTTTATTTTTATTTTTATTTTTATTTTTATTTTTATTTTTATTTTTATTTTTATTTTTATTTTTATTTTTATTTTTACTTCACATCCACCACTAAACCCCCCCCCCTTTATTCTCCGATTCACTTACCTAATATCTTCACTTTCCACTTTTTACTTCCCTATTTTCTTCACTACCTGATTACACATGTCACTTGCGTTTTCCACTCCAGACATTTTCTGTTATTTCGCAGCCAATTTTATATTTTTATATTTGTACTCACTTATTCACAAGGCTGTTTTTACACCCTGTATCTATGTGTCTGAGCGTCTTTATGTGTGTATACTTTCTGTATATGTACACGAACGCCTCCGTATGTGCGCGCGCGTGCATGTATATATATATGTGTATGTATGTGTGTTTTTATATGTGTTTTTACATCTATGTTTTTTTACATTCTTATTTTTATGTGTGTGCATGTAAGCGGGTCAACGTGCGTGAGTGTATGTATGTGTGTGTGTGTGCGTGTGTGTGTACGTACTGAATGTATGGATGTGTAAGTGTGCGTATGTATATATGTATGTATATATTTATGTGTGTGTGTGTGTGTGTGTGTATACAGTCGCGTACGTACGCGTGATTAGATATACATGGGGCGAGGTGTATGTATATATATATGTGCATCCTGTGTGTGTATGTTTACTTGCATACGCTTTTGTTTGCACGTTTTGCGTGTATATATATATATTTTATAGATATACGTTTCTTATAGATATATG
>OZ024754.1:23098934-23103934 GCA_964016885.1 Eledone cirrhosa | reverse complement strand
ATATTAGAAGCTAGGAAAACTATAGTCAAATTTGAGAACAGTTATTGGGTACGTAAAGATAGACCCTCTAACTTTGACATAACAATGGGCTCTAACGATTCGGCGGAAATAACTGATATTGTGGGGTTATTTATCGCCTTTAGACTCCAGGAAAAATTTAGCAATCTCCACGGCGGAATATACCGCGACGATGTTCTCCTCCTAGCTAAAAACCTTAATAACCAAAAACTAGAAAAACTACGCAAAGATATAAGAAAACTACTACTCGAAATAGGACTAACTATAACATATGAATACAACCTTAAAGTAGTTAACTTCCTGGATGTCACACTCAATTTAAACTCTGGTTTGATTAAACCGTTTCATAAATTGAATGAAAATCTCAAATACGTAAATGTTGGGTCTAACCACCCCATCTCTATAATTAAATCTATCCCTAAAAATATTTCCCTTAGAATCTCGAGTCTATCTTCTAACATACAAGTATTTAAGGAACACGCCGAGTACTACGATAACGCCCTTAGTAAAGCAGGCTACCTCAACAAAATAGAGTACATAGATGGGAACAATCAAAACACCCAAAATAAATCCCACATAGGTAGATATAACAACACAACACCAAACCACACTTACTACCATAGTATGCACACCAGTAAACCAACAAACAAAACTAATAGAAAGCGATGCAAAGAGTACTTATGGTATAACCCCGAATACAATAGCTCCATTAGTACAAATTTACCAGTACTCTTCTTTAAAATAATTAAAAGACATTTTCCCACATCACACAAATACCACAAAATCCTAAACCCTACCACTATAAGACTGTCATACTCTACAGCGTTAAACCTTGAACAACACATAAAAAAGATCAATACTAGAAGGTTAAACGAAAACACTAAGAACTTAAGTACAAAGAACACAAAAAAAACAGTAGACAATACACTACAGAACATAAATAAACCACACCTAAGTTCGTCCGCAATACTACTCCAGAGAAAACCCAACGTACACAACTGTAACTGCACCTATCCTGACAACTGCCCCCTCGGCAATAACTGCCTGGAAAAAAATATTATTTATAAGTGTACCATTAAATCCGGAGGCAACGAGTGGTATTACGTGGGATCAACGGCAACATCGTTTAAATCTCGATTGTATAGGCATTCTTACTCAATAAAACACCAGAGCCAAAGAAATGTAACAACTTTAGCAGAAAAAGCTTGGACGCTCAGGGATAGCGACCAAAAGTTTACCCTAAAATGGGAAAAATTAGCTAAAACCCAAAGCTTTTCCAGGAGCCAAAATTTCTGCAAATTATGTAATCTTGAGATTTATTACATAATCACACACAAGAAGAAACTGCTGAATAACAGAATTGAACGAACATTATTCTGCCGTCACAGAACTAAAACCCTTTTTTCCCACTACAAGCCGAATATTACATAAAAGAGGGACATCCCCCAACTATATAAACCTTAATCTAGTTAGAAAAATATAAAAACAATCTCTTCTCAACATATATTAATAACCTTAAATTACCATACTAATAATGAAAAGATATGCTGATGAGAATAGGTACAAATATGCGATAATGAATGTGTCTAAAAACGTCCATAAGTATGTATATATATGAGAAAATATATATAAATAAGTAAATATATATATATGTTTGATGTGTATAGTTAGATGCAAGTGTATTCATGTATTAAAGTGCTTATATATATATGTGTATGTATATGTGTGTATATGTATGTGTATGTATATATGTATGTATATATATATATATATATATATATATATGTATATGTATATATATATATATATGTATGTATATATGTGTATATGGATGTGTAAGTATGTGTATGTGTGTACACATAGACTAGAGTATGTATGTATATATGAGTGTGTCTATACGTGTGTATATAAAGATAAGTTGAGTATGAAAATGTATACACATGAGCGCGTATGTATGTACATGAATACATGTGTGTATATATATGTGTATGCATGTGTATATATATGTAAGTATGAATATGTGAATTGTGAGTATATGTATTTTGTAGAGGTGTGCAAATATATTTGTGTGTGAATGCGTGGGTGAAAGGATACGTACACTTGAAAGAAAAATTTAAGTCTGAATGTTAATTAAGTGCAAACACAAAACCAACCACGCATATCTTTACTATCTCTAATCCTTCTATAGATTTAGAAAAATAACCAATAATATATTCTATAAAAAATGTCAAAACAACAAATGGGAATCTAATTACTCACTGCCACCAAGAATTCTCACTGCTATCGAAAAACCACTCCTTCAACTATTCTTCTAACAACTTCACCCCTCCCTCCTAATATTCTCTATAAAAACTAAATAGGTCCTCAGTAATATTATTCTGATGAAATGACAGTAAATAATAACATTGAAATATTGAATGTCTGCATAACTAAAAGTTTGTAGATAGCTGTTTTAGGTTATGTAACTGTTATAGAAACACGTGTCAATAAATTCCTTTCAACTAAACTGTATCCATTCAAATCTTTCTATTTTTCTCCGGATTACTTTTGGAACTACAACTGGAACCGTCGAGCAAACTCTACGTGAGCTGATAATCTACTGTGTGTAATATTTATATTACAACACAACGGAAAATACTGTATATATATATATATATATATATATATATATATATATATATATATACACACCTACATGCACGTATGTCTCTCTCATGTAAACTATACTATACATACACATACATACATATGCACACACATACACATACATACACACACACACACAAACACGTAGATTCACACATATATATACATATATATACACATACACACACATACATATAAAACTCATATATATATATATATATATATATATACATATATATATATACATACATATATACATTTATATACATATATACAAACACACACATACACATTTACAAGCAAACACGCATACATACACATACATACATACAAATAAGTACACATAAACGCATATGCACAAACACGCACTCGTTCGCACTCATACATGTGTCTATAGTATAAAGGTAGTGGGACCAATTTTAATTTTAAATTTTAAATTTTAAACTGGGCCTGATAGAGGATTAAATAATTAATGTCACTATTTAATATTATCATCAAGTAATTAATTACTATTTATTATTCATTACTTACTATTCGTTACCTATCTGTTATCCCTTATCTATTCATTACCTAATCATTCACTCATAAATTAATATATAAATGAATGAGTTAACTAACAAACAAACAAACAAACAAACAGATAAACAAATAAACCAGTAAATAAGTAAATAAATAAACAATTAAATAAATAAATGGATAAATAAATAAATAAGTAAATAAATAAATAAAGTAACTAAATAAATTAACTAATTAATATACAGTTAAATAGATAAATAAATCATGAACGTGTGCGTGCAGCAATTCATAACTGCGCGTATGCAAACATGAGCAGGTATATACGTGAATTTGTGTGTGCGGGCACGGAACTTTACTCAGAGGCATACAACACAATATATAAGACCTGGAGGGGAGGAAAGAAGGTAATAATGAGAGATAGAGGGGAGGAAAGAGGGTAATAATGAGAGATGGGGGACGGAAATGGGATGGGGGAGGGGGTGGGGTGGTGATATGGGGGGGTCAGTCGGGGGCCGGAGGGGTCTGTAGTTTTTGTAATTTGCATAGTTCTTGTGCATGCAATTAGGGGAGTGTTCCGAGATCTTGTTGAGGAGAGGGCCTTTGGCGAATAGAATCTCATAGCTCTCGGAGATACAGAGGTCACAGCAATTATGGCCTCCCGTGTATGATCGCGCTCTCTGGAGTAGTCTCCATTGGGTCTTGAAGGGGATGGAGTTCCTTTTTAGGTGCCAGATGTGGGCGGCGAGTGTAGTCTGGTTAGATTTGTCTGGGCGCCGGAACGAATGTGTGTGGGCGTACCAGCGAGTCTTAAAACTATTAGAAGTCATCCCGATGTACGAGTTTCTTTTTTCATCGGGGCCTGAGAGTACATCGCATATATACACACGAGATCTTTTTTTAGACAGTTGTTGTTGAGAGGGTAGGTCGTCTTATCAGGGCAATTGCAGTTGCTATCGGTTGCTGGATGGGCTTCGGAAAAAGTAGACTTATTTAGCTTCTTGGTGTTGTTGTTGGATAAGTTTCTAGCTAGATTAGGTGTGGTAGAGTAAGAGAGTCTAATGGTATTCTTATTAAGGATAGTATAGTACCTATGTTGGGTGGGGAAGTGTTTTTGTAAGAGAGTGAAGAAAATTTTAGCTACAGGTGTTGAAACTTCTCGGTTGAAGGGGGATTGTACCAGCTAATGTGCCTTCGCCTATTCTTCCTGGGTGGGCGTGGGGCTATAGTAATGTAGGTGATCTTATCTCTAAAGCCGCTGCGGGCCAGGGCCTCGTTGTAATAGGGGGCTGCTGCTCTAAAGATATCTTCATTGGCGGCGAGGCTAGATATCCTAATGGAGACACTTTTTACTAGGTTGTCTAATATATTTTTGGGGTGGTTAGAATTAACGTCTATATATATAAGGGATTCATTAGGTTTGTGGTACGGGTAGTAAAGGGAAGTTTCTAAGTCGAGGGTAACGTCTAGGAAGTTAGCTTTAGTTAAGTTCGAATCTAAGGTAATCCTAAGGCCTAAGTTTTTAAAGAAGGTGTAAAGGTTTTTCCTGAACCCATCCGTGGTCCTGGGGTTGATTTTGTGGAGGGCAAAGAGGCCGTCATCTCGGTAGAGACCGCCGGAGAGGCCTGTGAAGAGGGTCTTCAACCTGTGGAGGATGAACAGACCCACAAGGTCACTAATTTCAGCTGAGTCAATAGCACCCATGCTAACGTCGAAGGGGGTCTCAGATTTTTTTGTTGATCCAGTGGGATCTGTCATGGTAAAGAAAAGTCTTACGTGCATGCATATATATATGTGTGTAAACATATATATGTATATATATA
>OZ024754.1:23091434-23096434 GCA_964016885.1 Eledone cirrhosa | reverse complement strand
AATATACTTTTTCGTCTTGCTTATTATTACAAAAATTTACACATTGTACACAACTATTTATTTCTTTTAATTGATTTGTATCAGCTTTATTCAATTACATATTTTCGGTAGAATGCCTCGAAAAAGAAAGAGTAACATTGGAAAAAAAACAAAAAATGCTTTTGCTTTGCGTTCTTTGCGCGCAAGTGAAACAGAAGAACAATGTGTGCTACGGCGTGCTCGCAATGCTGCTTCTACCTCGATCGCCAGAGCATTACAAACAACTGAACAAGCAGAACTCCAGCGTGCTCACAATGCTGCCTCTACTTTGAACATCAGAGCATTACAGAAAGCTGAACAAGCAGAACTCCGGCGTGCTCGCAATGCTGCTTCTAATTCCAATAGCCGTGCTTTAGAGACTGTTGACCAAAGGGCAACAAGGCTTGCGGCTGATTCTCAACGGAAAATGCGTACTTATGTCTTTCCGAGGGATTCTTCCTGTTACTGGTCTAAGAAAGGTTTTCAATACAACCACCAAGAGGACTACGCATCCCATCCACATATCATCATTGGTAGTATGTCAACTGTTTGCGTCCATTGTAATGCAATGAGGTGGCCAGCGGAATCTACCGGTATATGTTGCTCCAATGGAACGGTTAGATTGCCTTATTTACAAGTCAGTGCCGAACCTTTGAATTCTTTGCTGCTTGGAGACCCCCTGATTCTAAACACTTTTTCAGAAATATAAGAGCCTACAATTCGGCTTTCCAAATGACAAGCTTTGGTCATACACCAATAAAAGATGGGAATTATATGCCCACATTTAAAGTGCAAGGCCAAATTTACCATCAAATAGAATCACTTATTCCACAAGATGGCAAAGAACACAGTTTTCTCCAGATCTACTTTATGGGCAACGGACCTGAAGAAATTGCACGAAGGGCTTCAGTTGCTAAAGGAACGACACCTTCTCTTCTGCAGCCCCTTCAATATATGCTTCATTCCATAAACCCGTACATCACCATTTTCAAAACTGCTTTACAACGTAGAGATGCTAACAACAATCAATACAAGGTTGTCATTCGAAATGACCGCGCTCCACCAGGGCAGCATCAGGGTTGCTTTAATAGACCCCAAACCGATGAGGTTGCGGTGATTATAACACGTCCTAATCAGAGCGCTTCAAACCGTGATATTGTTATTGAATGGCAGGACTCGCATCTTCAAAAAATAAATGAACTTCATCCCGCATATGATGCTCTCCAGTATCCATTGCTGTTCCCCTTTGGCGACGATGGCTACCGCATTGATTTGCAAAAGTGTAATCCTGTAAGTTTAATGCATCTTACACCAGGGAAAACCATTTCACAAATGGAATTTTATGCATTTAGACTTATGTTTCGCAAAAACGACGTCAACATTCTGCATAGAACACGGATGCTCCTCAATCAATACTGTGTAGACATATTTGCTAAGATTGACACTGAACGCCTCCAATGGATAAGACATCATCAAAAGGAACTGCGTTCAGAAGAATACGGCAATCTACGTGACGAAGTAAACCGAAATGATCAGGCTAATGCTTCGGATGTTGGGCTTTCTGTCATTCTCCCATCATCATACACTGGAGGCCCCCGTTACATGCATGACAAAATGCAGTATGCTCTGACCTATGTCCGCCATTGTGGCCGTCCTGATCTTTTTATCACATTTACATGCAATCCAAAATGGTTTGACATCCAGTCTCATTTACTGTTTGTCTTTCGGTTATTAACTAAAAAAATTACACATTGTTCAACCGACACGGCTAACGATACATTTCTCTATGTTCACATTTTAATGACACATATCTGTAAATAAAACTTGCTCTTTTTGAATACCGTCTCATTTTTTTTTATTGAAAGAGTTGATCAGGTAAAATTATCCTCCAAGTTAAACATACAACACGGAAATTGACCATTAACATTGCAGCCCTACCAAGAACTGACACCGTCCAATGGACGGGGGGTCATTTGCTAGTATATACATATATATATATATATATACATATATATATATATACATATATATATATACATATATATATCTATATATATAATTCCCGTTCTGTGTGTGTGTGTAAAAGAGTTTCACTTGGAAAATATTCCACCGATCTCTGTCAAATTAAACACAGAGCCAAAATAGGCTACGTTTGTAACATCAAGAAAAAATTATTTCATAATGATTAACTTCGAAGTCACAAACTTCGATTTTATAATCTTATAGACTTTTGCACTAACAAATTTCATGACGGCCATAAAGAGAGAGAGAGCGTTCCTTTTACACACTTCTTAACTCTCCCCCTTCCACAACACGACGTTATGGGATTGTATGTGTATGTGCGTGTGTATGTGTTTGTGTGTGTATGTGTGCGTGCATGTGTGTGTGTGTGTGTAATTTCCATAACGGCCAGAGAGAGAAGGATGTGACGTTGTGGAAGGGGGAGAATTATAATTTTGCTAATATCGTGTTTAGCAGTGTCGGTTGAGCAATGTGTAAATATTTGATTAAAAACCAGAAGACAAACAGTAAATATATTTCAACCTCTGAATAAGTATTAAAGAAATGACGATTTTCACTTTGAAAATATGATTTATGACATCAAAACTGCTTTAGAGTTTAATTTTTTGAATAAAAAGTATCGTCTGTTATTTCTTACAATTAACACATTTATACACACACATGCACACACGCACACACATACGCACGTACAAACACACACAAACATATACACACACAAACATACACACACATACACACAAACACACACACATACACACACAATCCCAAGACGTGACGTTGTGGAAGGGGGAGAGTTAAGAAGTGTAATAAGTTAAAATTATAAACACTGTATTTATCGCTAAAGTATCGTCTGTCATTTCTTACAATTAACACATTTATACACATACACACACACATGCACACACGCACACACATACGCACGTACACACACACACAAACACATACACACACATACACACACAAACACACACACATACACACACACACATACGCACACAATCCCAAGACGTGACGTTGTGGAAGGGGGAGAGTTAAGAAGTGTAATAAATAAGTTAAAATTATAAACGCTGTATTTATCATATTCGCGTCACACACACTCCTCTCTTTCTTTATTTTACTCTCTCTCTCACTCCTCTCTTTCTATCTCCCTCTCACACATCCTTCTCTCTCTGGCCGTTATGGAAATTACACACACACACACACACACACACATGCACGCACACATACACACACAAACACATACACACACATATACACACGCACATACACATACAATCCCATAACGTCGTGTTGTGGAAGGGGGAGAGTTCAGAAGTGTGTAAAAGGAACGCTCTCTCTCTTTAATGGCCGTCATGGAATTTGTTAGTGCAAAAGCCTATAAGATTATAAAATCGAAGTTTGTGACTTCGAAATTAATCATTATGAAATAATTTTTTCTTTATGTTACAAACGGTAGCCTATTTTGGCTATGTGTTTAATTTGACAGAGATGGATGGAATATTTTCCAAGTGAAACTCTTTTACACACACACACAGAACGGGAATTATATATATAGATATACATATATATATATATATATAAATATATATATATACATATATATATATACATATATATATATACATATATATATATATACAAACATATATATATACATATTACTCTAGGTTGGCCACTGGTGTAAGAGGGAGTTTGTTGCTTCTTCCCTTGGGTTTCCCTCGTGTCTTGCTGTGGGCTCATCCGGGATCCTGGGTAACAAGGTGTCGAGATGTTTCTTAAAGACATCCACCTCCACGTCATGCAAGTCTCTCAGATGCCTCGGCAGCCTGTTGAAGAGTTGAGGGCCCTTGAATCCCAGGCTATTGCAATACCTGCTCCTTATTCTAGATGTGGAAGAGGGGACCTTTGGCACCACACAGTGACGTCCTGTTCGACGGTTGGTCCAGCTCCCAATGCCAAAGTTTGGTGCTAGTCCCTCCAGGATTTTCCACATGTAGATCACTGCGCATCTCTCCCGTCCTCGCCCCAAAGAGCAGAGGCCCAGTTCCCCCAGCCTCTCCCAGTAGCTTGTCTCCCTCATCTTGGAAAACCTCCCGGTGTAGCCTCGCTGGATTGCCTCAAGCTCCGTGGTTAGTTTGACACTATGGGGCGACCACAACCAGGAGCAGTAGTCCAGGCGGCCAAGGACAAAAGTCCTCCGCAGTGCCAACATGGTGCCTCGATCCCTTGTCCGGAAAGCCCCCAAGATCCAACCAGCGAGTCGTCTGCACATTGTCGCCACTTTCATGATGTGTGAAGAAAAAGATGCATCATCGCTCATGTCTATGCCCAGGTCTCGTATCGATTTTGACACGGGGATATCGGTCCCTCCTGGTCCTGTGTAGCTGTGTTCCACTATATTCGTGTTTGCAGGTTTGTATTGGAATTTGCCAGCATTAAACTGCATGTTGTTTTCTTCCGCCCATCTGTATATGGCATACAGATCCTGCTGTAAAAGGGCAGCGTCAGCCGTGTTTTTGATTGCCTGTGCTACCTTAGTGCCATCAGCACAGCCAGTGAGGGATGTTGTTGCATGCACCACAGAGGGCATGTCCGAGAGAGCCACCAAAAACAATAGTGGTCCCAGGACTGTCCCCTGGGGCACGCCACTTGTTACCGGTGTTTCCCTCGAGAGGGCCCCATTTGCTGCGACCGCCCGGCCTCCGTCCCTTAGGAAGCCATGCAGCCACTCACCTACTTTTCCAGTTATGCCGAGTCCGTGTAGCCTGTGACATATCACTCTGTGGTCGACCTTGTCAAAGGCCCCCGCAAAGTCAAGATATATCACGTCCACATGTGAGCTGTCTAGTAGTTGTCTCAGTACCCAGTCGTAGTGATGTAGCAGCTGTGCAAGGCAGCCTCCTCCCGGGCAGAAGCCACGCCGCGTGCTAGTCAGGCGGTCATTTTCTTCGAGGAAAGTG
>OZ024754.1:23071434-23076434 GCA_964016885.1 Eledone cirrhosa | reverse complement strand
GCAGTCCCACCCTTTCTTCTGCCAGCGCGATCAGCACGGATGGCTTTGAAATTTTTCACTTTCACCTCGGCTTCCAAGTGGAGGTCGCTGAGATGGGTTTCAGTGAGGAAGAAGAAAGGGGTGTGGTTTGGATGGACATCAACCCAGTCCTCCAGGAATTTGATCTTCCATTTTTGAGTATTGGTGGAAGGGCTGATGCCTTGGGCGTTAAGCAAAAATGTTGAGGCGAGAGTGGATGGTTTTGGTGTGTTGTTAATTTGTTTGTTTGTTAATGGCAGCAATGGGAGTTTGTGCAGTGGGGTGATAGTGGAGGGTGGTGCTGGGTGATAGCTCGAATGTTTTTTTCCAGTTCTTTTGTCAGATTCATTATAGCTAAAAAAGAGGAAGAAGTTTCCTGTTTAGGAGACTGTTGGTGACTGTGGTAGTGGTTATTTCTATGTAGGTTATGATTTTTGTTTTTGCTTTTATTTTTATTTTTATTTTCATTTGTCTGACGGGTCCCCGGAAGATGTGTAAAGGGACAATCCCGGTGTAAACACAATCTGTCTCGCAGAGAAAAGCGGCAGATTTGTGGATTCCTTGTTTAAGTTATTGGTGGTTGTGTTGGTGTTAAATTAGAGTATGTATTATGGTGGTGGCTGTTTGTGGGGATAGACCGTTTTGTCCTAGGTAAATGGGTGAATTTGCAGCCACTATCCGTACATATTCTATAGCGTAGAGAGTAGCGGCAAATGATGGGGTTTCGAGTAGGTATGTATGTGTGTGTGTGTGTGTGTGTTATGAGAGGTGTAGATGATAGTTTGAGTAGGTTTTGACGACCTGTATGGGCTGTGGGAGGGAGAGTTCTTGTACTGGTATTAGAAGGTAAATTTCTTGAGATAGCAGTAGGCAAAGATGTAGTAGTAGTAGTAGTAGTAGTAGTAGTAGTAGTAGTAGTAGTAGTAGTAGTAGGCAGAGGAGATGTTGGCAGTGATGATGATTGGACTGCTGGGGTAGAGAAAGGAAGAGGCGTTTCCTGCTGTGAGACAGTGGCTACTGGGAGGTCAATAGTTTAATTTAGTAGATCGGCCATTGTTGATGAATCAAAGAATGGTTCACACTGTAGTTGTTGTCGTTGTTGTTGTTGCTGTTGTTGTTGTTGTTGCTGCTGTTGCTGCTGTTGCTGTTGTTGTTGTAGCTGTTGTTGTTGTAGCTGTTGTTGTTGTTGCCGTTGTTGCTGCTGTAGTTGTTGTTGCTGCTGTTGCTGCTGCTGGACAGCATCCGAAGAAAAAACACACCGTAGTTTATCCAAATGTTTATTGATTAATTTAAAAGCAACTTCGATTTGCTTTAATTTATTTTGAATCTTTTGTTCAGATCGGGTTTTCAAAAGGTGAACTGTACGTTTAGCAATTTCGTTCAGACGTGAAGCATCTATGTCTTCTGTTTGGGTAAGACAATGCCATGTGTTTATTAGAATGTCGATTTCATTATCAGACCAGTTCTGTTTGGATGTTTGCTGGTTAGCCATTCTAGTTTTGAGTGTGTGTGTTCTAGTTAAGTATTTCAATATATATATATTTTTTTTTATTAAAGTTGTTTTCTTAAGGCCCGGTCGCTGGTGATGGTGATAGCGGCGGTGGTGGCGGTGGTGGTAGTGGTGGCAGTTGATGTTGTTGTTGTGTTGTGTGCGTGTGTGTGTGTGTGTACATATATATATATATATATAAGAATTAAAATACTAGAGTGCGTTGGAGTAAAACACACTCGTCATATTATAGAAATGACAGTATAGGATATAGCTCAATGTAATACAACAGAGTCGAAAAATTATAAAAATAGACAAAGAAGCCTTCAATACATCAAAAGTCTTTATTAGCCTACAATGTTTCGTCCCATTAATAAGGACTCATCAGGGCAATTAAACAGATAAGAAGCATTAACGGCCAGAACAAGCCAAAACTCAGAAGAATAGGGAATTCATATCTATGAAAGCTTATGAGAGATATGAAGGAAAAGCATGCTGAAACTAAAAGTTTGCAGTTACAAAAATAGATTATATGGCAAGGAAGTGAGTAAAATGTCAAACCAACGTTGAAATTACAGTATGATACAAATACATTAGAAACAACATGGTAATATAATATGAGAATTACAATACAATATAATGGGTTATAAAGTTTAATATATGTATATATATATCCATATATATATACATTTACACAAACACATACTAACACTTAATAAGTATAAATATATTCTTTATAATATAAAATAAAAACACCCTGACGGTGCGCATAAACTATGCAAAAAATAAACTATACAAAAAATAAGCTATACAAGAAATAATATAATAATATACAGACATCAAAAATATACAAAACTACATCAAACATATCACTTAATGTCAACAAGTTGTATATAAAGTTTTACACAGGGCAAGAAAAAATATCTTAATAAAACTGGAGTATGTTGAAAAATATATATATATATATACATAAATACATAAGTACATAAAGTATTGATAATAAGTATAAAGGGGTATATGCGGAATACATTTATAAAATATTACAAAGTATTATAAAATATAACAAAACAGTACCTTAAAAATCAGACATAAAATAATACGTATAATTCCATTACATAGAAATAATATGATATATAAATATTAATATTATAATGATAAATAATATAATAATATAAAAATATAAAAGCAGACTGGCAGAGTCAATTGAAAATGTTTAAGAGATATTTACACGAATAATATATTATATTAATATAGGGAGGCAAGTTATTATGTAAAGCATATTATAGGAAGACAAAGCAGCAAGTGGTAATGAAGAAGTAATGATGATGATGATAGGACGACAGACATCAAGTGGTAGTAAAAAAATAAATAAAATAAAATAAAATAAAACGAAGAACAAAAACATGCGGAGCTAATATAGCTAGTAACTACAGGATCTCCTAATTCCTCTCAATGGTTATACGCCCCATAATCAAGATGTCCCCGGATGTATGTGACAGTACAGAGGACCTCCTCAGCAGAATCAGTGAGTGCAACAAAAACAGGAACCTATCCAACTGCATAATAGGCAGCATGGATGTGGTGTCATTGTACCCATCCATTAACATTGATTTTGCTGTGAAAAAATGTGTGGAGATGATCATTGAGAGTGAGGTGGAGTTCTGCGACGTCGACACAGATGAACTGGGCCTCCTACTTAGACTTACCTACGACACTGACTACCTAGACAGCCATGACCTTAGACGTTTCTGCCCTAGTAGACCCATAAGAGGTAGACCCCCCACCATAACCTCAATGGCAAAAAAGACTCCCATGGGAAGGTGGATTGGGTGGACCAAAGCTATACGGACCCCCCAAACAATGATCAGGTAAGAAAAATGGTCGCACATGCAATAGGGGCCAGTATCAAAACTACCCTCAAGGGCCACATATTTAAGTTCAACGAGAAGATCTACACCCAAAATGAAGGAGCAGCCATTGGCGTCAGCATAGCTGGTGATGTTGCCAGCCTTTTCATGGTATGGTGGGAAAGGAGACTTAAAGATCTCCTTAATGAGAGCTCCATAGACCTCATCATGTACTCTCGTTATGTAGACGATATCAATATAGTTATAAGAACATCCCCACTAGAGAGCACTAACAAGTTTGATTTAGAACGTAGCACAATAGAAAGCATCCAGCAGATAGCTAATTCCATACACCAGAGTATAACTGTAACTATCGACTTCCCTTCCAAACACCCTAACAATAGACTACCTGTATTAGACACAGAACTCTGGATTAACACTATAGACGAGAGAGCCTAAATTCTCCACTCACACTATGCTAAACCCATGGCCTCCAAATACCTGATACTCAAAAGCTCAGCAATGTTCAGTAGTGCTAAGTTTAATATTCTGATCGCAGATTTGGTACGTGTGATGAAGAATGTGTCCCGCATGTGCGACCCAACAGAAATGGAAAGACACATACAACACTTCATCAACTGCATGCAGTTCTCTGGCTACAACCAAAGAGACAGAGTCAGAGTATACGAAGGAGCCATGGAGAAGTATAAGACCCTCATAGAACTGGACCTGAAAGGAATTTGCCCATTATACAGGAGCAAATCATGGAATAGCTTAGATAGGGCTAGACATAAGATAGGGAAAGCCACCTCATGGTACGACAACCAGAGATACCAGAGTGTCATGTTTGTGGACGCTACCCCTGGAGGGAAATTAGCTAACCAGTGTAGAAAGGCCCTGAGAAAGACCCACTTAAAAATTAAGGTGGTGGAAAAGCCAGGAACCACCATAAAATCTCTGATCAGCAAAACCTACCCTTTTAAGAAAACCCACTGTACCAATAGGAAATGTATCATATGTAAGGTAAACCCTAGGATAAACTGTAAAACTAGAAACGTAGTCTATAGCATAAGATGTACAGAGGGTACCTGCAGAAACATGACAACAACATACATAGGTGAGACAGCTCGTAGCATAGGTGAAAGGATAGACCAACACTGGGGGAACTAAAAGGACGAAAAAACGGGTCAGTACTATACGAACATGCCAGACAACAACATGACGGTAACATAGACAACATAGAAATTAGAATAATATCTAAACATAGAAATGACCCAGCAGATAGGCAAATCAGAGAGGCCAGTGAAATAGAACTTAGAAGACCAAGACTAAACAGAAAGAATGAATGGAATAGCAACAACACCCAAACAAACAACACTGACCTAAGAGAAGTATAAATAAGTAAATAAAATAAAATAAAATAAATAAATAAATAAATAAATACATACACAAGCACAATAACAACAAACACATAAACACACATTAGCCACCCAATCACGAACACACATCACACATCAAACAAAACACTATACACACGCGCAAACGCATGCGCAAAGAAGACAAAATAAAATAAACAAAGAAGCAAATAAATAAATAAATAAATATGTAGACAGACTGAATAAAAATGGCGTAGCCATACAATTCAA
>OZ024754.1:23051434-23058934 GCA_964016885.1 Eledone cirrhosa | reverse complement strand
GTGATATATCTTGACTTTGCGAAGGCATTTGACAAGGTCGACCACAGAGTGATATGTCACAGGCTACACGGACTCGGCATAAATGGAAAAGTAGGTGAGTGGCTGCATGGCTTCCTAAGGGACAGAAGCCAGGCTGTTGCAGCAAATGGGGCCCTCTCGAGGGAAACACCGATAACAAGTGGGGTGCCCCAGGGGACAGTCCTGGGACCACTACTGTTTTTGGTGGCTCTCTCGGACATGCCCTCTGTGGTGCATGCAACAACATCCCTCACTAGCTATGCTGATGACACTAAGGTAGCACAGGCAATCAAAAACCCGGCTGACGCTGCCCTTTTACAGCAGGATCTGTATGCTATATACAGATGGGTGGAAGAAAACAACATGCAGTTTAATGCTGGCAAATTCCAAGCCCTACAATACAAACCTGCAAACACAAATATAGTGGAACACAGCTACACAGGACCAGGAGGGACCGATATCCCCGTGTCAAAATCGATACGAGACCTTGAGCGATGATGCATCTTTTTCTTCACACATCATGAAAGTGGCGACAATGTGCAGACGACTCGCTGGTTGGATCTTGGGGGCTTTCCGGACAAGGGATCGAGGCACCATGCTGGCACTGTGGAGGACTTTTGTCCTGGGCCGCCTGGACTACTGCTCCCGGTTGTGGTCGCCCCATAGTGTCAAACTAACCACGGAGCTTGAGGCAATCCAGCGAGGCTACACCGGGAGGATTGCCAAGATGAGGGAGACAAGCTACTGGGAGAGGCTGGGGGAACTGGGCCTCTGCTCTTTGGGGCGAGGACGGGAGAGATGCGCAGTGATCTACATGTGGAAAATCCTGGAGGGACTAGCACCAAACTTTGGCATTGGGAGCTGGACCAATCGTCGAACAGGACGTCACTGTGTGGTGCCAAAGGTCCCCTCTTCCACATCTAGAATAAGGAGCAGGTATTGCAATAGCCTGGGATTCAAGGGCCCTCAACAGGCTGCCGAGGCATCTGAGAGACTTGCATGACGTGGAGGTGGATGGCTGAAACAGGTAAGAGAGTAAAAGAGTATATATATACATATATATATACATACATATATATATATATACATATATATATATATATATATATATACATATATGGTGGCTGTGAACTCGTTTTCGAGTACGGCCACTACTTTATATTCATGTAGGAGAACCCCTATCGATACGCTGAACGAGTGTGACTTTTTAGTCCAGCCAGCGACTTGAAAACTCTGGTACAAACACTACACTTGTGACAATTATTGACACATTGTGCTTGTCCCATGGTTCCATGTGACGACAAGTGCAGAGATATCTCCACATATAAACAATGCCTGTGCTGTGAAGCTTTTATATGAGCTTTTATGTATACCAGTACAACCTGTCTCATGGTCGGGTCGTTGGCGACTAAAGTGGCAACCCATCCAAGGTTTCTTGGTGATGAGGGTGACTTTGGTCATCCTGTAGGACTAAAAACAAAACCTGTCAAAGGGCAAAGGAGCTCTTAAGAGTCAATGGCCATCGAAAATCACCGGGAGGGATGACCCCTTAGCCTTTGTCAAGGCAGAATTCTAGGAGAAGGAAAACTCTGATATAACACCTGCAACTCTGATGGAATCCAATGATGTTGACTTGTTCTTGTTTTTGGTAAATATCATCTTGGTTAAGAGAGTGGGACTGGCTTCGTGCAATACATACATATATACATATATACATACATATATATATATATACATATATATATATATATATATATATACATATATATATACATACATATATATATATATACATATATATATATATATACATATATATATACATATATATATACATATATATATATATATACATATATATATACATATATATATATATAAATATATATATATACATATACATATGAAGGCGTGTGGCTGAGTGGTTAGAGAATTGGATTCGCAATCGTAAGGTTATGAGTTTAGATTCTTGGACCAGGCGATGCGTTATGTCCTTGAGCAAGACACTTTATTTCACGTTGCTCCTTCTATCTGGAGCTGCGACCGATAGATAGTATTAATTAGCAATTGGAAAGACCAACGGAAACACTGTTCCCTCGGTCCGATTTGACGAAAGTCGATCGTTCCTTAAATATACATATATATATATATATATTTATATACATATACATATATACATATATATATACATGTATATATATACATATATATATATATACATATATACATATACATATACATATATACATATATACATATACATAAATATATACATATATATATACATATATATATATATATATATATATATATATATATATATATATATATACATATATATATACATATATATATATACATATATATATACATATATATATATACATATATATATACATATACATATATATATACATATATATATACATATATATATATATACATATATATATATACATATAGAAATTACATGAATCAAAGTTCTGTTCAAACCATTTATTCGCTTACAATTGTTTCTTCCAAACCGAGGTTTGGAGTTTTCGGAGCAATTTTTCAATGATTGTTTACATACATGACCTCCTTTCCAACACAAGAGACATACAGGAACATATGTATATATTGATGCACAGTGGGTTGACATGCATTATAATATTTTAGCATGGCAATTTACATTCAAAGATTAAAGTCATATTAAAAGAAAAGAAAATTAAAGTTAAAATACAACATTGGCAGTTTACGAAGATAATGGAAGAGGATAGTTAGAAGTAGTTAGTATATGCAATAGTTACACGTGGGGCATGCACGTGTGTCTTATTTATATAAGATTATAGTGCGGCAGGGTTTTATATGTAATACAAGCACTTTAAGCGGGCAATCAAGTGTATTATAGGGGTTGTATTGGTAAAGTATTTTTTTATATGTATGATATAGAAGCTTGTGTGCAGAGAAATATTAAAAATATTAAAAATGAGAAGCAAAACAATGTTATGGTTTTCGTATACACCACCATTTTCACAATCCAGGAAACGTAATATATAGATTATATGTCCTTCACATAATCTACGATGATTCAATATTGGATGCTTGATGAATTATGTTAGAATATTACAGCTTGTTGTTTTTATAGACCAGGTTGTTTTTGTTGCGAGAATTAATATCGTATTATTTTCCGGAAGTGTGTATGTGATTAAGGGGAGTTAATGCGTGAGGGGAGGTAACTAGCTGATTTCTATAACTAAATTTATTATCCTAATGTACATTAAATGGTGTCTCAAATGAGTCCCTATCATATAAGGTTATAAACAGTTTCTAAATTTAAGTATCCTATCTATAAATTACAGTGTAGTCTATCAAGAAGTACTAAAGTTGTTCATATTAGGATGATTACCCTCTATCATAGAGTGCCACAACTGAATATTCCTCATGAAGAGTCAGATCCCCAAATCAATGATCTTTGTAAGTGTAGTCTACCCGCAGAACCTGGCAGGGTTTTATTAGAATCACTTCTACATACAACTCCTGGTAAGCTCTGGGTCAGTGCATGTCTGATTGCATGGCAAAATTAAATATCACTAGGGTAGACCAGAGATCAATTCTCACTTACAATGTCACTAATCTGACCATCACGTCATACATGTATGTATAACTCATACATCACTTGTACATAATTCATTGCACTCAGCATATAAGTTATATAGCTCTTATATGTTAATAAATTAATTAATCTTCCATTTATCTAATGATGGCACTCCATACACAGAACAACATTAGCACAACCAATTCAGTGTTTAAAGTTTACATTAATTATATAGTGGTGTAATGTAGTCTAAGTAATTGAAGGCAATTATACCATAAGTAGATGTACATGGGGATATCTCTAGGGTAAAAGGTTCTAGAAGGATGTCACTATTTGTGTTAAAGTGGATCAATGACTGTGGAGATATGGTGTAAGGTGTGCCCTTGAGGTTTGTTGCTAGAAGTGGTGACGGGTTCAAGTCTGACATTGTTATATATTGGGTTTAAAGTTTTGGAAGGAGTTGCGGAAGCGGTGCTGGCAAGACGCGAACACTTCTGATTTTTTATTAAGGAGGTTATGGTTTGAGAAGATAATAGTATGGGTCTCTAGTAGACAGAGGTTACAAAATTTATTAGGTGGTTTGTACAATGTCCCGTTACCTATCACTTCCCATTTAAGTGTATAAGATTTATTTTTAGTTTTTAGATAGTGTATGTAGCTAGATAGTGAAGTGGAGTTGGCTAGACTGTGTTTTTTGAAAGAGTGGCGGTGCGAATTGTATCTGGTTTTGAAGCAGTTTAAAGTAGAGCCTATATAGGTTTCAGAAGAGTTGCTAGTTGTGACGGTGCATGAGTATATGATATCATTGATTAAGCATTTTTTATCTAAAGGGCAGGTTCTATTTGATCTACAGTTACAATTATTCTGGGTGTTAGTCTGCCGGTTATTATGTTGTGTAGAAGTCTGGATGGTGGCTATAGGATTATGGTTATGGGGGTTGTCGTTCCCAGCGTTATTGCTTACACTAGTGCTATTACTATTATTACTATTGTTATCAGGGTTAGTTGATATAATGTTATTTTGAAGGTTTATCGTCTGTTGTGATTTAGTTTGTTAGAAGTAAGAATTAATTTTTCTTTTATTGCTACTAGCTATGTGGTATGCTATGTTAGGCGTAGTAGAGTAGGAGAATTTAATAGTGTTTTGGTTTAAAAGGCTATGGTACTTGTGGCCAGATGGGAAGTTTTTATCTAGGAGTGAGAAGAAAGCCTTAGGTAGGTTGGTAGAGACGTTTAGATTGAAAGGAGGGTTGAAAAATGCATTATTTCTTCTTCTATTTTTGTTTTTTATGTCTGGTGAGTTGTTTCCTTTTATGGTACTATGGTAATTTCTGTGGTGTGGGTTACTTTTGTTGGTATCCTCCGTATTAGTGTGTGTGTGGTTGCTATTCTTATTACTAAATTTCCTCTTGGACATATTGTTCGAAATAATGTTGTAGCTATGTGTTTTTGTAGGTAGGAACTTGATCTCTATATTATGGCCTGATCTAGCTAATGCCTGATTATAATATTGCGAGTTTTTGCTAAATATGTTTACGTCATAGGATAGATTAGAGATTCTATTGGATACTCCCTTAGAGATAGAGTTTAATATTGATCTAGGGTGGTTAGACTTGGCATCTACGTAAATGAGTTTTTCGTTAGGTTTATGGAAAGGTGTATATATCTTTGAGGCTGGGTGGCGTCCAGGGTGGCGTCCAGGAAGTTAACGTTTTTAGTGTTTTTGTCCATGGTGATACTAAGGTTATAGTTTTTTAATGTCTTGTGCAGTAGTTTTCTAGTTCTTTCTATATTGAATTTTTTATAGTCTATAAGTAGAAGTGCATCATCGCGGTACAAACCACCGTTGAGGTATAGTAGGTCCTTATGGATTTCGTTAAGTAAATATAGGCCGATCAAATCAGTGACCTGCGCCGAGTCACTAGATCCCATGATTATGTCGAAGTTGTTTTGCGTATCTTTGCGGGTCCATAATTGGTCTTCAAAGGTGATTACGATTTTACGGGCCGCAAGTATGACATCAATCTGGGTCTAGTCAGGTCACTATTGTCCATGGCCATGATTAGTGCCTTATTTAATAGGATAGGGGAAATAGAGGTGTAGTATGAATTGATATCAAATTGAATAAATTTTTTATCCTTGTTATCCTTGATATCTTTGAACCATTCAATAACTTCACCCGTATTTCCCCATTGTTTAAGGTATATCTTGTGTTTAATCTGTGGGATGATTTTATCTAAAATTTTCTTACTGATAATGCCAATGTCAGACTTGGAAGGGCAGATAAGTCTAATCGAGGGGTTGCTAATGAAGTCCTCCTTATGGTCCTTCAGAGAGAATCTAGTGGGGTTTGGGGTATATGGTTGTGTATGTCTCTGAAGTCCTAGTTTGGACACTATATTATAGCCTTCCATATTAATATCTTCTAAGTTTTTCATAGTAGTTTTCTTGTAGCTTTTATGTAGTTCATTATATATAAACTTTCTATAAGTATTATAATCTAGGCTGTATATGTTATTAGTTTTGTCCGCATGTACAATAATTTTATTACTAGTTTTGAATTCATTAATAGAGGTGTTGAGTTTGTTTAAGAAGGTGTTGTTTTTATTTCGGTGCTTTTTGTATTTAATGTTCTTAACTAGTTTTATTAGGTCATTTTCAAAGGAGTTTAGTAGTGTGTTATGAGGGGGGCTTCTAAAGGTTTTAAAGCCGAAGGAGTCAAATTTGTTAGTATTATTAACCTTGTTAGATTTGTTTTTATCATAATGGAATGTCCTCCATCTCACTCTATTGATAAAGGAATTTACACTGTCGATCAATAATTTCTCATTTGTATTCTTGGATGGTATTGGTATGTTCTTGGTTGACATAGGGAGTTCGTCTTTGATCAGCATACTGGTAATTTATTGTATGTCAGCTCAACAGTATGGAGCAGTTAATAGTATTAAGGATACTATTTATGGTTATGTATATACTAAAACCTTTTATAGTTATATATATTTTAAACCCTAAATAGTGAAAGACAGTAATTTATTACTACCTTATTACCAGTAAGATACATAGCTCAATGTAATAACATCAGTTGTTCTACAGAGAAGTTATATAGAAATGACATGAATCAAAGTTCTGTTCAAACCATTTATTCGCTTACAATTGTTTCTTCCAAACCGAGGTTTGGAGTTTTCGGAGCAATTTTTCAATGATTGTTTACATACATGACCTCCTTTCCAACACAAGAGACATACAAGAACAGATGTATATATTGATGCACAATGGGTTGACATCCATCATAATATTTTAGCATGGCAATTTACATTCAAAGATTAAAGTCATATTAAAAGAAAACAAAATTAAAGTTAAAATACAACATTGGCAGTTTACGAAGATAATGCAAGAGGATAGTTAGAAGTAGTTAGTGTATGCAATAGTTACACGTGGGGCATGCACGTGTGTCTTATTTATATAAGATTATAGTGCGGCAGGGTGTTATATGTAATACAAGCACTTTAAGCGCGCAATGAAGAGTATTATTGGGGTTGTATTGGTAAAGTATTTTTCTATATGTATGATATAGAAGCTTTTGTGCAGAGAAATATTAAAAATATTAAAAATGAGAAGCAAAACAATGTTATGGTTTTCGTATACACCACCATTTTCACAATCCAGGAAACGTAATATATAGATTATATGTCCTTCACATAATCTACGATGATTCAATATTGAATGCTTGATGAATTATGTTAGAATATTACATCATGTTGTACTTTAATCCAATTTTATAGAGCAGGTTGTTTTTGTTGCGAGAATTAACATAGTATTATTTTCCGGAAGTGTGTGTGTGATTAAGGGGAGTTAATGCGTGAGGGGGAGGTAACTAGCTGATTTCTATAACTAAATTTATTATCC
>OZ024754.1:23038934-23046434 GCA_964016885.1 Eledone cirrhosa | reverse complement strand
ATGCAGTTTGGTATTGGTAAATGTGGAGTCATTGTGATGAAGAGGGGTAGGTTGAGCAGAAGTAACGGGATCCAGATACCAACAGGTGAGATGATAAAGGAAATTGACTCTGAGGAAGGATACAAGTATTTGGGCGTTCTGGAGGCTGATGGCATAAAGAACAAAAAAATGAAGGAATTGTTAAGAACTGAATACATTCGGAGAGTAAGGAGCGTATTGAAGTCACATCTGAACAGCAGAAATGCCATAAGCGCAGTAAATTCCCGAGCTGTGTCTATTATTAGGTACAGTGCGGGAATTCTGAGATGGAATGTTGCTGAACAAAAAGAAATGGATAGGAAGACTAGGAAGCTATTGACTATCTACAACATGTTCCACAAGAGGAGTGATGTCGATAGACTCTACCTAAGGAGATCTGAGGGTGGAAGAGGTCTTATCAGCATAGAGGACTGTGTTCAGATGGAGAAAAACAACCTATACAAATACGTGACCTATAGTAAGGAGCCAATGCTCAGAAATGTACTGAAGGAGGGGACAGTAGGCCAGGGGATGTCCAAGGAGGAAATAACATCAAGGAGGAAGAGCAGCCTTAAGGGAAAATCCCTTCATAGTACCTTCTTTGAGAAAACTGAATTTAGAGATCCACAGACATGGAACTGGTTGAGAAGAGGAGACCTCAAAAAGGCTACAGAAGGAATGCTAATGGCTGCGCAGGAGCAGGCCCTCAAAACGAAGTGGTTGAAGCACCATATCTACAAGGAGGAGGCTAGCCCACTGTGCAGGATCTGTGGAGAGAGAGAGGAGACTGTGGCTCACATTGTGTCCGAGTGTAAACACCTAGCCCAGACCCACTATAAGGGCTGGAGACACGATGTGATGGGCAGGGTGATCCACTGGCACCTGTGCAAAGTAAACAATTTACCACATTCTGAGAAATGGTATGAGCATAGGCCAGAGGCGGTGATGGAGAACAATCAGGTGAAGGTGCTGTGGGATTTTAGGATACAGACGGACAAAAAACTGGAACACAATAGACCTGACCTGGTGGTTGTGGACAAAGAAAAAAGATCGTGTCTGATTGTGGATGTGGCCTGCCCGTTCGACACGAGAGTGCAAGAGAAGGAGAGGGAGAAAATTAACCGATACCAGGACCTAAAGTGGGAGGTGAAAAGGATTTGGAACTGCCATGAAGTCAAAGTGATCCCGATTGTCATAGGCGCACTGGGGACTATCTCCAAAAGTTTCCAGGGATGGTTAAAGAAAATCGGCCCCTTCACGCTTTTTGGAACGCTTCAAAAGGCATGCTTGCTTGGAACAGCAAGAACCCTCCGATACGTCCTGAATATCTGAGGCTGCAGGTAGTGGCTTGATATTCAATCCAACGGACTTTCCAGTTAACCAACATCAATGACTGAGATTCAAGGAATAACAACAATAATAATAATAATAATAATAATTTTGAAGACTAAATCCAAAGAGGGCTCGATAAGGATAAATATATATCAAATATATAAGAACCGTAGAGCAAATATTTATTAAAATAACAGATTAAAGTTTAAGCAAAGAATCGCTGCTTTCACCCTTAACGGGATCTTCTGAAACTAACAAAGTCAATCTGTAAACGCAGAACTGGATATTTCAAAAAACGTTGCAACCGGAGGAAGACAGGAAGACGATACTTTGGTTCGTGGAAACGTTCGCTGGCTAAGAACGGGCAAAAACGAATATAATACGTCATTAATAGGAGCGGTGAAAAACAATTACGCGCAAAGACAGAATCACGTTTATGGTATAATAGAGGTCGTAGACTAATGTTCTCTTGGGTGGTGCATAGAGACCTTCTCTGGCGATGAACGAAAAAAACGAAGATAATACGTCATATATATATATACATATATATATATATCATAAATCATGTCTTATGAATCATCAGATATTAAAATATATACTATTTTTTCTTCTAATCAGCATAATTAACCATATACAAAATCCATCCTTGCATATATCGCCAAATTTAATCTCAACCAATTGGGAGATTATTAAATATAAAGGTTATCATATACATAAAGTTAAATATATATATATGTTGCAACTGTTCACTTTTAAGCTCTATGAAGAATTAATAAATTAAAATCAAAAAATCAGAGCATTATATCATAAATCATGTCTTATGAATCATCAGATATTAAAATATATACTATTTCTTCTTCTAATCAGCATAATTAACCATATACAAAATCCATCCTAGCAAGTTATAAGAACAAATTCTCTTATGGGGAAATCTCCGACAAATAATCGATCGTAGCCTCTTCGCGTCGGCCCCGTTCCATTATTTATCCAACATTTCGACAGCATGTAGGATCCGGCTAAATATACCATCAACCACACATAATTAGTAGTAAAATTAAACTTAGAAGAAATGCGCACATACCGTAATTATATCTCTACCATGGTTTCTTCCTTATTTAGGACTTCCAAATAATATGGATGCTCAGAGTTAGGTTTCATCAGGAGATAAACTCAAAATCAGACATTTAGTTTTTCTAACCGATCGCGCCAAATTTAGATTCAAAAATGGCTAAAATCGCTATGTAGCTGTGTTCCAGCCAGAGAGAAAGCGTGTGATTGGTTGCTTACGGCGGGTAGGCTTGCTGCTAGAAAGCGCAGCCATATATCGCCAAATTTAATCTCAACCAATTGGGAGATTATTAAATATAAAGTTAGAAGAAGAAATAGTATATATTTTAATATCTGATGATTCATAAGACATGATTTATGATATAATGCTCTGATTTTTTGATTTTAATTTATTAATTCTTCATAGAGCTTAAAAGTGAACAGTTGCAACATATATATATTTAACTTTATGATAACCTTTATATATATATATATATATACATATATATATACATATATATACTGTTTGGTTGCTTTTCGCTTCTCGCTGTCTTTTATATCGGTAATCTAACTTACTCGGTCCTCAATGTTGCCATTGACTGACCGACGGTCAAAAATAATACAGATACAATATAGACACAAACACATATATATAGTTTATCATAAATCTTTCGTTGCACATCTGCAACATCGTCAGTGGTGTTATATTTTCCTCCTGTTGTGTTGTATGTCTACGCCATTTTTATTCAGTCTGTCTACATATTTATTTATTTATTTATCTTATTTTATTTATTGAGTGTGTTCTGTTATTAATTCTGGCAATATTACACAAATATGACCCTCCCCAAGTATAACAATATTTGTTTCGACATACATATATATATATATACATATATATATATATATACATATAAATATATATATATATATACATATATATATATATATATATATATATATATATATATATATATATATATATATATATATATATATATATATATATACATATATATATATATATATATATACATATATATATATATACATATATATATATATGTATATATATATATATGTATATATATATATGTATATATATGTATATATATATATGTATATATATATATATATATAATCAAGGTTTAGCAAATAAGTAAAAGTTTCAAAATAAATTTTAAAAAATTTACTTTAATCACTATGGTTACCTTTACCGAATCGGTTTCGAGTCTCAAAAATAAACGGACAGTCCTTACGGCATCCATTGCAAAGATAAACTCTCGTCAGAAGGATCTTTTCACTCGGAGAATATAAAATTCCCGAGTTCAAATTACGAACTGGCGCTATTCAAAATTGTTCCCGAGATGAGAATAAATGATGTGGGAGCAATTCCTTCAAGTGCCGTGTGTAAAGATAGATGCAAAAGCAGGGAGGTCAGTCAACTACACTATAACTAGCAGCAGTCAGAACGACCACATTTTTTTTAAATTTATTTTGAAACTTTTTCTTATTTGCTAAACCTTGATTATATATGTTCTGGCTCGTTAATTTATTAGCCTGTCATTGAACCACACTGGCATATGGTTGGACAATACATGTTTCCCTAAGCGCTTTGTGCGTGTAGGGATATATATACTTTATTATATATATATATATATATATATATATATATACTCCAAATACTTGTTGAGTGCTTTTATATCAGTTATAAATATTTACTCGTTGTTAACCCAACAATTTAAATAAAACTTTGCATATATCTTGCTCCAATACTGTTGAGCGCTTTATATTATAACTGAAAAAATGGAATTCTTTAAGATTTCTTCCTCTTTAAAAGACATACCTCTACCTAGAAACAAAGACTTTATTAAACAATTAATAGATAAATCTGACTCTTTTATAAGGAGAATCAGGTGGCGGGCATTCCACTTTGATAAATCTAATACAAATGAAAATGTCTCGGACTTAGACAAAGTTTTCAAATCTAAAAGAAATCCACCCCCCAACAAACTTTTATTTGACTTTGAAAACGATATAATTTCTATCATACAAGGAGTCAAGTTCAAGAGAAACTTCAAAGGCCAGGAATATCTGAAAGGCATTAAGGATAATATTGAGAGCTTAGAGAAAACTGAGAAGATCTTGGTGAAATCTGACAAGACCAACAACCTCTATGGAGTGCAAAAAGACATGTATAATGGCCTCATACTGAAAGAACTGAGGAAAAAGTACAAGGTAGCAGATAAGGCCGAGCTTGAGAAAATGAATGTTGAGGCATCTTGTATAATGCATGAGTTGGAAATTGAGAACAGAACACAACCTTTCGTGCCCAGGAAACCGAAGATCAATATGAAAGATCACAAAAGTAATTTTGAAAATGACCTGCCAGTCAGATTGATTGCACCATCAAAATCGGACCTGGGTAAACTAAGCAAAAACATTCTAGACAGGGTGATACAGCAAATTAAAAACTTGAATTGTGTACCTAACTTGAGCTTGTGGAAGGGAACTGGAGAGGTTGTTGAGTGGTTTAAAGAAATTAAATATAACAATAATAATAAGTTTATTCAACTAGATATCGCTAACTATTATTCATCTATTACCCCTAATCTACTAAATAAGGCACTAAATTACGCATTCAAACATACAGACCTAACTAGCAATGAAATGCACATTATATTATCGGCTAGGAAAACATTGATAGAATTTAATGACCAACTATGGACCAGAGCAGATAGAGATAACAATTTCGACATTACTATGGGATCATCCGACTCAGCTCAGGTAACTGACCTTGTGGGCCTATTTTTAATCAATTCGCTGCATAGGAAAATACCCGGTGCTACCGGAGGTTTATATAGAGATGACATGCTTTTACTTATTGAAAATAATAGCTCTGAACTAAATAGAAAAAGAAAACAAATTACACAATTTTTTAATTACTTTAATCTAAAAATAGAAATTGAGAATAACCATAGAATAGTCAATTTCCTAGATGTAACATTAAATCTCAACACATGTCTTCACTATCCATTTCACAAGTTGAATGAAAACTTAAACTATGTCAGCTTTAACTCTAACCACCCCAGATCTGTTAAAAATACTATAGTAAACTCTGTTCAAAATCGTATCTCTAGAATCTCATCTAATAAAAATATTTTCGACGAAAAAGCCCAGTATTACAATGAAGCGTTAGCTAGAGCAGGATATAGTGATAAAATTATGTACATAGATAATAATAGACAAACTAACCAAAATAACAATTTTAATTACGGCAACAACTTTAACAACTATAATAGAAAGCATTACAATAATTCCAAAAGCCAAAAAAGAAATAGAACTAGGAATATAATATGGTTTGCCCCCCCCCCCCCTTTCTCACTAAACATTAAAACCCACATCGCTAAACTATTTTTTAATGCTCTTGATAATCGCTTCCCTAGAACACATAGGTATCACTCAATTTTCAATAGACATACTATAAAATTAACCTACTCATCCACCAAAAATTTAGCACAAAATATTAATAGAATAAATAATAGGAATTTAAAACCTAGCCAAAATACCGATAATAGCATAAATAATATCCAAGTTAACAAATGTAACTGTAGAGATAGATCTAAATGTCCGTTAAATAACAATTGCTTAGTTAAAAATATAATATACAACTGTAATGTTAAAACGGACTTAAATTCTTTTAACTATGTTGGTTCCACCTCGACAGAATTTAAACTTCGCTATAATAACCACAAGAATTCTTTCACAGATCCAAGCAAAAAATCCTCAACATCACTATCAGGCTTACTCTGGCAACTTAAGCGTGATAACGTTGGGTATTCGATGTTTTGGAATATAGTCTCAAGCGGGATTCCTTTTAATTCATCCTCTGAGACATGTGACCTCTGCGCGGAGGAGATATTCTTTATACTAAAATCTAAAAATTCCCTTAATTTACGGACAAATTTATTCAGTTGCTGCAGACATAGATTGAACTCAACTTTTAAATATAAATATAAATTTAAAATGTAGTATATTTAATTTGATTTATAATTATTTATGAAACTCGCCGATAAATCTTTCGATTCCTTTTTATTTTAAACATTCTTCATGAATAATTAAACTACCCTAAAAGCTGATGCTCCAAATATATCGAATAAATTTTACACTAGATAAACTTCTATATTAAATATAAGACCATCTGTAGATCAAATGGGTATCCTAAACTTTTGGAATGTTTTCTGCTAGACAGGATTTGGTAAATAATTTTTGGTTTTGTTTGCTTTTGATTCTGATGCTTATAACGAACTTGGCAATATATTGTCAATTAACTTTGAAGGGTTGATCTCTGTGGTTGATTTGCGGGGCATACTATGTTTTATTTTTATTTTAATATTTTTAATATTTTTTAATATTTTTAATATTTTTATTTTTAATATTTTTTTGATTTTTTTTTGTTTTTTATTTATTTATTTATTTATTTTTTGTTTCTGATATTTTTATTGATATATTCATGTCTGCTCTCTATTTATGCTTGAATGATAATCATGTAGAGTAAAGACATGAATAGTATTGTTAAAATTAATGTAGACTCTATATATATTTGTGTGTATGTACACATATATGTATACTAGAATTTTTATAGCACAATGAGAATGTTTTCGTGTGAAATAGGAATTTGCAGAGCTGTTCACGTAAATTCACATGGATGTATATAGTATAAAATCTGGGATAACCTTCTATTTTATCTCAACTCTAATATAAACCTAGGAATTTTAAACTAGACATATGATCATTATTTTTTTTTACACATTATTGATACGTGTCTCATTCATGAATACTGATATTTACATTATATTGCCTGTTTTATACGAATTGATATTTTTTTACATTGATGAAACATAGTGTTTTAAATCTGCCTCGTTTATGTCTGGATATTTTTTTTTTCTCTCTATGTAACGGCTGTTTTCTCTCTTAACCACATATATCTCTCTCTACATTAATACTAGAGCTAAATAAATAAATAAATAAATAAATATATCATTGATACGTCATTCAACTGGTGCCCAACTACCTATTTTCTATCTCTATCTATATCTATCTCTC
>OZ024754.1:23033934-23036434 GCA_964016885.1 Eledone cirrhosa | reverse complement strand
ATTAATATTGGTTTTGAAATAACTAATTAACCCGCGTGTGTTTTATATTTTACTCTTAATAATTCGGCCGGAGAATTATATTCCCATTTGCCCTTTATAGCATAACTTTCTGCATTTACTGCGGTTATGAAAAGCGGTTCTTATTCGGGTACAACTTCTGATTTAGCCTAAGAAAATATCTATATTCGTGTTTAATTTATACAAGCATATATTTATTTTTTTATTTTTTTATTTTCAATTGAGTTCTTAAACACGTTGGATTGATAATGTTTTCAAAAAAACTAATTAACCCGCGTGTATATTATTATTTTTTTCCTCATTTCGTGGGTTGTCTCCCCTTCCCGCTTCGTGTCGCTATGATACTTCCTCAGTCAAAAACTGCTGGAATTTCAAATTTAGCGGTCATTCGAAGTGAGAGAGACCAACTTTACGGACATGATTTTTGACAGCGGTAAGAAATTGTTTTCTTATATCAATGTTTAATGGGCTTCCACTGACGATTTGCTCTATAATTAACGGTGTATCTAATAGAATTTCCACACTCTCTAAGGATATAGGAATATTTAATTCACATGCAGAGTACTATAATAATGCCCTAGCTAACTCTGGTTACTCTGGTAAAATACGTTATAATGAGAACAACCTTAGAAAGTCTCCGTTTACCCATAATAATAATAACGTAATTTCTCATAATATGGCCATGAATGGGAGTAGAAAGCATAAGAATCGTAGAAATCCCATAGGTGTATCCGAACCCATCCATAGGTTAAGCTACCGTAATCGTAATAGTGAGTCTAATGGTACACTTTTCGGGATTAGTTCTAGGGAGCAAGTTAGGCACTCTGATCGCTCACCCAGTGGTAATGTTTTTACTAATTCTAATAGTGTTGTTTCAACTGATCCTGGTAGTAGCCCTAATCTTATTGATATGATTCCAGATAACAGTAGATATACTAAAGGTAGAAACAGAAGGAGACTCAATGGGGTTTTGGCTTCTTCTAATAATGTTGTTTCAACTAGTCCTCACAGTAACCCTGATCCTATTAGTGGGATACTGGATAACGGTAGAGTTCGTAAGAATAGAAATAGGAGGATACTCAATACTTATTTTAACCCGCCTTATGATCATGAAGTATTAACTAACATCCCTAGGTCTTTCTTTTCTATCTTAGAGAAAAATTTCCCTCCTACTAATAAATACCATGGTATTTTTAATAAAAATGTAATTAAACTATCATTCTCTACCATCCCTAATATTAGTTCTCATTTAGCTAGCACTAACAATAAGAAAATTAGGGACAGCTACTCCTCTTTGCGTACTACTAATCTTGATAGATCCATTAATGCCTTACCACCTGAGCAGACTTTATCTTATAATAACCCTAGAAATGATGCATCACTTATTCAGCCGGTAAATAGCACCAGGAAGTGTAACTGTAGAGTAAGTATTAACTGCCCTTTAAATGGTCACTGCCTCTCTAGGAATATTGTTTATGCTTGTGAAGTTAAGACTGATTCTTCTAATAGCACATATATAGGCTCCACATCAAATACTTTTAAAACTAGGTTTAATTCTTATATCTCTAATTTTAAGCATGTTAAGTTTAAGAACTCTACTTCTTTAGCACACCATATCTGGGATCTTAAAGGGGCAGGCATGCCATATAGCCTTAATTGGCGTATAGTAGCACGCTCTAATAACCTATCAACACACACTAAATTCTGTAATCTCTGTATCCTAGAGACCCACTCTATAATTTTCTCTAGGAAAGTTTTGCTTAATAGAAAGTCTGAGATATTTTCTTTCTGCCCCCATGCCATTTCTAATTCTTTCTTCTATTATAGACCTAAAAGTCCTGGTAGTTTAAATCGTATCCATTAGCTGCTATATTTCCTTATCTTTTTTGTTTAGGTTCATTTTGATTACCATCATCTTTATTATTATTAGTTTTTTTACAACTTTTCGATTTTAGTTTCCATAGTCTTTTGGCTACCATACCCTATCTATCGTCTTAAGCATTATTATAGTTTCACTACTAACACCTTATGGGTTTATATCTTATTAAATACTTTGGTTGGAGTCTCATTCAACTAATGTACCTCCTCCTCTACACACTTAATATCCGCCCCTTCTATATATATAAATTTCACCTTTATGCTCCTTTTATGATATTATATAATATATGAATTTACTTTTATGCTCCTTCCTATCCTCCATAACCTCTCTTCTTTCTGTTCCCATTGGTCTACCATAGTTCTATTTAGAGTCCTTTTATTTGATAACGTTATTCGACTGAACTAAGCAAATTTTACTCTATTCTTGATAATTTTATTGAGATATCTTAAACTTATAAGGTTTTGATGACTTAAACGCTAGCTAATTTTGAAGTGACTAAATATGTATTTTAAATACTTTTAATATTAATTAATTTTAAAAGGTTTTCTAGTCAACTCTCTGGTCTACATTTCTATCTTTTTTCTTTTACTTAACCGCTTGTGA
>OZ024754.1:23026434-23031434 GCA_964016885.1 Eledone cirrhosa | reverse complement strand
TATATATACATACAGGTACACATACATATATGCACGCATCAGTTTAGCGGACGCTTATTATAACGCCGCTTTGTTCGTTTGTCAACAAACTGAACAGCCTGAATTTATGGCATACGGTGTTAAGGCAACCACGTCACCTTTTTGTTCAACACTGACACAGGAAGGATGTACTAGTTTCAAGCTTGTTAGCTATCATCAGCACCGTTTACCCATATATATATATATATGTGCATGCTACTGTACGTCTGTATACATATATGTATGTACGTATACATACATACTTACATTTAAGTAAGTGCCATACTAAGAGTGAGAAATGAAATTTCGTTTTCATTTTTTTCAACTTATCGTTTTCGGTATGCCTGACCGATTTAACTCACTCAATATGCAAATTAGGCTGCTCAGCCGTTAATTTTCATAAGGAAAGTATATACTTTCGAACGTTCAACTATCTGGCAGATGGGTAAACGGTGCTGATGATAGCTAACAAGCTTGAAACTAGTACATCGTTCCTGTGTCAGTGTTGAACAAAAAGGTGATGTGGTTGCCTTAACACCGTATGGCATAAATTCAGGCTGTTTAGTTTGTTGACAAACGAACAAAGCGGCGTTATAATAAGCGTCCGCTAAACTGATGCGTGCATATATGTATGTGTACCAGTATATATATATATATATATATATATATATATATATATATATATATATATATATATATATATATATATATACATATATATATATATACATATATATATATATATATATATATACATATATATATATATATACATACATATATATATACATATACATATATATATATGCATACATATATATACATATATATACATATATATACATATATATACATATATATATATATATACATACATTGTGTTTGCGTGTTTGTTTGGAGGTTTGTATTGTAGGGCTTGGAATTTGCCAGCATTAAACTGCATGTTGTTTTCTTCCGCCCATTTGTATATGGCATCCAGGTCCTGCTGTAATAGGGCAGCGTCAGCCGGGGTTTTGATTGCCTGTGCTACCTTAGTGTCATCAGCATAGCTAGTGAGGTATGTTGTTGTATGTACTACAGAGGGCATGTCTGAGAGAGCCACCAAAAACAGTAGTGGTCCCAGGACTGTCCCCTGGGGCACCCCACTAGTTATTGGTGTTTCCTTTGAGAGGGCCCCATTTGCTGCGACTGCCTGGCTTCTGTCCCTTAGGAAGCCATGCAGCCACTCACCTACTTTTCCAGTTTGCCGAGTCCGTGTAGTTTGGGACATATCATTCCGTGGTCGACCTTGTCAAAGGCCTTCGCAAAGTCAAGATATATCACGTCCACATGTGAGCTGTCTAGTAGTTGTCTCAGTACCCAGTCGTAGTGATGTAGCAGCTGTGTAAGGCAGCTTCTTCCTGGGCGGAAGCCATGTTGCGTGCTAGTCAGGCGATCATTTTCCTCGAGGAAAGTGATAAGTTTCTTTCTGACGACTCGCTCCATGACCTTACTGATATGCGACGTCAGGGAGACTGGCCTATAGTTTTTGGCCTCCGCTTTGCTACCTCCTTTATGGATAGGGAACATTGTGCCGTCTTTCAGCTCCCTGGGTAGTACACCGCTAGCCATGGAGCTTCTGAAGAGCATCTTCAGTGAAGTTGCTAAGGCCCGCTTACATATTTTTAAGAGAACTGGGAATCCATCAGGTCCAGCAGCCGTGTCTGTTCTAATTTCATCAATGACGTACACCACATCCTCCTTCGTTATGTCTATGTGGTTGATGGTTGCCATTTCTTCATGTAGTGTTGTGGCATCAAAGAACTCCTCTGGCTTCGTTATTTGCATGTGCCTCAGTGGACATGTGAACACACTTTTGTACTGTTCGTTCAGTATTTCACATATGTCTTGGGGGTTTTCGGTTAATGAACCGTCCGTATGGAAGAGTGGCCCAATCTTGCAGTGTACTGAGGCAGTATCTTTTGCAAATTTAAAGAAGGCCTTAGGGTTTGTTTTAATGTTTTCTATGGCCCTGTTCTCTTTCTTTGCCCTCTCATTCTCATGGGAAAGCTTGAGTGCAATCTCGGTGCCAAGTAATGCACATTTCAAATAGGATTCCTTCTTGTTTTTGTTTTGTTGACTATACAACTGGTTTGAGAGTTTGGTTCTACGTCTCATAAGGATTTTCCTATCTCTGGGAATAAGATTTTTGTGTCTGTTTGCCTTTTTCTCCGGGACAAACTTTTTGCATATAGTGTGTATCGTTCTCATGAAGTGTTGAAATTGTGTGTTAGTGTCTTGTGTGGCGGTGTTTTCACTCCATCTTTGCTTCCGGATTTCTCTCTTAATCTTTTTCCAGTTAGCCTTGTAGAAGTTAAGGCTGGATAACGTCCCGGAGCTTCTTGGTGGTTTTGTCTCTGTTGGTTCTCTTGGACCACATATCATTAGCTCTGTTATGATCCGAGAGAATTGTTGGTGTCACCTTTACATTGTGGATGAGCACTTCTTTGTTTGTAAAACAGAGGTCCAGGACATTTTCGCCTCTTGTTGGGAGGAGTATTGCTTGCTCCATGAACAGCCTGTGTGTGAGGGCCAGCAGGGATTCAGTCTGTCTCTGTTCTATTGACGTCATTCCAGGGAGGAGGTGGCCCTCAGGCCATTTGACCTTTGGTAGGTTGAAGTCTCCCAGCAGTAGAATGTTGAGACCCTGGTCCAGTTTGTCAAGGACCTCTTCAATCCTACTTAGGCCATCCTCAAATTTACCCTCATGACTGGAGGCATCGGGCGGCCGATATGTGACACATATTACTGTCTGTAGTTGCTTCATATGTACTATCAGTGTGTCACAGACTGAGTTTGAATGTGTCAACAGTACAATTGGTGTGACATCTTCACGGATATACAGAGCAACCCCACCATGAGTTCTCTCCTTCCTGTCGGAACGAAATACAGTATATTTCGGTATATGTATTTCTGCATCTGCTATACTGCTTGTCAGGTGCGTTTCGGTTAGTGCCATGCATAGTGCATGATTGCTTAGGGCTAAGTCTCCCAGGTAGGAAATTTTACTCATGTTACTGAGTTTCACCAGGCCTCTGACATTCACCAGCAGCACTGGTGTGACTTTTGGGGTGCCAGTAATGGCTGTCGGTATGACACCTGGTCTGGTGTCAGCTGCGGCCACTCTGGTTCCCTTAACTCTGGTGGCCTCGAGTGCTGGTGTGGATGACCCTGGCTCTGGAGACGATGCAGCCAGGTCAGCTGTCCCAAAATCTTCTCTGCCATCACTAAAACATTTTTCTGCTCTGCTGCTGCCATCTGTATCTCGTTGGCATGTGCGTGCCTTCTCCTTGTTGGTGCGGCACGCGCGACATAAGCATACTTCTGGAGCGACTTATCTCGGCTTTGGCTGGGGCATGTTGCGCGAGTAGGATGGGCATAGTTCGTTTGAGACCTAGGGTGGGCGAATCTGCATCCCATCCCTGTCTCTCCATGCCAGCATGTCCCGTTCTTGAAAAATTTGCACATTACTTGGGTTTTTTTGCTCCCAATGTCTCGGTGCTTTCTGTTCTCCCTTTGAACAGTTGTCCACTGGTCCCTCTGCGCTTGGTTCTCCTTCGGAAGGAGATTTCGCTTTTCACCTTTGCCCTTTGCTTGTTGGTTGCCCGGCCTGCCCTCCCTGACTGTGGCGGAGGGTATCTCATTTTCTTTCAGGTGCGTGCTTGTGCTCTCCTCCTTCTTTTTCTTTCTCTTTCACCTCATCCTTCTCTTCGGTTTTCTCCTACCTGAGGACACGGCTTATATGTATGTGTACCTGTATGCATATGTGTATATATATGTGTGTGTATATATATATATATATATATATATATATATATATATATATATATATATATATATATATATATATGCATGCTACTGTACGTCTGTATACATATATGTATGTACGTATACATACATACTTACATTTAAGTAAGTGCCATACTAAGAGTGAGAAATGAAATTTCGTTTTCATTTTTTTTTCAACTTATCGTTTTCGGTATGCCTGACCGATTTAACTCACTCAATATGCAAATTAGGCTGCTCAGCCGTTAATTTTCATAAGGAAAGTATATACTTTCGAACGTTCAACTATCTGGCAGATGGGTAAACGGTGTAGATGATAGCTAACAAGCTTGAAACTAGTACATCGTTCCTGTGTCAGTGTTGAACAAAAAGGTGACGTGGTTGCCTTAACACCGTATGGCATAAATTCAGGCTGTTCGGTTTGTTGATAAACAAACGAACAAACCGACGTTATAATAAACGTCGGCTAAACTGATGCGTGCATATATGTATGTGTACCTGTATGCATATGTGTATATATATGTATATATATATATATATATATATATATATATATATATATATATATATATATATATATATATATATATATATATATATATATATATATATATGCATGCTACTGTACGTCTGTATACATATATGTATGTACGTATACATACATACTTACATTTAAGTAAGTGCCATACTAAGAGTGAGAAATGAAATTTCGTTTTCATTTTTTTTTCAACTTATCGTTTTCGGTATGACTGACCGATTTAACTCACTCAATATGCAAATTAGGCTGCTCAGCCGTTAATTTTCATAAGGAAAGTATATACTTTCGAACGTTCAACTATCTGGCAGATGGGTAAACGGTGTTGATGATAGCTAACAAGCTTGAAACTAGTACATCGTTCCTGTGTCAGTGTTGAACAAAAAGGTGATGTGGTTGCCTTAACACCGTATGGCATAAATTCAGGCTGTTCGGTTTGTTGATAAACAAACGAACAAACCTACGTTATAATAAACGTCGGCTAAACTGATGCGTGCATATATGTATGTGTACCTGTATGCATATGTGTATATATATGTGTATATATATATATATATATATATATATATATATATATATATATATATATATATATATATATATATATATATATATATGCATG
>OZ024754.1:22986434-22988934 GCA_964016885.1 Eledone cirrhosa | reverse complement strand
AACTATAATGAAAAACATTACAATAATTCCAAAAGCCGGAAAAGAAATAGAACTAGAAATATAATATGGTTTGCCCCCTTTCTCACTAAATATTAAAACCCACATTGCTAAACTATTTTTTAATGCTCTTGACAAACGCTTCCCTAGAACACATAAATATCACTCAATTTTTAATAGACATACTATAAAATTAACTTACTCGTCCACCAAAAATTTAGCACAAAATATTAACAGAATAAATAATAGGAATTTAAAACCTAACCAAAATACCAATAATAACCCAAACAATATTCAATTAAACAACTGTAACTGTAGAAATAAATCTAAATGTCCGTTAAATAACAATTGCTTAGTTAAAAATATAATATACAATTGTAATGTTAAAACTAACTTAAATTCTTTCAACTATGTTGGTTCCACCTCGACAGAATTTAAACTTCGCTACAATAATCATAAGAATTCTTTCACAGATCCAAACAAAAAATCTTCAACCTCACTATCAGGCTTACTCTGGCAACTTAAGCGTGATAACGTTGGGTATTCGATGTTTTGGAATATTGTCTCAAGAGGGATTCCTTTTAATTCCTCATCTGAGACATGTGACCTCTGTATGGAGGAGATGTTCTTTATATTAAAATCCAAAAATTCCTTTAATTTAAGGAGCAATTTATTCAGTTGCTGCAGACATAGATTGAACTCAACGTTTAAATATAAATATAAATTTAAAATGTAGTATAATTAATTAAGAAATTTAATTAATGTATGAAACCTGACGATAAATCTTTCGATTCCTTCAACTTTTTCTTTTAAACCTTCTTCATAAATATAAACTAATGATGTAATTAAACTACTCTAAAATGTAGATGCTCCCAATGTATTAAATAAATTTTACGCAAGATAAATTTCTATACTAAATATAAGAGCATCCGTAGAACCACAGGGTCTCCTAAATCCTTTAAATTATTTTTGCTAAATAATTTTTGTTAAATAATTTTTGGTTTTTTGTTTGCTTTCTGATTTTGATTCTGATTGCTTCTAATGAACTTGGCAATATATCGTCTGATAAATTGGAAGGGTAGATCTCTGTGGTAAATATAAGAAGTATACTGTGTTTTTGTGGCCTGAATTACCTTAGAGAGTGATGAAAATACTTTAACGTTTTGATATTTCTGTGCTGATATATTGATATCTGGTTGTCTCTGTACAAAGGCTATATGTATTAATATGCATATGGAATGATTACATATTTTATCTGTCCATGTACCTGTATGTGTGCATGCATATATATCTATATGTATGTGTGGGTATAGTTCTGTATATGTTACAGATATGCATAATATTCTATACACAAACGATAATCGTGTATGTGAGAGCATGAATATTAATCGTTTATTTTTTTTATGTATATATATATAGTGAAATCTTTTATAACACAAGGGAAAACATTTTTTTTTTTTTTTTTTTTTTTTTTGTGAAACAAGAAATTACGGAGTTGATCACGTAAAGTCATGGTATGTCTATAATATCAACTAGAACTTGACATGACTTTCTCTTTCTCTTTTTCTTTCCTTTTCCAGAAAGTGCATATGCATGTGTATGTATATACTTATATATTTCCGTGTTTTTATAAATAGGGTAATTTTTTGAAGATTTATCTCAGTTTTTGGTACATCGACCTCAGAGTTTTAAACTAAACATATGGTCATTATTGAGCAAAAGTATTTTCACACATTATATATCTATGTCTCATTCATGAATATTGATATTTACATTATATTACCCAGTTCATATGAATTGATAATTCAAATTGATAGGACATAACGTAAAGATGTAAATCTATCATCCCTCTCTCTAGATATAGCTCTTTCTTCTCCTCTCTCTTTATATATGATGAAGTTTATGTATCTGTTGTTTTGACTTTGCCTCTCTGATTTCTCTCTTGATTTTCACCTCCCCCTATATAATTATTATTATTTGATCTCCCTCTTTCTTTTTTCCCCCCACCTCTATCTCTCTCTCTCTGTTTTCTCTTCATCTCCATTTTGTATTTCTCTCCGTCTCCTCTTTAACCGTCCTTAACACTATAACTAAATAAATAATTACAGTACTCCCTCCCTCTTAAATCTCTCAATTTGTATGATGAATTATTATTATTCATCTGTTGCCTTCGGTTGCCTCTCTTTTTTCACCTCCTCCCTATTTCTCTCTCCCCTATCTCTCTCTTTTTCTCTCTGTTTTTCTTTGCATACATTTCTTCTTTTTCTCCGTCCTTCTTTTTAACTGTGCTTAACACTAAATATTTGTAAACATTTCACTACCAAACCAGCTTCCGACATAATGGTAGCTCCTATTTATGGTAGGTCAAAATTATTTATAAAACTGTTTATATATTGTATTTTATCTGACGAAGGCATGCCATATTTTTAATATGGTATCCCCGAAATATGTATAATGAAATAAATATGGTTTTATAAATATAGTTTCCATTTGTTTAATATCG
>OZ024754.1:22871434-22981434 GCA_964016885.1 Eledone cirrhosa | reverse complement strand
ACAAGAAATCAATAAATAAAGTCAAGTTTAAAAAATTAAAAAATAAAGAAATAAAAATAAAAAATAAAAAATTAGCAAGTTGACAGCGATACGAAAGAGGAAAACAAACACCAATAAAAATAAATAAACAAACACACGTGGTAAGCAAAAGCACAAAATAAATACATATATATATATATATATACATATATATATATATATATACATATATATATATATATGTATATATATATATATAGGCATATATACACACACACACACATAAATACATATATACACACACATACATAAACAAATACACACACACCTACATATACATAGAAATATATACACAAGTATATATACAATACAAACATATACACAGATATGTATATACATACAAATACACATACACACACACATATATATATATATACATATACATACATATATATACACACATATATACACACATGTACATACTCACATGCATACACACTCGTACGCGCGCATATACTCTCAACCACACGTATAGGTACATATATACAAATGTAGGTGTATATACATATATAATAAAATATCTAAATATAAAAATATATAAATAAATAAAAAATACATTCACACACGCGTATACATGAGAAGAAAAAACATACAACCATATACACACATATATATAAGTAAATACTTATATATAAAAAATACATACATACACACATACGCATATAAATACATACATACGCACACACATATATATATATATATATGGTGGCTGCCAACTCGTTTTCGAGTACGGCCACTACTAGATATCCATGTAGGAGAACTCCTACCGATGCGCTGAACGAGTGTGACTTTTTAGTCCAGCCAGCGACTTGAAAACTCTGGTAATTGTGCCAATTACTGACACATAGTGCTGGGCCCATGGTACCATGTGATGACAAGTTCATATATATACAGATATATACACACACACACACACACACACACACACACATATATATATATATATATATATATATATATATATATATATATATATATATTAAATTGTTAAACAATATTCAATGATTATGTCAAAGAATGAGTTTTACAGTAGATTGGAAGCACTCAACAAAAAATAATTTTCTGGAGTTATTAATATTATAATTTTCTGGAGGTATTAACGAAATAGATGTTCTTTTGATCAATTACATTTTATTATACATATTTCGGATGTACAACAGTACGTCCTCATCAGACAAAATATAATGATACATGACATACCCTGAGATGTTAAATGGTTAAGATTTAATCAAGGTAGTGATTAACCCGATAGAAAATTTTATTTATATCTTATCTATGTGAAAGTGCGAAAACGTAATAAATTCATTAGAGAATGTGTGAGTAAGAAAAAACCTTGCATACTGTAAGTGTTCTAAAATTTTAAAGTGTATGATACTACAATATATCTAGGAAAACGTCTCATGAATCATAACAGCCAGTGATAGCCACTGGAAAAAGATTTATAAGGAGGGAAAAATAAAGTGTGCGGGGGGGGGGGGGGCGAAAGTTAAACGGTTAGATTTGAAAATATTTAATTTATAATATTATAATATTAAGGTGAAGACTCCAGATTTCAGGATTATTTGCTAGTTATTTATATATTATTTATATAAATTCGATAAGTGTGTTATCATTTCTAAACTCCTGAATTGTGAGAATAACATTTAAAGGATTTAGCTGGCACATAAAGAATGAAATATTATACTGTTGATTATTTACCTAAATCTAAACTTTAACAAATATACCAACATATTAGGTATTTAAAGCTTTTGAAGTACTTATTGTTATAAATATCTAAATAACTATTATGTATATAGGTATATATTAATGAACCAGTATGTTTAAGGTAAATAATACCGACGAAGATAAAAATAAAATATGTTAAGGATAAATATATACATATGTATAACTAGGTGTAAAATGTACTAATTATTCTTCAACCAAGATATCAACATATTATTAGATATAGGGATGTATATATATATAGATATATATTAGGTATTATTAGTGTAGTATACTTTAGGTAAATGATAACAGTTATACTCTTATCAACGTGTTACATTTAAATATATATATATATATATATATATATATATATATATACATATAAGAAAAACAAACAATGACTGCATGTATAAAATAGAGTTCAAAATAATGTCTATAATAATTTTTAGTTTGGATATTTTCTCTATATTTGAATCATATATATAGAAATGTGGTAGGTATATTTTAAAATATTTAAAAATATATAAAATATATAACTACATATATATTATAATACATTATATTATAAATAAATAAATAAATAAATAAATAAGAGATGGAAAGTACAGCGAAAAATTCACATTTATATATAAGTTTGAATCCGTCTCAAAATTTAGATTTTATAGTGCAGTAAGTATATTTAAAAGAAATATATGCTATATTATACTATAAATAATAGATCAAAAACTCATTAAAAATTTGGAGTTATAGATAAGTTTCATAAAAAAAATGTTTGGTGGGGGATTGGGTGTTAAACTAAAATTTAAAAGAGATCACAAATGTTTAAAATTCACAGTTAAATAAATTCCATAAATATGCAAGGATTAGGTATTGTACTACATTATAGATAGAAATAATGAGTTTAAAAAATGATGGTGTTGATCAAAGTTGACAAATAATGTTGTGTGTATCAATGTTTAGGCATGCTAATTGAAATATTATCATTCATTCTAACGTTGTTTTTTCTATAGATAGTTATAAAATAAAGCAATATTAAAGGCCGTTGATGTTTTTTACTGCTGATTATATATTCCTGGTAACCGAGTTGTTATTGGTTCTTTCTTTCTCGTTTTATGTGAGGCTAAAAAAGTGGACGTAGCTTTATGGAGGCAATTAGAGAATAATTCACTTTTTTTGTTAATTAGGGTCTCATAATTATTAATAAGCGGGATTTAGGAAGGGTCCAACAGAATGAGACAAATCATTTAAAAACATGTAAATATTAATTGAAAATCCGAGAGAAACAAACGATGGGTAACTTTAGGAGAAGGATTTGATTTGGGAAGGGTCCAACAGAATGAGACAAACATTTAAAAACATGTAAATATTAATTGAAAATCCGAGAGAAACAAACGGGGAATTTGAATTGTAGACTAGCATATCTCAGAGTTTAAAAACACTGCTGATTGGGAAGACTGCGGAATATGGAAGACAATGCTTACATTCTCAAAATCAACAGGTCGTAAGTAAAATAATTTAGATAGATAAATTATATATATATATATATTATATATATATATTATATATATTATATATATATATATATTATATATATATTATATATATATATGACAGTATCGGTAGAGGGTCGGACGCCATGCTTTCCAGCATAGTTACGTCCCTTTACGATCTGAGTTCAAATCCCGCCGAGGTTGACTTTGCCTTTCATCCTTACGGGGTCGATAAAATAAAGTACCAGTAATGCACTGGGTAATTTGCTGGCCTTGTGCCTAACGTAGAAACAATTATATATATATATATTATATATATATTATATATATATATTATGTATATATATATATATTATATATATTATATATATTATATATATATATATATATATTATATATATATATATATATATTATATATATTATATATATATAACTTTGATAACTTTGATAGGTTTCGGCCAGTATTGGCCCAGGCCAACTTAATAGCACCACCTGGCGAAGTCTTACAAATAAGTGTTTGGACACATGGCCCACTCGAGCAGAGAGTTGTTGTTTACAGAGGCATCTCCGAGTGTAGGAGGCTTATCCGGGATTTCTTTAAGGAATTTATCCAAAGACTTCTTGAACTTGATGGGGTCTGTCTCTGCTTTGATGTGTTTTGGTGTAATGTTAAAGAGTGCAGGGCCAATTGAGGTGAAATAATTGTGCCGTATTGTTATGTGATGCGAGTGGGAATTTTGTCGTGGGCGGATAGCACGGGGCCGAAGCCTTGGCTGTACACTAAAGTTGATGCCAACATCATTTGGGCTAAGCTGATGGAATATTTTCCACATCATACAGATAATGTAGCGCTCACGGCGACGTTGAAGAGAATAAAGTTTGAGCTTTTCTAATCGACTCCAATAGTCAAGGCCTGTCATGCCAACTATCTTTTTTGTAATTGACCTTTGGGGTGCTTCAACTTTCATGACACTTTGTTTCTTGTGGGGTGACCACAGTGGACAACAGTATTCAAGGTGGGGTCGGGCAAAAGTGGAGAAGAGAAGGACAACGGTGTGGATATCTCTCGACTGGAAAGTTCTGAGAATCCAGGAACACATTCTGCGGGCCATATCAACTTTGCTGTTTATATGTTGTCCACAGTTACTCCCAGGTCTCTGATGTTATTGGAAGCCACTAGAGTTTCACCCGAAGGAAGAGAGTATGGTAGTTTCAGGGCATCCTTTTTTCCAAAGTGGATTAGTTCAAATTTATCCTCATTCAACAGCATATTATTCATCTCTGCCCATTGGATAACAGCCAGTAGGTCTGACTGAAGGCAAGTCCGGTCACCCACCTCATTGATGATGACTCTTTGGAGCTTGGAATCATCTGCGAAGGTTCTTATGTTGCTGTGCTTGATGATGTCAGTAATGTCATTAATGTAGATGATGAAAAGAAGTGGGCCCAACACAGTGCCTTGTGGGACGCCACTGCTGACTTTGGCAGGGCTTGATTTTACTCCTTCGACTACAACATGCTGGGTTCTGCCTGTCAGGAAACATTTGATCCACTGTAGTAACCTTCCAGATACACCAACATTGGATAGTTTTTTCAGTAGAATCTTATGATCAACCCTGTCAAAGCTGAAATCAAGGTAGATGACATCAGTGTTGGAGCCCTCTCCCAAGGCTCTCAAAACATCGTCAAAGTGATGCAGGGGCTGCATTAGGTAGTCCCTTCCATTACGGAATCCATGTTGGTTGGAGTTCAGAAGGCCGTTGCTTTCAAGAAAGTGGGTTATTCGTGATCTCACCACCCTCTCAAATACCTTGATAATATGAGTGGTGAGTGAGATCGGACGGTAGTTCACTGCAAGGGACTTATTTCCCTTTTTGAAGACTGGGACAACGGACTGAGACAGAAAGTTTTCAGGAATATAGCCAGTGTCCAGTGAGTTCTTCCACAGATTAGCAAGAGGAGTTGCAAGTTGGTGTCGACACACCTTCAGGACACAGGCAGGGAACTTGTAGGGGGCCTACTGCAGAATTGTGTTTAATTTTGTTTATTGCCGCTAAGACACCAGGGGCGCCAAACGTTATGTCTGATATAGTGTGTTGGGGGTTAATATCACTGATACGGCCCAGATCGGCCATATCAGGGTTGCTGAAAACAGAGCAGTATTGTTTCTGCAGTATCTCGCCAACAGTGGAGACGGTGACCTTGTGTTTTTTAGCAAATGAGAAGAACACTTTGGGGTTGAGTTTTATTTTCTCAATGGCCCACCTCTCTTCAGCTATTCTCTGGTTATTGATGATGGTCATCATGCATTGCTGGAGGTTATATCTTTTTGACTCAAGCAGGGTGATAGCCATTGAATGTGTGTGTTGCTGTTGGCAGTATTTTAGTGTGTTAATTTTTTTGTTTGTTCTTTTTATTTTTCTGATAATTGTTTTTCTGTTTTGGGGGATACTGCACTTGGTTTTGTTCACAGGTTTTGGTGGGGTGTGTTTTGTACATATATTTGTGACAGTGTCTACAAAGATCTGCCAAGATGTTTTGATGTTGGTGGAAGTGTGTGCGTGTGTAAAAGACCAGTCGACATGTGATAGTTCGTTCATAATTGCATCCCAGTTGGCATTGTGGAGATCCATGTTATCAAATGGGTGGGCTGAAGAGAAGACCCTGGGATTAGTTTTCGGCTGGTAGAATCTCAGGTTACAAAGAACCATGTCATGGTCTGAGAGAAGGGTTTTTTCCACTGTAATATTATGTATATTGTTAGTGTGGTTACTAAACACTAAATCCAGAATGTTCTTCTGATGCCTCGTTGGTGCAAGGACAAGTTGGGACAAGAAAAACTCATTCATGAAGTCAAGAAATGACTCGACAGTCTCTTTGTCAGTGGTTGAGGCTGTGGAGCCTGGTTTCAAACTATATGTAGACCAATCGACACAGGGTAGATTAAAGTCTCCCATCAAAAGTATGTTGCTAGAATGGCACTGTTTAATAAAGCATTTAATACTGTTGAGGCATTCTTTGAAACAGATTATGGGTGTTTGTGGTGGCCTATAGAGCCCAACTAATACCAAGTCATTGGCTTTATTGTGCACAGTGACTGATTCACAGTATCCATTAGAGAATGTTGTGTTGCCATCTGCCGTAAAGGAATCATGCAGGAAAATGGCAGTTCCACCCTTCCTTCCGCCAACACGATCCGCACGGATGGTTGTGAAATTTCTCACTCTTACTTCGGCCTCCACGTGAGAGTTGTCAAGGTGGGTCTCAGTAAGAATGAAGAAGGGGGTGTGAAATGGATGGTTAGCAACCAAATCCTCAATGAATTGGATCTTCCATTTCTGTGCATTGATGGATGGGCCTTGTGTATTGAGTAAGAATGTGGAGGCTAGTGTGGTGGCTGGTTTTGACTGTTGCAGGGGGCTTGTTTTGTAATTGTGTGTTAGTGACAGCAAGGTTGGTGTTGGGTGATGGCTAAAATGTTTTTCTCTATCTCTTTTGCCAGGTTCATGGCTAAAAAAGAAAGATTTTTTTTTGTTCAGGGAGCAGTTTTTGATTGGGTTTGTGGTTACAACATTGGATAGGGTTGCAGTTCCCTCTTTTGTTGTTGTTGTTGAATTTGTTGTAAATGTGTCTTTGTGAAAAGACTGGAGCAGCGTTATTTTTGTTGTTGTTGCATTTGTTGTTGTTGTGATTGTGTCTTTGTGACAAGACTGGAGCAGCATTACTTTTGTTGTTTTTGTTGTTGTAATCGTGTCTTTGTGGGGAGACTGGAGCTGCATTACCGCAGCAGAGGGTGGCTTTATTGTGGTTTGTGGGTTGGCATGAAGCCCCTTTTCTGTTCGTGCGTTGTGTCCCAGGAAGATGAGTGAAGGGACAGTCAGTCAGCAGACATAGCCTCTCACGTTGGGAATGTTGGCAGATTTTGGGACTGCGACCTATACGTGCAGGCAGCGTGCTTTGGTGATGGCTGGCAGTGTTAGTGCGCCTAGTACCCGGTAAATGGGTAAGTATACAGTCGCTACGTATGCATAGCCTCTGACGTAGTGAGTAGCGACATATTTGGGGGTTTCTAGTATGTGTAGTGGGAGGTGCATACGGCTCCATAGAACTTTTTTTTATAGTTCTTTTGACTATGGCATGGCTGTGGTGGCGATGTGGGGGAAGAGAGCATTGATGGTGATGATGATGATGATGATGACAACTGTGGTGGGAGAGAGAGCAGTGGTCCATTACTAGCAGTTGGTGTGGCAGAAATTGTAGATGTGGCAGGAGATGGTGATGGCGATAATTGTTTCCACTTTTGGCACAAGGTCATCAATTACCCAGTACATTACTGGTACTTTATTTTATCGACCCCGTAAGGATGAAAGGCAAAGTTAACCTCGGCAGGATTTGAACTCAGACCGTAAAGGGACGTAACTATACTGGAAAGCATGGGTCCGACCCTCTACCGATACTACCAATCCACCGCCCTTTGGGCTGTTTTTTCAGCAATTTCATTCAGACATGACGCGTTAATGTTTGATGTTTGTGACAGAGAAAACCATGTGTTTATTAAGAGGTCAATTTCATTTTCAGACCAATTTCGTCCGTTGTGGGCTTGCTGGTCAATAGTCATTTTTTTTTTTATTATTATCCTTGTGTGCGTTTTAAGATATTTGTTATTTGATACGTGAGTGAGACTTTGGTTATTTGAAGAAATTAAAGAATCGCGTATATATATATATATATTCTCTCTTATGGATGTGAGTTATATATATATCTATAATATATATATATTATATATATATATATAGGGCGGTGAATTGGCAGTATCGGTAGAGGGTCGGACGCCATGCTTTCCAGCATAGTTACGTCCCTTTACGATCTGAGTTCAAATCCCGCCGAGGTTGACTTTGCCTTTAATCCTTACAGGGTCGATAAAATAAAGTACCAGTAATGCACTGGGTAATTGCTGGCCTTGTGCCTAAAGTAGAAACAATTATATATATATATATTATATATATATATATTATATATATATATTATATATATATTATATATATATATTATATTATACTATATATATATTATATATAGATGATGATGATGATGATGATATATATATATATTATATATATATTAATTCAAATATTAACAAAATAGATATTCTTGTGATCAATTAAATTTTATTATACATATTTCAGAGGTACTGAATTAAGTTCAACAGTACGTCCTCATCAGATAAAATAAAATGATACATGACATACCCCGACAAGGTAGATGGTTAAGATTTAATCAAGGTAGTGATTAACTTATGAGAAAACTCAATATTTATACCCTAATATTGAGAACATGAGAAAACGTAATAGAATCAATAGAGAGAGTGTGAGTAATATATTTTAAGAAATACATGGCCTCAATGCAACAGTTACAGAAAAAACTACTATAGAAATATGCGGGAGAGGAAGGCATAGAGGAAGACGTATCTGATGTTATAACTTATTTAATATTTAGCTTGAGAAGACAAATGACAGATAAATAAAGAGAGGGAGAGACAAAGGGGAGTAATTTATGCTCAAGTTTCTATATACACATATTCATATATAGTTTTGGCGGTTAATTTTCAAAATATTTAATTTATGTTATTTCAGGGTAAAGAATCAGAATTTTAGGTTTTAAAAGTTGATGGGTATTTGTATTAATATTATAATATAATTATGTTAAATTTCTAAAATTCAAAATTTTATGAAGACAAATTTAAAGGATTTACGGAGCCCTCGAAAGAAAGGAAATATACATATAATTTTCGATATTTCCACAAAGGTAATCTTTATCAAAATTACTTATAACATTGACATTTTCTATAATATAATTTATGAGATATTTACAGTTATAACTATTAAAGAATTTATTGTTAAATAGTTATAGTGCCTAAAGTATTAACAGGTCTTATAATTAACCTAAAGAAGTCAGAGTTTTCAGCTATATATATGTCTGTATTGATCATAATATACCAGGACTATAATTTATTATTTGTTCATATATTATATTAAGTAAGTGATTATATAGGTTCGACCTTCCAGGGAAAACCGAACTATAATTTATTATAATTTATTATAGGTTTTCATTGACTTTAGGAAGGCCTTTCATTCTGTGGACCGTCACTGCCTGATGAAGATCTTACAGGCTTATGGAATCCCCAAGAAGATAGTGGACCTGATATCACTGCTCTACACCAACACCAAAGCCCAAGTCATTACACCTGATGGGATGACAGAGTTCTTTGAGATACTGGCTAGAGTGCTCCAGGGAGATACATTGGCTCCCTACCTTTTTCTCATCGTAGTGCACTGGAGAAACACCAGGACTCTGGCTTTACTATAGCACCGGCTCAGAGCAGGAGAGTTAAGGCGAAAAAGATATCGGATGTTGAATTTGCCGACGACATAGTTTTGGTGACAAATACAGTGAAGGAGGCAGATGATTTGATGCGGGAGGTTGAGACTGTGTCGATGAGTGTGGGGCTGAGAATGAATATTATATATATATATTATATAGTAATAATAATAAATTTGAAGACTAAAATTCAAAGAGGGCTCGATAAGGATAAATATATATCAAATATATAAGAACTGTAGAGCAAATATTTATTAAAATAACAGATTAAAGTTTAAGCAAAGAATCGCTGCTTTCACCCTTAACGGATCTTCTGAATTATATATATATATATATTATATATATATATATATATTATATATATAAATATATATTATATATATATTATATATATATATATAGTTGTGTATAATGGTAGCTATGGTGCTTCCATAGGCGGTATGCCAAAATTAGCACTCGATATTCAGCAGAGTAGAGTGTAGATAGTATAAAGGAAACGAAAAATCAGTGATGCATCTGGACTTAATTTATTGCGTGTTACAACTGTTTCGCCGGCAGGTAGCTCGAGACTTGGTTCCTGTATGGATCTGGCTGATTCTACGGTAGAATCAGCCAGATCCATACAGGAACCAAGTCTCGAGCTACCTGCCGGCGAAACAATTGTAACACGCAATAAATTAAGTCCAGATGCATCACTGATTTTTCGTTTTCTTTATACTATATATATAAATATATATTTTATATATATATATATATATATATATATATATATATATATATATATATATATATATATATATATATATATATATATATATATATATATATATATATATATATATATATATATATATATATATATATATATATATATATATATATATATATATATATATATATATATATATATATATATATATTGGTAAACGGAATAGAAAATGCTGACAAATTGTTCACAGTTGAAAAATGGTTTAATTAGGGATAAAAGAGTATTAGTGATTGTATGGGTTAGTATTCAGTTGTGGTTTTAAGTTTTTAAGTTTTTACCGGTTGCGCATTTCTAAATGCTTTTCAAAAATAATTTTGAGATAGAGTGTCCGTGTTGTTTGCTCTGATCTGATTAGTTTTGGGAATTCTACCTGTTTTTATGTTAAAAAAAGTGGTTCCAGCGTTACTTTGGTGTTGCAAAAAATTATTGTGGTCAAAACAATTTTGATTGGTCGGTAGAGGTCATGTGAATGTAAAAATTGATTTTGCGCCAAGACTGTTTTTATGTTAAAAAAGTGGCTCCAGCGCTACTTGGTGTTTGCAAAAATTCTTGTGGTCAAAACAATTTTGATTGGTCGGTAGAGGTCATGTGCATAAAAAATTGGTTTTGCGCCAAGATTGAGAAATGACTCTTTCACAACAAATATGTGTGTGTGTGTGTGTGTAGTAGTAGTAGTAAGGTGTTCGATGTTGTGACAATGGTTAGCAGGGATGTGTGTCAAATGGCTATTAAGATAAGTGTGTGTGTGTGTGTGTGTGTGTGTGTGTGTGTGTGTGTGTGTGTGTGTGTGTGTGTGTGTGTGTGTGTGTGTGTGTGTGTATAGCAGAGTAATTCGTGGTAGCAGGGATGGTCAGTAAGAATGTGTCTGAAAGCAATGGGGGGTATTTTAGCATGTCAAAAGATATTTTTCAGCTTTTGTCTTATACGGAGAAGTGCGTGTGTGTGTGTATAAGTCTCTTTGTATGTTAATGTACGCGTGTGTATGTGTGTGTGTATATATATGTGTGTGCGTGTGTGTGGGGGGGGGGGACCATTATTTTTTTCCAAATGGTAAAATGGTGTACATTATTCGATTTTTTCAGTAAAATCGGTTCTCTTAATAGAACATCATAAATCTTAACAATAAAAGGTGTGAAATGATATTCACTATATATATATACACATACATATATTCACTATATATATATATATATACATATATTTGTTTGTGTTGCACCATAGAGCATGTGTGTTTACGTATGTCATATTTCATTATTGTTATCATTATTATATCATGACTCATACACTGTTCATTTTCCTGACATTTGTACATTATCCTATGTACTATACATGCACCTTTGATGAGTTGTAGTGCACCTGAGCACTGTACACAATAATTTCATTATTATTATTATTATTATTATTATTATTATATGTGGGTAGAGATGTGTGCTGATGTAGGTATGTATGTTGACGTGTGTATGTCGTGGGTTCGTCTTAGGGAGAAGTGTTTAGACGGGGTCCGTATTTGTTAATGAAGTAAGATTCTTGCTGATGCGCTGGGTGTGGGTGGCATTACACGGAGCAAACAACACGGACACTCTATCTCAAAATTATTTTTGAAAAGCATTTAGAAATGCGCAACCGGTAAAAACTTAAAAACTTAAAACCACAACTGAATACTAACCCATACAATCACTAATACTCTTTTATCCCTAATTAAACCATTTTTCAACTGTGAACAATTTGTCAGCATTTTCTATTCCGTTTACCAATACATAATAACTTGTGTGTTACACCTCTATTCTTTTAACTATATATATATATATATGCTCAAGGACATAACGCATCGCCTGGTCCAGGAATCGAACTCACAACCTTACGATTGCGAATCCAATTCTCTAACCACTCAGCCACACGCCTTCACTTATAATATATATATATATATATATATATATAAATGTAAGTATGTGTGTATACGTACATACATATATGTATACAGACGCACAGTAGCATGCATATATATATATATATATATATATATATATATATATATATATATATATATATATATATATATATATATATATATATATATATATATATATATATATATATATATATATATATATATATATATATATATATATATATATATATATATATATATATATATATATATATTCTGAGGAAGCCATAGCATATTGTTAATATGATATCCCTGAAATATATATAATGAAATAAATATGGTTTTATAAATATAGTTTCCATTTATTTAATATTGTAAATATACTCCAAATATTTGTCGAGTGCTTTTATATCAGTTATAAATATTTACTAGTTGTAACCCAACAATTTTAAATATAACTTTCCATATATATATATATATATATATATATATATACAGGTACACATACATATATGCACGTATCAGTTTAGCGGACGCTTATTATATATATATATATATATATATATATATATATATATACATACAGGTACACATACATATATGCACGTATCAGTTTAGCGGACGCTTATTATAACGCCGCTTTGTTCGTTTGTAAACAAACTGAACACCCTGAATTTTTATGCCGTACGGTGTTAAGGCAACCACGTCACCTTTTTTTTTTTTTTTTTTCTTTATACATATATGTATGTACGTATACACACATACTTACATTTAAGTAAGTGCCGTACTAAGAGTGAGAAATGAAATTTCGTTTTCATTTTATTTCAACTTATATATATATATATATATATATATATATATTCATCACATATATATATATATATATATATATATATAATATATATATATATATATATATATATATATATATATATATATGATGAAGGACTTACTTTTTCATATGTAACCCATTTGCAACGCCGCAGCTCCATTATTATCATATTTACACATATTTAAGGAGGTGGATTGGCAGTATCGGTAGAGGGTCGGACGCCATGCTTTGACGCATAGAGTTACGGCCCTTGCCATTCTGAGTTCAACTCCCGCCGAGGTTAACTTTGCCTTTCATCCTTACGCGGTCGATAAAATAAAGTACCAGTAATGCACTGGGTAATTGCTGGCCTTGTGCCAAAAGTAGAAATAATTATCATATTTACACATATATTTTTTCCTCTGCTGCCACCCGTCTGTTTCGTTCTTTGTATCTTTACCCTTGCTAGCAGTCTCTCTCTCTCTGTTAGCCTCTTCCTCAACTTTCACTCACTCTTCTCTGTCACTACCTCTCCTCCTCCTCCTCTTTCTTCCCGTTTGACCTGTCCGATTTCTTTTCTCGCGCACTCTTGGCCAAGCCGGTATGAATTTTTTTCTCTCTCTCTCGTCTGCGACTTCAGAGAACTTATGTTTACCGAATTCGCAGACCAGACCCCTTCTTCCTCCCGTTAGACCTGTGCGAAATTCCTTCCTTGCTCACATTTCAACCAGGTTTGATGGTCTTTATTCTCTCGTTCACGATTTCACCGAGTTTATATTCATAGAAATCTGGGACTTGTCTCTTTCTTCTCACTTTCTGTTGCTTAAACCATTTTGTTTGTTCACCCTAGCGTCCCCTTTATTTACGTGCCCCAACGACTTTTTTTAGCCGTTGTTCGCACCAACCTGAGGTATATGGCCTTTAAAGTGATGAAATGCCCACGACGGTTGGAAGGCCACTGATGAAGGACTTACTTTTTCATATGTAACCCATTTGCAACGCCGCAGCTCCATTATTATCATATTTACATATATATATATATATATATATATATATATATATATATATATATATATATATATATATATATATATTCGGTCGCAACTCCAGGTAGAAGGAGCAACGTGAAATAAAGTGTCTTGCTCAAGGACATAACGCATCGCCTGGTCCAGGAATCGAACTCACAACCTTACGATTGCGAATCCAATTCTGAGTGGTTAGAGAATTGGATTCGCAATCGTAAGGTTGTGAGTTCGATTCCTGGACCAGGCGATGCGTTATGTCCTTGAGCAAGACACTTTATTTCACGTTGCTCCTTCTACCTGGAGTCGCGACCGAAAGATAGTATTAGCAATTGGAAAGACCAACTGAAACATTGTTCCCTCGGTCCGATTTGACGAAAGTCGATCGTTCCTTTTATATATTATATAATATAAAACGAAAAATCAGTGATGCATCTGGACTCAATTTATTGTGTGTTACAATTGTTTCACCGGCAGACAGCTCGCGACACGATCATTGTATGGGTCTGTCTGATTCTGGATCTGCAGGTTGGTCGGACACTGGCAATAATTCGGATCAAATTTTCTCACTGGGGTGTTAGCGTCAAAAAACATCTTCCTCGCTTGTCCTGCTGTTGGCTGTTGTTTTTCTACGTCATCATAAATTCTGGCCAATAGTTGCTGCCATACTGTCCATCAGCTGTCCCTCCGCCTGACATACTTCAATGAATCCATGCTGGGTTTGGTATTTCACAAGTCCACGCACACACACATACACATATACATACACATACACATACATATACACATATGTATATATATATATATATATGTACCCATAAATATATATACACACACACTCACATACACACATACACACACGCACACAACCATATAACTAACAACATACGCGTCCACAGACGCCTGCCTATATGCCCACGTACATCAGCTCTCACGTACATACACACGCATACATGCATACGCGTATATCTACTCGTATTCACAAACACGTACAGACATATACATAGACACGCACATACACACACGTGTCCGTATATACAGGCACAAAGACAGACTCGCTCCCAACCACACACACATATATATATATATATATATATATATATATATATATATATATATATATATATATATATGGAGAAAAAATTTACGAAATGGAAATGCGGGTATATAGAATTTATTAGGTAACAATTGTTTCTATAGTGTATGAGTTACCTATACTTCGCTATTTGAATAATACACAAATATTATCATAAACCGAAAGTACACTGTAAGCCAACACACCATGTCATCAGACCTTTGTATTAGAATGATATGAAAATATTTTACACACTAGATAAAAGATAAAGAAGGAGGTAGGAAGAGAAGGGGAAGCACCCTTCCGGTCAAGCACTCTTCCGGTCGAGCACTCCCCAGCTTCCGACCACCGCACACTACACCATACCCACACTATATAAATTATTGTTTTCTAGATTGTCTATTTTGTTTTTGAGGCCTTTAAGGTACTATAGGCCAATAAATTGGTTTCTTTTAAGTTTAACGTTTTGTATGATGGAGATTATTTCATTTTCGAATTCGGCTAGTATTTTGTTGGATTGTTTATTACGTTTTCCGATTTCTTAGCAAAATGGAAAGCACGCCATCTAAGCCTTCTTATGAAGGAGTCTGATTTTTCTATAAGTTGCTTTACATATTCCTTATTTTTAGGTAACGGTACATCCTTTAAAGAAGAAATCCTAAAGAATTCCATTATTAATTTTTAAAGTGCTCAGCATTAATGGAGCTATTTATAAGCAAAGGGATCGAAGCACTCGACAGGTTTTCTGGAGTATAATATCAATGATATTAATAAATGGAAACTATATTTATAAAACCATATTTATTCTATTATATATATTTCAAGGGTACCAAAACTTTGGTACGCACTCATCATTACAATTAGATTATATGAAGAATTATGGTTGTAAGTACATTTTATCTTATTATATTACAACAGGTTGTAAGTATATAAATATCTATATAGATTAATAAGTGTATAAATATAAATATTATTGGTGATTATATAGATATAAAACACACGTATTAATTTATGTTCATTTCTAATATGAGTCACGAAGGATGTTGATTTTACATTTTAAATATATATTTTGTGTGAGATTATAAGGTATTTTATATTACATGTTTTCAAGGATGAAAATTTCAATTATATATCTATTTCGATATTATCTACGTTGAAAGATGTATGAAAAGTTTGAAAATTAGAGGGAGGAAAAATAGATTATTAGATGAGTCAATAGTGCATTTCGACGTAGATAATACATATATAATTGAAATTCTCATCCTTGAAAACATGTAATATAAAATACCTTATAATCTCACACAAAATAATTATAATTTTCTCTACATACTTTCCCCATTTTCTAAGAAAATTATTATTTAAACAAATAATATTGGAGTTATTTTTTCCTTTACAATTGAGCAAACATAGACATAATAACTTGTATGTTAAATTATATGTAATTTCGCTAACTTAATAATGTTCCGTAAATATTTTCAATTTTTCATGAAACTATTTGAATCTACAAATTGTTCTTCTCTTAAAATTTGAACTACGTCTTTTTCTTAAATATATATTTAAAATGTAAAATCAACATTCTTCGTAATTAGAAATGTAAACAAATAATCTAATTGTAATGATTATATATTTAATATTTTTTACATTCTGGATTGATATTCCACCACTGCAACAAACTTTTAATTTTTAACGTTTCAATATTTTTAAATTCACGTACATTGGACTTAAAGGAAAATCACACCTTAAAGTATGGAACGGTACTAATGAAGTAATAGATTCGTTTAAAAACATAAAATTAAACCATTTATTCAAATGGATATTGCAAATTACTACTCCTCTATTACCCCTAGCTTACTTAATAAGGCACTTATTTACGCTTATTCACGCATAGAATATCATTCTAACCGCACGTAAAACCCTAATAGAATTTAATAACCATCTCTGGACAAGAGTTCACAGACAAAACAATTTTGATATTACTAATGGGATCATCTGATTCAGTTCAGGTAACAGACCTCGTTGAATTATTTATTACTAATGTACTGCATAGAAAAATGCCAGAGATCACCGGAGGTTTATATCGTGAATAAGAAATCCATAATACAATTTTTCAACAACTACAACCTTAATTTAGAAATCGAGAATAATTATAAAATCGTTAACTTTAAACTTTAGCCCAGGTCTTTATTATCCATTTCATAAAATTAATGAAAATCTAAATTACGTAAGTTTCAATTTTAATCATCCTAGAAATATAAAAAATAATAGTGTCCAGCAACGAATTTCACGCATCTCAGCTAATAAAAATGAGGCTTTAATAAAGCAGGATACACGAATAAAATTAAATACTTAGATAACAATAACATGATAAATCAACCTAAAATTCATTATAAGCAATTCAACTTAAATAGTAAACCAAACAAAACAACTAGAACTAGAAATATTATTTGGTACTCTCCCCCATTCTCTATAGGTGTTAAAACACCTGTAGCAAAACTATTTTTCACTGGAAAATGTTTTCCTAAAGCCCACAGATACCACACTATAAAACTATCTTACTCTACTTCTATGAACATAGCACAAAATATAAATAGAATTAATAATAGAAACTTAAATTTAAACTCTATTCGAGCAAACCAAGATAACAATAATAATATTTATAATAACAATATTCATACTAATAGTACCGTTTCTACTAACAACAACTCCCGAAAATGTAAATGTAGAATTGAATCAAACTGCCCGTTATTGCTTAGACGAAAACTTAATATATAAATGCACAGTAAAAACTAGAGACAAAATATTTAACTGATTCTACAAAATTCAAAGAACGCTGGTATAATCACAAACATACATTTAATAGGTCCGATAAAAAATCTTCCACTTCAGTTTCACATCTAATTTCGCCTTTAAAGGACAATAATATAGACTATTCTTGGGGAACGATTTCGAAAGCACCTGCACTCTCAAGAATCTGTCATTTGTGTATCGAGGACATTTTTTATATAGTTAACTGTCAAAATTAATTCTATTAATTTAAAAAGCGAATTATTCAGTTCTTGGAGACAGCCAAAAATCCGAAGTATTTTTAATCTTTAATATTCATTACACTTGACTATGCTTCTGTTGTTTAGTGAGGTTTTTTTTTTTAATTAAAAAAAAAATTTTTTATGATCTTTTTCTCCTTAAATGATATTCTTTTCCTAATGATACTCTTCTTAACCTATTTTTTTTAGATTGATATCTTTTTAGATTGATATTTTTCAATTGATATTATGAAAGATATCCTCTTTACGATAGTTCTTCTAAATGCATTTTTATTCTAAATATATTTTTATATATATTTATTCGAAATATATTTTTATTCTCTTTCATTTTCACACTTTTCACACATCTTTCGACGTAGATAATATCCAAATACATATATAATTGGAATTCTTATCCTTGAAAACAGGTAATATAAAATACCTTATAATCTCACACAAAATAGTATATAACTTTCTGTACATACTTTCCGCATTTTCTAAGAAAATGATTCATCATATTTCATATTAACAAATAATATTGGAGTTATCTTTTCCTTTACAATAATAACTTTACATAATAACTTGTATGTTAAATTATATGTAATTTCGCTATTTTTTTATGAAACTATTTGAATCTACAAATTGTTCTTCTCTTAAAATTTGAACTACGTCTTTTTCTTAAAATGTAAAATCAACATCCTTCGTAACTCATATTAGAAATGTAAACAAATTAATTGTTTCTACTTTAGGCACAAGGCCAGCAATTACCCAGTGCATTACTGGTACTTTATTTTATCGACATGTAAACAAATTAATACGTGTGTTTTATATCAATACTAGCAGTTGTACCCGGCGTTGCACGGGATAAGGTATTTTGGAACGCGAGCCGCCAACAGACCTAATCGTGGAAAAACTGCATGCCTGGACAATATGTAAAGAAAATAAACCGAATACTCTGATGGCTGGATAATCTTTAAGATTTTCCTCGATGAAGCAGGAAAAATGCAGGTTTTCACCTAATGTGGGCCCTAGGGCATCAAGAAAATGAATTTTTTTATGTGCATAATATATCTTGAAATTTCAGGAAAATCGGCTAGACGTAACGCCTAAAAAAGCCCTAAAGAGCTGAAATAATGAAGTTTTTCACCTAATGCGGGTCCTAGGCCATAAAAAGAGTTGAATTTTCTTTGTTCACGGTATGAAGAAGAGACTGACTAATACATAGTTACAATTTCAAGGAAATCGGTCTGACGTAACGCGTCAAAATACCCTTAAAAAGCTGAAAAAACGCAGTTTTTCACCTAGGGGATCAAAAAGTTGAATTTTTTATGTGCATAACACTCCCTGAGTAACTTTTATTCTCGTAAAGTCACGTAAGTAAGCAACACTGTGAAAACTGAAGCTATTATAGCGATGTTTTTCTTTACCGGCTTTAATTTTTAGTGTTCTGTGAAATATATAACCTGCAAACCTGATTTTTGAATCGCAGCAGGATCGACTTTATTTCACTCACTACACTAAAAGTTGTATTTTCTTTGCTCACTGTATGGAGAAGAGACTGACTAATACATAGTTACCGGCTTTCATTTTTAGTGTTGTGTGAAATATATAACTGCCTTAGCTAAGCTTAGCATTGCCACAACCACGGCTGGCAAAGAAGTAAGGGTCTGGTGGTAAGTAAGCAACACTGTGGCTTAAAACGTGAGGAAGAAGTTGTGTGCACTTACCAACTGTTTGGGGAATGAGTGTGAGATTTGTCTTGAGCAAGGGTGGCAAAATAACCGGAGGCAGCAGACAGCCAGACATATTATAAGGGCGCGTTCTGGATGCAGACGGAATTGTGGGAAGTGACGTAATGCAGACAGCCAGATATTATAAGGGTGCGACGTTATATGTATGTATCTATCTAAAAAGAGAAAGACTAAGAATTATAGAGAGAGATCGCTAAATCGCCTAATGCGGTCCCTAGGGCATTGAAAATTTGAATTTTGTTTTGCTCAGAACGAACACTCCCTGAAACATAAGTATTACATGTGTAAAGTTTGAAAACAGTCGGTTGGGTGCTTCTCGAGTTTTAGGGATTCAAACTCACACACACACATCCTCAGTTTTATATATATAGACTAGCAGAAAACCACACGAGGGGCGGTTTTCTGCTAGTCTATATATCTAAAACAGAGAATGTCGGTCTGTTTATCAGCTCACTAAAACTTGAGAACCATCCAACCGATTGTTTTCAAACTTTAGACATGTAATACTTATGGTCCTGTGAGTGTTTTGAGCAAAAATTATTTCAAATTTTCAATGCCCTAGAGACCGCATTAGGCGATTTAGCGTTCTCTCTATATAATTCTTAGTCTTTCTTTTTAGATAGATACATAGATATAACGTTGCGCCCTTATAACATCTGTCTGCTTTACGTCATTATGACGCGCTCAGTGTGTGTGTGTGTATATATATATGTATCGTAATGCAGACAGCAAGACATAGCTTTCCTTCCCCTCTTCCAGCGACTCTCTCTCTCCCTCCCGCTATCCCCCTCTTGTAGTCTCTTTCTTTCACTCTCACTCTCTCACTACGCGTCGGACAGACAGACAGAGAAATTGCTGGTTATATATTATAAGGAGACTAGCAGAAAACCACCCGGTGGGTGGTTTTCTGCTAGTATATATATATATTACACACACAGAAATGTATATATATTTCTGTGTGTATATATATATAACACACACAGAAATGTATATATATTTCTGTGTGTATATATATATAGATTACACACACAGAAATGTATATATATATATTTCTGTGTGTGTATATATATATATATTACACACACACACAGAAATGTATATATGTTTCTGTAGCACTCCTCAATTCCCCCCTCTCTCCCTCCCGCTATCCCCCTCTTGTCGTCTGTCTCTTTCTTTCACTCTCACTCTCTATCTACGCGTGCGCAAAAAACATTCGCACGCGCGCACGTGTTTTAGCGTCTATTCACTCTCTCCCCCTCCCGCTATCCCCCTCTCGTAGTCTGTCTCTTTCTTTCACTCTCACTCTCTCTCTCTACGCGTGCGCAAAAAACATTCGCACGCGCGCACGTGTTTCCACTGTCGGACAGAGAAATTGCTGGTTATATATTATAAGGAGATTACATATACATATGTAACTATGTATATCATCATCATCATCCCCCATTATATATATATATATAATATGGGCCGAAGCCGAAAAAAATTTTGTTTGGCAGCTCTAATTGCGCCTTAATTTTATTCAAAAAATTGTATACTAACATATTCGAATACCAGGCACTATTGGAATCAACAATAGCAGCGTCCTGAGGGTCATTACAAAACACAAATTCGCGAGAATTAGTGTTTAAGGCTTGGAAGGTGGTAAAAAATCCACAAAATCTTCCATTCTTTTTTTAAAAAAATTATTTTTAATAATATTTAAATAACTGGCGGTTAGAAAAAAATATTCCTATGAAATTTTAATCATACCATTTTAATCATACCATTAGGTGTGAATAAGGAAATATTTTTTTATTGTCAAAACAAATGTTCAAAAGTTAAACTTCAATTTTTTTAATTATTTCCAATTTTTTCATGAAATTGAACACTGAACATTGGCTGCTGGAAAAGGAAATTAAATCGTATTTAATTGTATTTAAATTTCTAACCTTATTTTATTATTTATATTTTTTCAATAAGAAATAAAAAAAAAACAACAAAAAAATTGAAGAAAAAAATTGAACAAATCAAACGTAGGTTATGGAACTGCGCAATCTGATTAATAAATTACCTCATCAGCAGCAACCTTCTTCAAATGGTCCTTATTATCAGCAGCAACAACCACAAATTCAATGGCAACCTTCGCATGGTGTCAAGTCAGAACTGCCTCGAACTGGTTACTTCTGGCTTGTGCAAGGTGTCTCTATAGCAACCAGCGATTCCCTCGGCCTCAGTGACCAAAGTCAGTGGAGAGGGGAAGGTAATGTTTCTATAGCACGTTTTAGCGTCTATTCACTCTCTCTCTCCCGCTATCCCCCTCTCGTAGTCTGTCTCTTTCTTTCACTCTACGCATGTGTTTCCACTGTCGGACAGACAGACAGAGAAATTGCTGGTTATATATATAAGTAGATAATCACCAATAATATTTATACACTTATTAATCTATATAGATATTTATATACTTACAACCTGTTGTAATATAATAAGATAAAATGTACTTACAACCATAATTCTTCATATAATCTTTTAGCTAAATATTTTTTAAATTCTGGATTGATATTCCACCACTCCAACAAACTTTTAATTTTAACGTTTCAATCTTTTTAAATTCACGTACATTGTAGTAATATAAATACAAGCTTTTCTTTCTTTCTTCTTCCTATATATATATCCTAATAATTATTTAAATCTACCTACCGTCTAAAAATAACGTTTTTTTTTTCAGCCCTACGCCTCAACCACATTTGCATATTCATCAAAATAATTTGAAATATTTTTTTTTTCTCTTTCCTTTCATCAACCAGCTGAATTCCTGGATATGTCAATATTTATAAAACAAACTTTGTATTTTATCTGATGAGGGCGTACCATAGTTTTGGTACCCTTAAAATATATATAATAGAATAAATATGGTTTCCATTTATTAATATCATTGATATATATATATATATATATATATGCATGCATATATGTGTGTATGGATATGTATGTGTATATGTGTGTGTATGTCTATGTGTGTGTATATATACGTGCGCGGATGTATAGAGCCTTTTGTGTTTGTATGTATGTGTATGTATCCATATTTATATATGTGTGTGTGTTTGTGTGTACTTATATGGGTGCGTATATATTTGTGTATGTGTATTTTTATATATATATATTTTTTTATATATACATATATATGTGTATGGAGAGATATTTCATCATCATCATTATCATCATTTTTACGTCCGCTTTTCCCTGCTTGCAAGGGTGGGACGGGAACTGATTCTGGCTTGATTTCTACAGCTGGATGCCCTTCCTAACACCAACCTCATTTACAGTGAGTGCTGGGTGCCTTTTTTCCGTGGCGCCTACACGTTCACTTTGCAGTGGAATGATAGGGATCCCAGTCCTATCATCTCATTTCTACAGCTGAGTAAACTGGAGCAATGTGAAATAAAGTGTCTTGCTCAAGGAAACAACACATCACCCGGTTTGAGAATTGAACTCACAACCTTTCGATTACAAGGCCAATGCTCTAACCACTAAGCCGTGTGCCTCCATTTATGTGTGTATATATAGATTTTACGTTATTATTGAGTACATATGTGAGTGCGCGTACGTTTTATGTGTCTGTTCGTATTTCTATGTAGACGCATATACGCTTATGTGAGAAAGTATACGTGTGGTTGAGTGTGTGTATGTTTATGTTCTGGATATTTATTTATATATTTTTTCAAATAAATCCATTTTATTTTACCCGTTTTTTCAGACTCACTTTCATATTTCCTAAATTCTGTTTTGAAATCCATATTTAATCAAAACACCATGTTATTTATTCATTCTGATGACTGAAGACCGAAACCACTGGTAAATGAAATAATTATCTTATGTTGTTTATTACATAACTATATATATATATATCATCATTTTACGTCTCATAATTGTGTGTGTGTATAGAGAGAGAGAGAGAGAGAGAGAGAGAGAGAGAGAGAGAGAGAGATATCACAGGTAAGCCATCTAAGAATGTAGATTTTATGTGGCCGATGCTCATGCCCAGAAGGTTCTATAGAAATGGTAGACACTTTCCGTTACCTAGGTAACTCGGCAGTGGAGGAGGGTGCTCTGAAAGTGTAGCAGGAGCGGGATGGAGAAAGTTCAGAGAGTTAATAAAAATGAAAGGTAGATTGTATGATGCTTGTATACAAACGGCGATATTACATGGTAGTGAGAATTGGGCATTGTGTGCTGAGGACCTGCATACATTAGAAACAAATTAAGCTTGCATGCTCTGATGGATGTGTAATAAATAGTAAACATATATATATATAAACATATATATATACTACCTTTTTATATATATATAAATATATGTATACGTACATACATATAGATATACAGACATACAGTAGTATGTATATACATACATACATACATGCACACATATATATATGTACGTATGGGTTTACCGAACATTTATTATAATGTTCGGTTTGTTTGTAAACAAACAGCCCGAATTATTAGCCGCACAGTGTTCGGCAACCACCGTTGCCATTTTGTTCAACACTGACAAAGGAACGATGAACTAGTTTCTAGCTTACTAGCTGTCATCAGCACCGTATACCTTCCTGTCAGTTGATTGAACGTTTGAAAGTATATACTTTCCTTATGCATATTAACGGCTGAGCAGCCTAAATTGCATATATGTATGCATATATGTATGTGCGTATACATACTTATATTTAAGTATCAGCCGTACTAAGAGTGAGAAATGAAATTTCATTTTTTCCATTTATAGTTTTCGGTACGCCCGGCCGACTAACTCACTCGATATGCAAATTAGGCTGCTCAGCCGTTAATATGCATAAGGAAAGTATATACTTTCAAACGTTCAATCAACTGACAGGAAGGTATAGGGTGCTGGTGACAGCTTATAAGCTAGAAACTAGTTCAGCGTTCCTTTGTCAGTGTTGAACAAAATGGCAACGATGGTTGCCAAACACTGTACGGCTAATAATTCGGGCTGTTTGTTTACAAACAAACCGAACATTATAATAAATGTTCGGTAAACCCATACATTTCATTTTTTCCATTTATATATATATATATGTTTTTTATATATATATAAACATATATATTTTTCAATTTTAACGTTATCCTCATTAGCATATTCATCTTGAGATTTGAAGTTCTTCCTAGTTTGAATATGTCACTATCTGTAAACCAACTTTTGTATTTTATCTGATGAGAGCATACCAAAATGTTGGTACCCTTGAAATGTATATAATAAAATAAATATGGTTTTATAAAGATAGCTTCCATTTATTAATATTATTGATATTATCATCCCGGAAAAAACTGTTGAGTGCTTCTAATTTGTTGAATAATTATTTAATTTGTTGTTTATAATCAACAAATTAAATAACTCATTGCTTATATATATATATATTTACGCACCTAGATATGTAAATATACAATATAGACACACACATATGTATAAATATAACATACATAAACACAAACTCACATAGAAAATGACCAATTATCTGCTTGTAAACTTACTTTTATTATAACTGTAATTTATAGAAAAAAAATTAGAAAACTTTAGTTTTCAATAGTCAGAACAAGGGTTGATATTCTGTGGTTCTTTGTATATAAGATAAATAAATATTTGATTGTTTCTTGTGTTTTTTTGTGTGTTGGGGGGGGGGGGGGGCTTCTCTTCCTTATTCTTACACCATGCTTGTATATGTTTCATTGTTAAATGAAAGAATTATAATTTCAAATAAGGTAATATTGTAATTAGCTTCAAGCATTGCAGAAAGTGTAAGAAACAATTATTAGCCGTAGCAATGTAAACAGGAGATTAAATGTTAAAAATAATGAAGTTGTATGAATGTTACCTTGGACATATTTAAATTTAACCCTTTAGCATTTAAACCAGCCAGAATTCTCTCACCTCTTTCTGTCCAAACTGGCCATAACCAGCTGCTCATACTGATGTTAAGGTATTGTTTTCAAAATAAATATCAAAATCTCATAGATTCGATATGAAGTGAGATAATTATGATAATTTACCGTGAAAATACAATAGTAAATGCTAAAGGGTTAAGTAGTTTTTAATATTTCAGGAGAAAATTCCCTTTGTCAAAATATCTCTAAAGCAGCATTCCAACAACTTTGTTATCACTATTTTTAACATTTAATGACTTATTTGCATTGTTGTTACCCTCTAAAACACTGTTTTCTATAATTTCAAATGTTTTTAAACTCAGCAATTCAATCAGAAGGAAATATTCTTTAAATCTGAAAATATATCCAGCATTCTCTTCCAAATCTATTTATGCTGCTTCTTGGTTATTTGTTTTCTATTGTGTGTGTGTTTTAAGAGTGGGGGATATGTATATATTTGAATGTTTGTTGTTTATTCAGGGTTGGGTTGGTTTGTTTTTTGTATGATATTAAATTCTAATCTCACTTTTCTCTTACTTTCAAAGACATGTTTACATACTTTTGTTCTTTGGTTTCAATCATTGAACTGCAACCATACTGATGAACTGCCTTCAAGGTATTTTAATTCATCATATTCACTCCAGAGCTTATTTTTCATTTTCATTATTTATATTTTTTCCTTAGTCTAGAACTTATTTCATCAATCTTTTTGGTCAAACTACTAATATGTGAGTGAGCGTGTGTGTTGTAAATAAAATCTTTTGGGAAATATTGGTATGTGACATCATATTATAGAGGAATGGTGGTCATAATGGTCAAGGTGCTAGTTTTAATTGCTTGGTGTATGGGAGGAGGGATGGGTTCATGCAACTGAGTCTTCAGAAATCCTCCTTCCTGATAGCTACTACAGTAGAACAATGTCTTTGGTCAGAATTGTCTTTGGTTAGAATATCTGGTCTCAGGAATAACTCTGATAATAGTCACTGTTGATCTGAAGGATTGGCTTACCAGTGGGAACACTGGTTGAGTTAATGGATGGATTCATGCTGATCTGCTTGTCGAAATGAGTGCTGTCGTAGCTTCCACTGGCACTACCTGCATCATCGGCATACACCTTTACCTGTGACCCATGGTAAGGTAAGTTGACAGTATCATCTTCTCCAGTCTCATCAAGCTGAGGTCGGTACGAAAACGGTATGCTGGGACTGGCAGTTCTGAAACACACACAAAATAGACATTTAAAAAAGATTCTTTTACTAGTACTTAATCGACCCTGAAAGGATAAAAAGCCAATTGGACATTGGAGAGATTTGAACTCGGTGTGAAGGGAGCTGGAAAAAATATTCCAACTTTCAAAGAACAAAGTAAGTCTGGGTAGGTATTAAGTTGGACCCATCCAACCTATGCCAACATGGGAAAAAGGGACATACAATGATGTGTATCCCAGTTTTTAAAATAGATACACTGTATTCCTGCATGTTGTATTTCCATGAGTATCCCAGTTTTTAAAATAGGTACACCATATTACTGCATGTTGCAAAAGGGTTGGCATCAAGAAGGACATTAAGCAGTAAATCCTTGCCTCCGAAACATCCCACCTAACCCATGCCAGCTTGGAAAAGTGGACGTGATGATGATGATGATTAATCCATGTATTTCAGTTATACAACAATAGACGAAGTATGAAATTTAAAAAAAAAAAAAAGGAATTAGTACTTACTCAAAGAGTTCTTTTAGAAATGTGCCATAGACAAGTGGATCGAAGAATGAGAAATACAAATATGTAGTGATATCAACAATACTGAAATGAAAAGAACAGGAATTAGAACAACAACAAAATTTGGTGTATCAGCAACATGGTTCTCTTTTATAGAACTGTCACCAAATATTATTGAAAAGGTTTATGTGAACCAGACCAAATGCAGAATCAATTGTAATAATTATTTCTAATATTGCTACAAGGCTAGCAATTTGGGAGAAGAGAAAAGTTGATTATACAGACCCTAGTACTTAATTGGAACTTTATTTTATTGACCCAGGAAAAATGAAAAGCAAAGTTGACCTCAGCAGGATTTTAACTCAAAATAAAAGTTGTAACTAAATAGCACCAAACATTTTGTTCGACGTTCTAATAATATTGCCAATCCAGCATAATAAACCATGTATGTGTGTGTATATTATATATATCATCGATTTTACACCCGCTTTTCCCCCAATGGTGTATGTGTGTGTATATATAACGATACTAATACACACACACTCCACTTTGCGTTCCTACTCATTACCAAAACTACCTAAAGGGTTTCTTGTTTTCCCTCTTCATTTTCCTTTCTTTTTGTGTGTGTCTTTACTGGACCCTCTTTCTGTTTCTCCATTGTGATCCTGAAGAAGGGCTTAAGCCGACATGTTGAACTTTCTTTTCTCTTTCTAATATAAAGCGTGAAACTAATAAGACTTTTTGTGCCTCTGTTTGTCTCCTTGAACTATATATATATATATATATATATATATATAAGTGAAACCCACCAGGTTTGTATGTTTTTATTGGAAGCATGACCCTCCCAAAGTATAACAATATTTGTTTCAAAACACATTTTCAGATAAGAAATCTTGCAAAACAAATTCAAAAATTATATATATAGAATATCTTATACAAAATCACTGAGAGGTAGATCCCAGTAAAGTATTCTAAACAACACTACACAAGCATCTTTCCCAATGGATATACTCACAATCAAGCAACCTAAACACAGAAAGCCCAGTTATGTTGCTACAATGAGAAGGTCACTTTCCAATCACGACGTCCTGAGTTCTAACTCTACACTTATCTATATAAATAGTTATTTCTCCAAAGTTACTTCTAAATTTAATCTTGTGTCATTTCTAAATACATGCTGAACATTTATGAAATTATATACTAGAAATAAATAATTATTATTTGTCTTTAATCACTTCCATTTGTCACCAATCAACATAAAGTATAGGGTTTCTCTTAAATTTATCAAAGCACAAATTTCTCAGTTTGTATGATTAGTCATATATCCAGTAAACCTGGTATATAAAACAATAATGATGATGATGATACAAGAGCAGCTGAAAAGTTCATAGGATGACCAAGATACTCTCATGGAATGTGACCAAATACGCTTTAGTTTTTGACATAGTCCCCCTTGCAGTCCACACACTTCAAAAAATTCATCAACAGCAGATATAACGTTATCACTGCAAATGTTTTTTCATGTTAGGGAATAGATGATAGTTAGATGGGGCCAAATCAGGAGATTGGGAAGGGTGATCAACCAGTTCAAAGCTGCAGTGGTGGCACACCTGGAGATCGAGATGGAGGAGGTGTTGGTGGTACATCTAGGGCCCAAGGAAAGGTATCTTAGACTACAATCAACATATCTGTGAATTTGAGGCTAGACAGAAGGTAACTTTATACAAATAATTAACTGAGTAACAAATAGAAAATTCTAGATGTAGTAACATATATGTGTGTGAAAGTCTTACCAAAGTCCACTAATATATTCATAATAAAGCATGGCACTACCAATGGCTTGTAGACAGTTTAATACTGACAACAAGGCACAGTAATAATAGAAACTTCTCTTGGCTGAAAGAGAGAAAAAGAAAAAGAGACAAATAAACAGGTTTTAATAAACTCCATAAACAAAAACACACAGCAGAGATATACCACCTAGACTGGGGTGTAGAGTTTATCACTCCCTACCACGGCTGAGATATACCACCTAGACTGGGGTATAGAGTCTACCACTCCCTACCACAGCTGAGATATACCACCTAGACTCGGGTGTAGTCTATCACTCCCTACCACAGCTGAGATATACCACGTAGACTGGGGTGTAGAGTCTGTCATTCCCTACCACAGCTGAGATATACCACGTAGACTGGGGTGTAGAGTCTGTCATTCCCTACCACAGCTGAGATATACCACGTAGACTGGGGTGTAGAGTCTGTCACTCCCTACCACAGCTGAGATATACCACCTAGACTGGGGTGTAGAGTCTACCACTCCCTACCACAGCTGAGATATACCACCTAGACTGGGGTGTAGAGTCTGTCATTCCCTACCACAGCTGAGATATACCACGTAGACTGGGGTGTAGAGTCTGTCATTCCCTACCACAGCTGAGATATACCACGTAGACTGGGGTGTAGAGTCTGTCATTCCCTACCACAGCTGAGATATACCACCTAGACAAGGGTGTAGTCTGTCACTCCCTACCTCAGCTGAGATATACCACCTAGACTAGGGTGTAGAGTCTGTCACTCCCTACCACAGCTGAGATATACCACCTAGACTGGGGTGTAGAGTCTGTCACTCCCTGCCCCAACTGGGATATATCGCCTATACTGGGGTGTAGTCTGTCACTCCCAGCTGAGGTATACCACCTAGACTGGGGTGTAGAGTCTACCACTCCCTACCACAGCTGAGATACACCACCTAGACTGGGGTGTAGAGTCTGTAACTCCCAGCTGAAATATACCACCTAGACTGGGGTGTAGTCTGTTACTCCCTAACACGGCTGAGATATACCACCTAGACTGCGGTGTCGAGTCTGTCACTCCGTACCACAGCTGAGATATACCACCTGGGCTGGGGTGTAGAGTCTCCCACTCCCTACCACAGCTGAGATATACCACCTAGACTGGGGTGTAGAGTCTGTGACTCCCTCGAACAGTTAAGATATACCACCAAGACTGGGGTGTAGAGTCTACCACTGTCTACCACATCTGAGATATACCACCTAGACTGGGGTGTAGAGTCTGTCACTCCCCCAACAGCTTAGATCTACCACCTAGACTTGGGTGTAATCTGTCACTCCCAGCTGAGGTATACCACCTAGACTGGGATGTAGAGTCTGTGACTCCGTCCATCAGCTTAGATATACCACCTAGACAGGGGTGTAGAGTCTACCACTCCCTACCACAGCTTAGATATACCACCTATACTGGCGTGTAGAGTCTACCACTCCCTACAACAGCTTAGATATACCACCTAGACTGGGGTGTAGAGTCTGTCACTCCCTACCCCAGCTGAGATATACCACCTAGACTGGGGTGTAGTCTGTCAATCCAGCTGAGGTATACCACCTAGACTGGGGTCTCGTCTGTCACTCCCTCCAACAGCTGAGATATACCACCTACACTGGAGTGTAGAGTCTGTCATTCCCAGCTGAGATATACCATCTAGACTGGGGGGTAGAGTCTGTCAAACCCTACCACAGTTTAGATATACCACCTAGACTGGGGTGTATAGTCTACCACTCCCTCCAACAGCTGAGATATACCACCTAAACTGGGGTGTAGAGTCTGTCACTCCCTAACACATCTGAGATATACCACCCCTAGACTTGGGTGTAGAGTCTACCACTCCTGAGATATCCCACCTAGACTGGGGTGTAGAGTCTGTCACTCCCAGCTGAGATATACCACCTAGACAGGGGTGTAGAGTCTACCACTCCCTACCACAGCTGAGATATACCACCTAGACTGGGGTGTAGAGTCTGTCACTCCCTACCCCAGCTGAGATATACCACCTAGACTGGGGTGTAGTCTGTCAATCCCAGCTGAGGTATACCACCTAGACTGGGGTCTCGTCTGTCACTCCCTCCAACAGCTGAGATATACCACCTACACTGGAGTGTAGAGTCTGTCATTCCTAGCTGAGATATACCATCTAGACTAGGGGGTAGAGTCTGTCACACACTACCACAGTTTAGATATACCACCTAGACTGGGGTGTATAGTCTACCACTCCCTCCAACAGCTGAGATATACCACCTAAACTGGGCTGCAGAGTCTGTCACTCCCTACCACAGCTGAGATATACCACCTAGAGAGGTGTGTAGAGTCTACCACTCCCTACCACAGCTGTGATATACCACCTAGACTGGAGTGTAGAGTCTACCGCTCCCTACCACAGCTGAGATATACCACCTACACTGGGGTGTATAGTCTACCACTCCCTACAACAGCTGAGATATACCACCTAGACAGGGGTGTATAGTCTACCACTCCCTACCACAACTGAGATAAACCATCCCTAAACTGGTGTGTAGAGTCTACCACTCCCTACCACAGCTGTGATATACCACCTAGACTGGAGTGTAGAGTTTGTCATTCCCAGCTGAGATATAACCCCTAGACTGGGGTGTAGAGTCTACGACTCCCTACCACAGCTGAGATATACCACCTACACTGGGGTGTGGAGTCTTTCATTCCCAGCTGAAATATCCCACCTAGACTGGGGTGTTTGAGTGTGACACTCCCTACCACAGCTGAGAAATACCACCTAGACAGGGGTGTGGAGTCTGTAACTCCCAGGTGAGATATACCACCTAGACTGGGGTGTAGAGTCTGTCACTCCCTACCCCAATTGAGATATACCACCTAGACTGGGGTGTAGTCTGTCAATCCCAGCTGAGGTATACCACCTAGACTGGGGTCTCGTCTGTCACTCCCTCCAACAGCTGAGATATACCACCTAGACTGGGGTGTAGAGTCTGTCACTGCCAGCTGAGATATACCACCTAGACAGGGGTGTAGAGTCTACCACTCCCTACCACAGCTGAGATATACCACCTAGACTGGGGTGTAGAGTCTGTCACTCCCTACCCCAGCTGAGGTATACCACCTAGACTGGGGTCTCGTCTGTCACTCCTCCAACAGCTGAGATATACCACCTACACTGGAGTGTAGAGTCTGTCATTCCCAGCTGAGATATACCATCAAGACTAGGGGGTAGAGTCTGTCACACACTACCACAGTTTAGATATACCACCTAAACTGGGGTGTAGAGTGTCACTCACTACCACAGCTGAGATATACCACCTGGACTGGGGTATAAAGTCTACCACTGCCTACCACAGCTGAGATATACCACCTAGGCTGGGGTGTAGTCTGTCACTCCCTACCCCAATTGAGATATACCACCTAGACTGGGGTGTAGTCTGTCAATCCCAGCTGAGGTATACCACCTAGACTGGGGTCTCGTCTGTCACTCCCTCCAACAGCTGAGATATACCACCTAGACTGGGGTGTAGAGTCTGTCACTCCCAGCTGAGATATACCACCTAGACAGGGGTGTAGAGTCTGTCACTCCCAGCTGAGATATACCACCTAGACAGGGGTGTAGAGTCTACCACTCCCTACCACAGCTGAGATATACCACCTAGACTGGGGTGTAGAGTCTGTCACTCCCTACCCCAGCAGAGATATACCACCTAGACTGGGGTGTAGTCTGTCAATCCCAGCTGAGGTATACCACCTAGACTGGGGTCTCGTCTGTCACTCCCTCCAACAGCTGAGATATACCACCTACACTGGAGTGTAGAGTCTGTCATTCCTAGCTGAGATATACCATCTAGACTAGGGGGTAGAGTCTGTCACACACTACCACAGTTTAGATATACCACCTAGACTGGGGTGAATAGTCTACCACTACCTCCAACAGCTGAGATATACCACCTAAACTGGGCTGCAGAGTCTGTCACTCCCTAACACATCTGAGATATACCACCCCTAGACGTGGGTGTAGAGTCTACCACTCCTGAGATATCCCACCTAGACTGGGGTGTAGAGTCTGTCACTCCCTACCACAGCTGAGATATACCACCTAGAGAGGTGTGTAGAGTCTACCACTCCCTACCACAGCTGTGATATACCACCTAGACTGGAGTGTAGAGTCTAGCGCTGCCTACCACAGCTGAGATATACCACCTACACTGGGGTGTATAGTCAACCACTCCCTACAACAGCTGAGATATACCACCTAGACAGGGGTGTATAGTCTACCACTCCCTACCACAACTGAGATATACCATCCCTAAACTGGCGTGTAGAGTCTACCACTCCCTACCACAGCTGTGATATACCACCTAGACTGGAGTGTAGAGTTTGTAATTCCCAGCTGAGATATAACCCCTAGACTGGGGTGTAGAGTCTACGAGTCCCTACCACAGCTGAGATATACCACCTACACTGGGGTGTGGAGTCTTTCATTCCCAGCTGAAATATCCCACCTAGACTGGGGTGTAGAGTGTGACACTCCCTACCACAGCTGAGAAATACCACCTAGACAGGGGTGTGGAGTCTGTAACTCCCAGGTGAGATATACCACCTAGACTGGGGTGTAGAATCTACCACTCCCTCCAACTGCTTAGATATACCACCTAGACTGGGGTGTAGAGTCTGTCACTCCCTACCACAGCTGAGATATACCACCTAGACTAGGGTGTAGAATCTACCACTCCCTCCAACTGCTTAGATATACCACCTAGACTGGGGTGTAGAGTCTACCACTCCCTACCACAGCTTAGATATACCACCTAGACTGGGGAGTAGAGTCTACCACTCCCTACCACAGCTTAGATATACCACCTAGACTGGGGTGTAGAGTCTACCACTCCCTACCATAGCTGAGATATACCACCTAGACAGGGGTGTAGAGTCTATCACTCCCTACCACAGCTGAGATATACCACCTAAACTGGGGTGTGGAGTCTGTCACTCCCAGGTGAGATATACCACCTAGACTGGGGTGTAGAGTCTGGCACTCCCTAACACAGCTGAGATATACCACCAAAACTGGGGTGTAGTCTGTCACTCCCTACCACAGCTGAGATATATCACCTAGACTGGGGTGTATAGTCTACCACTCCCTCCAACAGCTGAGATATACCACTTAAACTGGGGTGTAGAGTCTACCACTCCCTACCACAGCTGAGATATACCACCTAAACTGGGGTGTAGAGTGTCACTCACTACCACAGCTGAGATATACCACCTGGACTGGGTTATAAAGTCTACCACTGCCTACCACAGCTGAGATATACCACCTAGACTGGGGTGTAGAGTCTGTCACTCCCTACCCCAATTGAGATATACCACCTAGACTGGGGTGTAGTCTGTCAATCCCAGCTGAGGTATACCACCTAGACTGGGGTCTCGTCTGTCACTCCCTCCAACAGCTGAGATATACCACCTAGACTGGGGTGTAGAGTCTGTCACTGCCAGCTGAGATATACCACCTAGACAGGGGTGTAGAGTCTACCACTCCCTACCACAGCTGAGATATACCACCTAGACTGGGGTGTAGAGTCTGTCACTCCCTACCCCAGCTGAGATATACCACCTAGACTGGGGTGTAGTCTGTCAATCCCAGCTGAGGTATACCACCTAGACTGGGGTCTCGTCTGTTACTCCTCCAACACCTGAGATATACCACCTACACTGGAGTGTAGAGTCTGTCATTCCCAGCTGAGATATACCATCAAGACTAGGGGGTAGAGTCTGTCACACACTACCACAGTTTAGATATACCACCTAAACTGGGGTGTAGAGTGTCACTCACTACCACAGCTGAGATATACCACCTGGACTGGGGTATAAAGTCTACCACTGCCTACCACAGCTGAGATATACCACCTAGGCTGGGGTGTAGTCTGTCACTCCCTACCCCAATTGAGATATACCACCTAGACTGGGGTGTAGTCTGTCAATCCCAGCTGAGGTATACCACCTAGACTGGGGTCTCGTCTGTCACTCCCTCCAACAGCTGAGATATACCACCTAGACTGGGGTGTAGAGTCTGTCACTCCCAGCTGAGATATACCACCTAGACAGGGGTGTAGAGTCTGTCACTCCCAGCTGAGATATACCACCTAGACAGGGGTGTAGAGTCTACCACTCCCTACCACAGCTGAGATATACCACCTAGACTGGGGTGTAGAGTCTGTCACTCCCTACCCCAGCAGAGATATACCACCTAGACTGGGGTGTAGAGTCTACCACTCCTGAGATATCCCACCTAGACTGGGGTGTAGAGTCTGTCACTCCCAGCTGAGATATACCACCTAGACAGGGGTGTAGAGTCTACCACTCCCTACCACAGCTGAGATATACCACCTAGACTGGGGTGTAGAGTCTGTCACTCCCTACCCCAGCTGAGATATACCACCTAGACTGGGGTGTGGAGTCTTTCATTCCCAGCTGAAATATCCCACCTAGACTGGGGTGTTTGAGTGTGACACTCCCTACCACAGCTGAGAAATACCACCTAGACAGGGGTGTGGAGTCTGTAACTCCCAGGTGAGATATACCACCTAGACTGGGGTGTAGAGTCTGTCACTCCCTACCCCAATTGAGATATACCACCTAGACTGGGGTGTAGTCTGTCAATCCCAGCTGAGGTATACCACCTAGACTGGGGTCTCGTCTGTCACTCCCTCCAACAGCTGAGATATACCACCTAGACTGGGGTGTAGAGTCTGTCACTGCCAGCTGAGATATACCACCTAGACAGGGGTGTAGAGTCTACCACTCCCTACCACAGCTGAGATATACCACCTAGACTGGGGTGTAGAGTCTGTCACTCCCTACCCCAGCTGAGGTATACCACCTAGACTGGGGTCTCGTCTGTCACTCCTCCAACAGCTGAGATATACCACCTACACTGGAGTGTAGAGTCTGTCATTCCCAGCTGAGATATACCATCAAGACTAGGGGGTAGAGTCTGTCACACACTACCACAGTTTAGATATACCACCTAAACTGGGGTGTAGAGTGTCACTCACTACCACAGCTGAGATATACCACCTGGACTGGGGTATAAAGTCTACCACTGCCTACCACAGCTGAGATATACCACCTAGGCTGGGGTGTAGTCTGTCACTCCCTACCCCAATTGAGATATACCACCTAGACTGGGGTGTAGTCTGTCAATCCCAGCTGAGGTATACCACCTAGACTGGGGTCTCGTCTGTCACTCCCTCCAACAGCTGAGATATACCACCTAGACTGGGGTGTAGAGTCTGTCACTCCCAGCTGAGATATACCACCTAGACAGGGGTGTAGAGTCTGTCACTCCCAGCTGAGATATACCACCTAGACAGGGGTGTAGAGTCTACCACTCCCTACCACAGCTGAGATATACCACCTAGACTGGGGTGTAGAGTCTGTCACTCCCTACCCCAGCAGAGATATACCACCTAGACTGGGGTGTAGTCTGTCAATCCCAGCTGAGGTATACCACCTAGACTGGGGTCTCGTCTGTCACTCCCTCCAACAGCTGAGATATACCACCTACACTGGAGTGTAGAGTCTGTCATTCCTAGCTGAGATATACCATCTAGACTAGGGGGTAGAGTCTGTCACACACTACCACAGTTTAGATATACCACCTAGACTGGGGTGAATAGTCTACCACTACCTCCAACAGCTGAGATATACCACCTAAACTGGGCTGCAGAGTCTGTCACTCCCTAACACATCTGAGATATACCACCCCTAGACGTGGGTGTAGAGTCTACCACTCCTGAGATATCCCACCTAGACTGGGGTGTAGAGTCTGTCACTCCCTACCACAGCTGAGATATACCACCTAGAGAGGTGTGTAGAGTCTACCACTCCCTACCACAGCTGTGATATACCACCTAGACTGGAGTGTAGAGTCTAGCGCTGCCTACCACAGCTGAGATATACCACCTACACTGGGGTGTATAGTCAACCACTCCCTACAACAGCTGAGATATACCACCTAGACAGGGGTGTATAGTCTACCACTCCCTACCACAACTGAGATATACCATCCCTAAACTGGCGTGTAGAGTCTACCACTCCCTACCACAGCTGTGATATACCACCTAGACTGGAGTGTAGAGTTTGTCATTCCCAGCTGAGATATAACCCCTAGACTGGGGTGTAGAGTCTACGAGTCCCTACCACAGCTGAGATATACCACCTACACTGGGGTGTGGAGTCTTTCATTCCCAGCTGAAATATCCCACCTAGACTGGGGTGTAGAGTGTGACACTCCCTACCACAGCTGAGAAATACCACCTAGACAGGGGTGTGGAGTCTGTAACTCCCAGGTGAGATATACCACCTAGACTGGGGTGTAGAATCTACCACTCCCTCCAACTGCTTAGATATACCACCTAGACTGGGGTGTAGAGTCTGTCACTCCCTACCACAGCTGAGATATACCACCTAGACTAGGGTGTAGAATCTACCACTCCCTCCAACTGCTTAGATATACCACCTAGACTGGGGTGTAGAGTCTACCACTCCCTACCACAGCTTAGATATACCACCTAGACTGGGGAGTAGAGTCTACCACTCCCTACCACAGCTTAGATATACCACCTAGACTGGGGTGTAGAGTCTACCACTCCCTACCATAGCTGAGATATACCACCTAGACAGGGGTGTAGAGTCTATCACTCCCTACCACAGCTGAGATATACCACCTAAACTGGGGTGTGGAGTCTGTCACTCCCAGGTGAGATATACCACCTAGACTGGGGTGTAGAGTCTGGCACTCCCTAACACAGCTGAGATATACCACCAAAACTGGGGTGTAGTCTGTCACTCCCTACCACAGCTGAGATATATCACCTAGACTGGGGTGTATAGTCTACCACTCCCTCCAACAGCTGAGATATACCACTTAAACTGGGGTGTAGAGTCTACCACTCCCTACCACAGCTGAGATATACCACCTAAACTGGGGTGTAGAGTGTCACTCACTACCACAGCTGAGATATACCACCTGGACTGGGTTATAAAGTCTACCACTGCCTACCACAGCTGAGATATACCACCTAGACTGGGGTGTAGAGTCTGTCACTCCCTACCCCAATTGAGATATACCACCTAGACTGGGGTGTAGTCTGTCAATCCCAGCTGAGGTATACCACCTAGACTGGGGTCTCGTCTGTCACTCCCTCCAACAGCTGAGATATACCACCTAGACTGGGGTGTAGAGTCTGTCACTGCCAGCTGAGATATACCACCTAGACAGGGGTGTAGAGTCTACCACTCCCTACCACAGCTGAGATATACCACCTAGACTGGGGTGTAGAGTCTGTCACTCCCTACCCCAGCTGAGATATACCACCTAGACTGGGGTGTAGTCTGTCAATCCCAGCTGAGGTATACCACCTAGACTGGGGTCTCGTCTGTTACTCCTCCAACACCTGAGATATACCACCTACACTGGAGTGTAGAGTCTGTCATTCCCAGCTGAGATATACCATCAAGACTAGGGGGTAGAGTCTGTCACACACTACCACAGTTTAGATATACCACCTAAACTGGGGTGTAGAGTGTCACTCACTACCACAGCTGAGATATACCACCTGGACTGGGGTATAAAGTCTACCACTGCCTACCACAGCTGAGATATACCACCTAGGCTGGGGTGTAGTCTGTCACTCCCTACCCCAATTGAGATATACCACCTAGACTGGGGTGTAGTCTGTCAATCCCAGCTGAGGTATACCACCTAGACTGGGGTCTCGTCTGTCACTCCCTCCAACAGCTGAGATATACCACCTAGACTGGGGTGTAGAGTCTGTCACTCCCAGCTGAGATATACCACCTAGACAGGGGTGTAGAGTCTGTCACTCCCAGCTGAGATATACCACCTAGACAGGGGTGTAGAGTCTACCACTCCCTACCACAGCTGAGATATACCACCTAGACTGGGGTGTAGAGTCTGTCACTCCCTACCCCAGCAGAGATATACCACCTAGACTGGGGTGTAGAGTCTACCACTCCTGAGATATCCCACCTAGACTGGGGTGTAGAGTCTGTCACTCCCAGCTGAGATATACCACCTAGACAGGGGTGTAGAGTCTACCACTCCCTACCACAGCTGAGATATACCACCTAGACTGGGGTGTAGAGTCTGTCACTCCCTACCCCAGCTGAGATATACCACCTAGACTGGGGTGTAGTCTGTCAATCCCAGCTGAGGTATACCACCTAGACTGGGGTCTCGTCTGTCACTCCCTCCAACAGCTGAGATATACCACCTACACTGGAGTGTAGAGTCTGTCATTCCTAGCTGAGATATACCATCTAGACTAGGGGGTAGAGTCTGTCACACACTACCACAGTTTAGATATACCACCTAGACTGGGGTGTATAGTCTACCACTCCCTCCAACAGCTGAGATATACCACCTAAACTGGGCTGCAGAGTCTGTCACTCCCTACCACAGCTGAGATATACCACCTAGAGAGGTGTGTAGAGTCTACCACTCCCTACCACAGCTGTGATATACCACCTAGACTGGAGTGTAGAGTCTACCGCTCCCTACCACAGCTGAGATATACCACCTACACTGGGGTGTATAGTCTACCACTCCCTACAACAGCTGAGATATACCACCTAGACAGGGGTGTATAGTCTACCACTCCCTACCACAACTGAGATAAACCATCCCTAAACTGGTGTGTAGAGTCTACCACTCCCTACCACAGCTGTGATATACCACCTAGACTGGAGTGTAGAGTTTGTCATTCCCAGCTGAGATATAACCCCTAGACTGGGGTGTAGAGTCTACGACTCCCTACCACAGCTGAGATATACCACCTACACTGGGGTGTGGAGTCTTTCATTCCCAGCTGAAATATCCCACCTAGACTGGGGTGTTTGAGTGTGACACTCCCTACCACAGCTGAGAAATACCACCTAGACAGGGGTGTGGAGTCTGTAACTCCCAGGTGAGATATACCACCTAGACTGGGGTGTAGAGTCTGTCACTCCCTACCCCAATTGAGATATACCACCTAGACTGGGGTGTAGTCTGTCAATCCCAGCTGAGGTATACCACCTAGACTGGGGTCTCGTCTGTCACTCCCTCCAACAGCTGAGATATACCACCTAGACTGGGGTGTAGAGTCTGTCACTGCCAGCTGAGATATACCACCTAGACAGGGGTGTAGAGTCTACCACTCCCTACCACAGCTGAGATATACCACCTAGACTGGGGTGTAGAGTCTGTCACTCCCTACCCCAGCTGAGGTATACCACCTAGACTGGAGTGTAGAGTCTGTCATTCCCAGCTGAGATATACCATCAAGACTAGGGGGTAGAGTCTGTCACACACTACCACAGTTTAGATATACCACCTAAACTGGGGTGTAGAGTGTCACTCACTACCACAGCTGAGATATACCACCTGGACTGGGGTATAAAGTCTACCACTGCCTACCACAGCTGAGATATACCACCTAGGCTGGGGTGTAGTCTGTCACTCCCTACCCCAATTGAGATATACCACCTAGACTGGGGTGTAGTCTGTCAATCCCAGCTGAGGTATACCACCTAGACTGGGGTCTCGTCTGTCACTCCCTCCAACAGCTGAGATATACCACCTAGACTGGGGTGTAGAGTCTGTCACTCCCAGCTGAGATATACCACCTAGACAGGGGTGTAGAGTCTGTCACTCCCAGCTGAGATATACCACCTAGACAGGGGTGTAGAGTCTACCACTCCCTACCACAGCTGAGATATACCACCTAGACTGGGGTGTAGAGTCTGTCACTCCCTACCCCAGCAGAGATATACCACCTAGACTGGGGTGTAGTCTGTCAATCCCAGCTGAGTTATACCACCTAGACTGGGGTCTCGTCTGTCACTCCCTCCAACAGCTGAGATATACCACCTACACTGGAGTGTAGAGTCTGTCATTCCTAGCTGAGATATACCATCTAGACTAGGGGGTAGAGTCTGTCACACACTACCACAGTTTAGATATACCACCTAGACTGGGGTGAATAGTCTACCACTCCCTCCAACAGCTGAGATATACCACCTAAACTGGGCTGCAGAGTCTGTCACTCCCTAACACATCTGAGATATACCACCCCTAGACGTGGGTGTAGAGTCTACCACTCCTGAGATATCCCACCTAGACTGGGGTGTAGAGTCTGTCACTCCCTACCACAGCTGAGATATACCACCTAGAGAGGTGTGTAGAGTCTACCACTCCCTACCACAGCTGTGATATACCACCTAGACTGGAGTGTAGAGTCTACCGCTGCCTACCACAGCTGAGATATACCACCTACACTGGGGTGTATAGTCAACCACTCCCTACAACAGCTGAGATATACCACCTAGACAGGGGTGTATAGTCTACCACTCCCTACCACAACTGAGATATACCATCCCTAAACTGGCGTGTAGAGTCTACCACTCCCTACCACAGCTGTGATATACCACCTAGACTGGAGTGTAGAGTTTGTCATTCCCAGCTGAGATATAACCCCTAGACTGGGGTGTAGAGTCTACGACTCCCTACCACAGATGAGATATACCACCTACACTGGGGTGTGGAGTCTTTCATTCCCAGCTGAAATATCCCACCTAGACTGGGGTGTAGAGTGTGACACTCCCTACCACAGCTGAGAAATACCACCTAGACAGGGGTGTGGAGTCTGTAACTCCCAGGTGAGATATACCACCTAGACTGGGGTGTAGAATCTACCACTCCCTCCAACTGCTTAGATATACCACCTAGACTGGGGTGTAGAGTCTGTCACTCCCTACCACAGCTGAGATATACCACCTAGACTAGGGTGTAGAATCTACCACTCCCTCCAACTGCTTAGATATACCACCTAGACTGGGGTGTAGAGTCTACCACTCCCTACCACAGCTTAGATATACCACCTAGACTGGGGAGTAGAGTCTACCACTCCCTACCACAGCTTAGATATACCACCTAGACTGGGGTGTAGAGTCTACCACTCCCTACCATAGCTGAGATATACCACCTAGACAGGGGTGTAGAGTCTATCACTCCCTACCACAGCTGAGATATACCACCTAAACTGGGGTGTGGAGTCTGTCACTCCCAGGTGAGATATACCACCTAGACTGGGGTGTAGAGTCTGGCACTCCCTAACACAGCTGAGATATACCACCAAAACTGGGGTGTAGTCTGTCACTCCCTACCACAGCTGAGATATATCACCTAGACTGGGGTGTATAGTCTACCACTCCCTCCAACAGCTGAGATATACCACTTAAACTGGGGTGTAGAGTCTACCACTCCCTACCACAGCTGAGATATACCACCTAAACTGGGGTGTAGAGTGTCACTCACTACCACAGCTGAGATATACCACCTGGACTGGGTTATAAAGTCTACCACTGCCTACCACAGCTGAGATATACCACCTAGACTGGGGTGTAGAGTCTGTCACTCCCTACCCCAATTGAGATATACCACCTAGACTGGGGTGTAGTCTGTCAATCCCAGCTGAGGTATACCACCTAGACTGGGGTCTCGTCTGTCACTCCCTCCAACAGCTGAGATATACCACCTAGACTGGGGTGTAGAGTCTGTCACTGCCAGCTGAGATATACCACCTAGACAGGGGTGTAGAGTCTACCACTCCCTACCACAGCTGAGATATACCACCTAGACTGGGGTGTAGAGTCTGTCACTCCCTACCCCAGCTGAGATATACCACCTAGACTGGGGTGTAGTCTGTCAATCCCAGCTGAGGTATACCACCTAGACTGGGGTCTCGTCTGTTACTCCTCCAACACCTGAGATATACCACCTACACTGGAGTGTAGAGTCTGTCATTCCCAGCTGAGATATACCATCAAGACTAGGGGGTAGAGTCTGTCACACACTACCACAGTTTAGATATACCACCTAAACTGGGGTGTAGAGTGTCACTCACTACCACAGCTGAGATATACCACCTGGACTGGGGTATAAAGTCTACCACTGCCTACCACAGCTGAGATATACCACCTAGGCTGGGGTGTAGTCTGTCACTCCCTACCCCAATTGAGATATACCACCTAGACTGGGGTGTAGTCTGTCAATCCCAGCTGAGGTATACCACCTAGACTGGGGTCTCGTCTGTCACTCCCTCCAACAGCTGAGATATACCACCTAGACTGGGGTGTAGAGTCTGTCACTCCCAGCTGAGATATACCACCTAGACAGGGGTGTAGAGTCTGTCACTCCCAGCTGAGATATACCACCTAGACAGGGGTGTAGAGTCTACCACTCCCTACCACAGCTGAGATATACCACCTAGACTGGGGTGTAGAGTCTGTCACTCCCTACCCCAGCAGAGATATACCACCTAGACTGGGGTGTAGTCTGTCAATCCCAGCTGAAGTATACCACCTAGACTGGGGTCTCGTCTGTCACTCCCTCCAACAGCTGAGATATACCACCTACACTGGAGTGTAGAGTCTGTCATTCCTAGCTGAGATATACCATCTAGACTAGGGGGTAGAGTCTGTCACACACTACCACAGTTTAGATATACCACCTAGACTGGGGTGAATAGTCTACCACTCCCTCCAACAGCTGAGATATACCACCTAAACTGGGCTGCAGAGTCTGTCACTCCCTAACACATCTGAGATATACCACCCCTAGACGTGGGTGTAGAGTCTACCACTCCTGAGATATCCCACCTAGACTGGGGTGTAGAGTCTGTCACTCCCTACCACAGCTGAGATATACCACCTAGAGAGGTGTGTAGAGTCTACCACTCCCTACCACAGCTGTGTTATACCACCTAGACTGGAGTGTAGAGTCTACCGCTGCCTACCACAGCTGAGATATACCACCTACACTGGGGTGTATAGTCAACCACTCCCTACAACAGCTGAGATATACCACCTAGACAGGGGTGTATAGTCTACCACTCCCTACCACAACTGAGATATACCATCCCTAAACTGGCGTGTAGAGTCTACCACTCCCTACCACAGCTGTGATATACCACCTAGACTGGAGTGTAGAGTTTGTCATTCCCAGCTGAGATATAACCCCTAGACTGGGGTGTAGAGTCTACGACTCCCTACCACAGCTGAGATATACCACCTACACTGGGGTGTGGAGTCTTTCATTCCCAGCTGAAATATCCCACCTAGACTGGGGTGTAGAGTGTGACACTCCCTACCACAGCTGAGAAATACCACCTAGACAGGGGTGTGGAGTCTGTAACTCCCAGGTGAGATATACCACCTAGACTGGGGTGTAGAATCTACCACTCCCTCCAACTGCTTAGATATACCACCTAGACTGGGGTGTAGAGTCTGTCACTCCCTACCACAGCTGAGATATACCACCTAGACTAGGGTGTAGAATCTACCACTCCCTCCAACTGCTTAGATATACCACCTAGACTGGGGTGTAGAGTCTACCACTCCCTACCACAGCTTAGATATACCACCTAGACTGGGGAGTAGAGTCTACCACTCCCTACCACAGCTTAGATATACCACCTAGACTGGGGTGTAGAGTCTACCACTCCCTACCATAGCTGAGATATACCACCTAGACAGGGGTGTAGAGTCTATCACTCCCTACCACAGCTGAGATATACCACCTAAACTGGGGTGTGGAGTCTGTCACTCCCAGGTGAGATATACCACCTAGACTGGGGTGTAGAGTCTGGCACTCCCTAACACAGCTGAGATATACCACCAAAACTGGGGTGTAGTCTGTCACTCCCTACCACAGCTGAGATATATCACCTAGACTGGGGTGTATAGTCTACCACTCCCTCCAACAGCTGAGATATACCACTTAAACTGGGGTGTAGAGTCTACCACTCCCTACCACAGCTGAGATATACCACCTAAACTGGGGTGTAGAGTGTCACTCACTACCACAGCTGAGATATACCACCTGGACTGGGTTATAAAGTCTACCACTGCCTACCACAGCTGAGATATACCACCTAGACTGGGGTGTAGAGTCTGTCACTCCCTACCCCAATTGAGATATACCACCTAGACTGGGGTGTAGTCTGTCAATCCCAGCTGAGGTATACCACCTAGACTGGGGTCTCGTCTGTCACTCCCTCCAACAGCTGAGATATACCACCTAGACTGGGGTGTAGAGTCTGTCACTGCCAGCTGAGATATACCACCTAGACAGGGGTGTAGAGTCTACCACTCCCTACCACAGCTGAGATATACCACCTAGACTGGGGTGTAGAGTCTGTCACTCCCTACCCCAGCTGAGATATACCACCTAGACTGGGGTGTAGTCTGTCAATCCCAGCTGAGGTATACCACCTAGACTGGGGTCTCGTCTGTTACTCCTCCAACACCTGAGATATACCACCTACACTGGAGTGTAGAGTCTGTCATTCCCAGCTGAGATATACCATCAAGACTAGGGGGTAGAGTCTGTCACACACTACCACAGTTTAGATATACCACCTAAACTGGGGTGTAGAGTGTCACTCACTACCACAGCTGAGATATACCACCTGGACTGGGGTATAAAGTCTACCACTGCCTACCACAGCTGAGATATACCACCTAGACTGGGGTGTAGTCTGTCACTCCCTACCCCAATTGAGATATACCACCTAGACTGGGGTGTAGTCTGTCAATCCCAGCTGAGGTATACCACCTAGACTGGGGTCTCGTCTGTCACTCCCTCCAACAGCTGAGATATACCACCTACACTGGAGTGTAGAGTCTGTCATTCCTAGCTGAGATATACCATCTAGACTAGGGGGTAGAGTCTGTCACACACTACCACAGTTTAGATATACCACCTAGACTGGGGTGTATAGTCTACCACTCCCTCCAACAGCTGAGATATACCACCTAAACTGGGCTGCAGAGTCTGTCACTCCCTAACACATCTGAGATATACCACCCCTAGACTTGGGTGTAGAGTCTACCACTCCTGAGATATCCCACCTAGACTGGGGTGTAGAGTCTGTCACTCCCTACCACAGCTGAGATATACCACCTAGAGAGGTGTGTAGAGTCTACCACTCCCTACCACAGCTGTGATATACCACCTAGACTGGAGTGTAGAGTCTACCGCTCCCTACCACAGCTGAGATATACCACCTACACTGGGGTGTATAGTCTACCACTCCCTACAACAGCTGAGATATACCACCTAGACAGGGGTGTATAGTCTACCACTCCCTACCACAACTGAGATATACCATCCCTAAACTGGCGTGTAGAGTCTACCACTCCCTACCACAGCTGTGATATACCACCTAGACTGGAGTGTAGAGTTTGTCATTCCCAGCTGAGATATAACCCCTAGACTGGGGTGTAGAGTCTACGACTCCCTACCACAGCTGAGATATACCACCTACACTGGGGTGTGGAGTCTTTCATTCCCAGCTGAAATATCCCACCTAGACTGGGGTGTAGAGTGTGACACTCCCTACCACAGCTGAGAAATACCACCGAGACAGGGGTGTGGAGTCTGTAACTCCCAGGTGAGATATACCACCTAGACTGGGGTGTAGAATCTACCACTCCCTCCAACTGCTTAGATATACCACCTAGACTGGGGTGTAGAGTCTACCACTCCCTACCACAGCTTAGATATACCACCTAGACTGGGGAGTAGAGTCTACCACTCCCTACCACAGCTGAGGTATACCACCTAAACTGGGGTGTAGAGTCTGTCACTCCCTACCACAGCTGAGATATATCACCTAGACTGGGGTGTATAGTCTACCACTCCCTCCAACAGCTGAGATATACCACTTAAACTGGGGTGTAGAGTCTGGCACTCCCTACCACAGCTGAGATATACCACCTCGACGGGAGTGTAGAGTCTGTTACTCCTTACCACAACTGAGATATACCACCTACACAGGGGTGTGGAATCTGTCACTGCTAGGTTAGATATACCATCTAGACTGTGGTGTAGAGTCTACCACTCCCTACCGCAGCTGAGATGTACCACCTAGACAGGGGTGTAAACTCTGTCACTCCCTCCAACAGCTGAGATATACCACCTAGGCTGGGGTGTAGAGTCTGTCACTCCCTACCACAGCTGAGATATACCACCTAGACTGTGGTGTAGAGTCTGTCACTCCCTACCACAACTGAGATATACCACCTCGACAGGGGTCTAGTCTGTCACTCCCTACCACAGCTGAGATATACCACCTAGACTAGAGTGTAGAGTCTGTCACTCCCTCCAACAGCTTAGATATACCACCTAGACTGGGGTGTAGAGTATGTCACACCCTACCACAGTTTAGATATACCACCTAGACTGGGGTGTATAGTCTACCACTCCCTCCAACAGCTGAGATATACCACCTAAACTGGGGTGTAGAATCTGTCACTCCCTACCACAACTGAGATATACCACCCCTAGACTGGGGTGTAGAGTCCGTCACTCCCAGCTTAGATATACCACCTAGACAGGGGTGTAGAGTCTACCACTCCCTACCACAACTGAGATATACCACCTACACTGGAGTGTAGAGTGTCATTGCCAGCTGAGATATACGACCTAGACTGGGGTGTAGAGTCTGTGACTCCCTACCACAGCTGAGATATACCACCTAAACTGGGGTGTAGAATCTAGCACTCCCTCCAACTGCTTAAATATACCACCTAGACTAGGGTGTAGAGTCTACCACTCCCTACCACAGCTGAGATATACCACCTAGACAGGGGTGTACAGTCTGTGACTCCCTACCACAGCTGAGTTAAACCACCTAGACAGGGGTGTAGAGTCTGTCACACCCTACCACAGCTTAGATATACCACCTAGACTGGGGTGTAGAGTCTGTGACTCCCTACCACAGCTGAGTTAAACCACCTAGACAGGGGTGTAGAGTCTGTCACACCCTACCACAGCTTAGATATATCACCTAGACTGGGGTGTATAGTCTACCACTCCCTCCAACAGCTGAGATATACCACCTAGACTGGGGTGTAGAATCTATCGCTCCCACCAACTGCTTAGATATACCACGTAGACTGGGGTGTAGTATGTCACTCCCTCCATCAGCTTAGATATACCACCTAGACAGGGGTGTAGAGTACCACTCCTTACCACAACTGAGATATACCATCTAGACTGGCGTGTAAAGTCTACCACTCCCTACCACAGCTGAGATATACCACCTAATCTGGGGTGTAGTCTCTGACCCCCTACCACAGCTGAGATATACCACCTAGACTGGTGTGTAGAGTCTGTGACTCCCTACCACAGCTGAGATATACCACCTAGACTGGAGTGTAGAGTCTGTGACTCCCTACCAACAACTGAGATATACCATCTAGACTGGGGAGCAGAGTCTGTCACTCCCAGCTGAAATATACCACCTAGACTGGAGTATAGAGTGTGTCACTCCCTACCACAGCTGAGATATACCACCTACACTGGGGTGCGGAGCCTGTCACTCCCAGGTGAGATATACCACCTAGACTGGGGTGTAGCATTTGTCACTCCCTCAAACAGCTGAGATATACCACCTACACTGGGGTGCAGAATCTGTCACTCCCAGGTGAGATATACCACCTAGACTGAGGTGTAGCATCTGTCACTCCCTCAAACAGCTTAGGTATACCACAGACTGGGGTGTAGAGTCTGTCACTCACTACCACAACTGACATATACAACCTAAACTGTGGTGTAGAGTCTGGCACTCCCTGCCACAGCTGAGATATACCACCTACACTGGGGTGCAGAATCTGTCACTCCCAGGCGAGATATACCACCTAGACTGGGGTGTAGAGTCTGTCACTCACTACCACAACTGACATATACAACCTAAACTGTGGTGTAGAGTCTGGCACTCCCTACCACAGCTGAGATGTACCACCTACACTGGAGTGCAGAATCTGTCACTCCCAGGTGAGATATACCACCTATACTGGGGTGCAAAGTCGAACACTCCCTACCACAGCTGAGATATACCACCTAGACTGGGGTGTAGAATCTACCACTCCCTCCAACTGCTTAGATATACCACCTAGACTGGGGTGTAATCTGTCACTCCCTCCGTCAGCTTAGATATACAACCTAGACAGGGGTGCAGAGTCTGTGACTCCCTACCACAGCTGAGATATACCAGCTAGACAGGGGTGTAAAATCTGTCACACCCTACCACAGCTTAGATATACCAGCTAGACAGGGGTGTAGCTTCTACCACTCCCTACCACCACTGAGATATACCACCTAGACTGGGGTGTAGAGTCTGTGACTCCCTACCACAGCTGAGATATACCACCTAGACTGGAGTGTAGAATCTACCACTCCCTGCCACAGCAGAGATATACCACCTACACTGGAGCGTAGAATCTGTGATTCCCAGCTGTGATACACCACCTAGACTGGGGTGTATAGTCTACCACTCCCTACCACAGCTGAGATATACCACCTAGACTGGGGTGTAGTCTGTCACTCCCTCCATCAGCTGAGATATACCACCTAGACTGGGTTGTAGTTTGTCACTCCCTACCACAGCTGAAATATACCACCTAGACAGGGGCGTATTCTGTCACTCCCTACCACAGCTGAGATATACCACCTAGACTGGGGTGTAGAGTCTACCACTCCCTACCACAGCTGAGATATACCACCCAGACTGGGGTGTAGAGTCTGTCATTCCCGGCTGAAATATACCACCTACACTGGGGTGTAGAGTGTGTCACTCCCTACCACAGCTGAGATATACCACCTAGACAGGGGTTTACAGTCTACCACTCCCTACCACAACTGAGATATACCACCTAGACTGGGGTGTAGAGTCTGTCACTCCCAGCTGAAATATGCCACCTAGACTGGGGTGCAGACTGTGTCACTCCCTACCACAGCTGAGAAGTACCACCTAGTCAAGGGTGTAGAGTCTGTCACTCCCTACCACAGCTGAGATATACCACCTAGACTGGGGTGTAGAGTCTGTCACTCCCTACCACTGCTGAGATATACCACCTAGACTGGGGTGTAAAGTCTGTCACTCCCTACCATAGCTGAAATATACCACATAGACTGGGGTGTAGAGTCTGTCACTCCCTACCACAGCTGAGATATACCACCTAGACTGGGGTGTAGAATCTACCACTCGCTCCAACTGCTTAGATACACCACCTAGACTGGGGTGTAGAGTCTGTCACTCCCTACCACAACTGAGATATACCACCTAGACTGGGGTGTAGAGTCTGTCATTCCCAGCTGAATATATACCACCTAGACTGGGTGTAGTCTACCATTCCCTACCACAGCAGAGATATACCACCTAGACAAGGGTTTAGAGTCTACCACTCCCTACCACAACTGAGATATACCACCTAGACTGGGGTGTAGAGTGTGTCACTCCCTAACACAGCTGAGAAATACCACCTAGACTGGGCTGTAGAGTCTACCACTCCCTACCACAACTGAGATATACCACCTAGACAGGGTGTACAGTCTACCACACCCTACCACCGCTGAGATATACCACCTACACTGGAGTGTACAGTTTGTCATTCCCAGCTGAGATATACCACCTAGACAGGGGTGTAGTCTGGCACTCCCTACCACAGCTGAGATATACCACCTAGACTGGGGTGTGGAGTCTGTCACTCCCTCCCACAGCTGAGATATACCACCTAAATTGGGGTCTAGAGTATGGCACTCCCTAATACAGCTGAGATATATCACCTAAACTGGGGTCTAATCTGTCACTCCCTACCACAGCTGAGGTATACCACCTACATTGGGGTGTAGACTATGTCACTCCCTCCAACAGCTGAGATATACCACCTAAACCGGGTTGTAGCGTCCGTCACACCCTACCACAGCTGAGATATACCACCTAGATTGGGGTGTAGAGTCTACCACTCCCTACCACAGCTGAGATATACCACCTACACTGGAGTGTAGAGTCTGTCATTCCCAGCTGAGATATACCACCTAGACAAGGGTGTAGTCTGTCACTCCCTATCACAGCTGAGATATACCACCTACACTGGGGTGTAGAGTCTGGCACTCCCTAACAAAGCTGAGATATACCACCTAGATTGGGCTGTAGTCTGTCACTCCCTACCACAGCTGAGATATACCACCTAGATTGGGGTATAGTCTGTCACTCCCTCCATCAGCTGAGATATACCACCTAGACTGGGGTGTAGAGTCTACTACTCCCTCCAACAGCTTAGATATACCACCTAGACTGGGGTGTAGAGTATGTCACACCCTAACACAACTGAGATATACCACCTAGACAGGGGTGTAGAGTCTACCACTCCCTACCACACCTGAGATATACCACCTAGACTGGGGTGTAGAGTCTGTCACTCCCTACCACAGCTGAGATATACCACCTAGACTGGGGTGTAGAGTCAACCACTCCCTACCACAGCTGAGATATACCACCGACACTGGAGTGTAGAGTCTGTCATTCCCAGCTGAGATATACCACCTAGACAGGGGTTTAGAGTCTGTCACTCCCTCCAACAGCTGAGATATACCACCTAGACTGGGGTGTAGAGTCTGTCACACCCTAACACAGCTTAGATATACCACGTAGACTGGGGTGTAGTATGTCACTCCCTCCATCAGCTTAGATATACCACCTAGACAGGGGTGTAGAGTACCACTCCTTACCACAACTGAGATATACCATCTAGACTGGCGTGTAAAGTCTACCACTCCCTACCACAGCTGAGATATACCACCTAATCTGGGGTGTAGTCTCTGACCCCCTACCACAGCTGAGATATACCACCTAGACTGGTGTGTAGAGTCTGTGACTCCCTACCACAGCTGAGATATATCACCTAGACTGGAGTGTAGAGTCTGTGACTCCCTACCACAGCTGAGATATACCACCTAGACTGGTGTGTAGAGTCTGTGACTCCCTACCACAGCTGAGATATATCACCTAGACTGGGGTGTATAGTCTACCACTCCCTCCAACAGCTGAGATACCACTTAAACTGGGGTGTAGAGTCTGGCACTCCCTACCACAGCTGAGATATACCACCTAGACGGGAGTGTAGAGTCTGTTACTCCTTACCACAACTGAGATATACCACCTACACAGGGGTGTGGAATCTGTCACTGCTAGGTTAGATAAACCATCTAGACTGTGGTGTAGAGTCTACCACTCCCTACCGCAGCTGAGATGTACCACCTAGACAGGGGTGTAAACTCTGTCACTCCCTCCAACAGCTGAGATATACCACCTAGGCTGGGGTGTAGAGTCTGTCACTCCCTACCACAGCTGAGATATACCACCTAGACTGTGGTGTAGAGTCTGTCACTCCCTACCACAACTGAGATATACCACCTCGACAGGGGTCTAGTCTGTCACACTCTACCACAGCTGAGATATACCACCTAGACTAGAGTGTAGAGTCTGTCACTCCCTCCAACAGCTTAGATATACCACCTAGACTGGGGTGTAGAGTATGTCACACCCTACCACAGTTTAGATATACCACCTAGACTGGGGTGTATAGTCTACCACTCCCTCCAACAGCTGAGATATACCACCTAAACTGGGGTGTAGAATCTGTCACTCCCTACCACAACTGAGATATACCACCCCTAGACTGGGGTGTAGAGTCCGTCACTCCCAGCTTAGATATACCACCTAGACAGGGGTGTAGAGTCTACCACTCCCTACCACAACTGAGATATACCACCTACACTGGAGTGTAGAGTGTCATTGCCAGCTGAGATATACGACCTAGACTGGGGTGTAGAGTCTGTGACTCCCTACCACAGCTGAGATATACCACCTAAACTGGGGTGTAGAATCTAGCACTCCCTCCAACTGCTTAAATATACCACCTAGACTAGGGTGTAGAGTCTACCACTCCCTACCACAGCTGAGATATACCACCTAGACAGGGGTGTACAGTCTGTGACTCCCTACCACAGCTGAGTTAAACCACCTAGACAGGGGTGTAGAGTCTGTCACACCCTACCACAGCTTAGATATACCACCTAGACTGGGGTGTAGAGTCTGTCACTCCCACCAACAGCTTAGATATACCACCTAGACTGGGGTGTAGAGTCTGTGACTCCCTACCACAGCTGAGTTATACCACCTAGACAGGGGTGTAGAGTCTGTCACACCCTACCACAGCTTAGATATATCACCTAGACTGGGGTGTATAGTCTACCACTCCCTCCAACAGCTGAGATATACCACCTAGACTGGGGTGTAGAATCTACCGCTCCCACCAACTGCTTAGATATACCACGTAGACTGGGGTGTAGTATGTCACTCCCTCCATCAGCTTAGATATACCACCTAGACAGGGGTGTAGAGTACCACTCCTTACCACAACTGAGATATACCATCTAGACTGGCGTGTAAAGTCTACCACTCCCTACCACAGCTGAGATATACCACCTAATCTGGGGTGTAGTCTCTGACCCCCTACCACAGCTGAGATATACCACCTAGACTGGTGTGTAGAGTCTGTGACTCCCTACCACAGCTGAGATATACCACCTAGACTGGAGTGTAGAGTCTGTGACTCCCTACCAACAACTGAGATATACCATCTAGACTGGGGAGCAGAGTCTGTCACTCCCAGCTGAAATATACCACCTAGACTGGAGTATAGAGTGTGTCACTCCCTACCACAGCTGAGATATACCACCTACACTGGGGTGCGGAGCCTGTCACTCCCAGGTGAGATATACCACCTAGACTGGGGTGTAGCATTTGTCACTCCCTCAAACAGCTGAGATATACCACCTACACTGGGGTGCAGAATCTGTCACTCCCAGGTGAGATATACCACCTAGACTGAGGTGTAGCATCTGTCACTCCCTCAAACAGCTTAGGTATACCACAGACTGGGGTGTAGAGTCTGTCACTCACTACCACAACTGACATATACAACCTAAACTGTGGTGTAGAGTCTGGCACTCCCTGCCACAGCTGAGATATACCACCTACACTGGGGTGCAGAATCTGTCACTCCCAGGCGAGATATACCACCTAGACTGGGGTGTAGAGTCTGTCACTCCCTACCACAGCTGAGATATACCACCTAGAGAGGTGTGTAGAGTCTACCACTCCCTACCACAGCTGTGATATACCACCTAGACTGGAGTGTAGAGTCTACCGCTCCCTACCACAGCTGAGATATACCACCTACACTGGGGTGTATAGTCTACCACTCCCTACAACAGCTGAGATATACCACCTAGACAGGGGTGTATAGTCTACCACTCCCTACCACAACTGAGATATACCATCCCTAAACTGGCGTGTAGAGTCTACCACTCCCTACCACAGCTGTGATATACCACCTAGACTGGAGTGTAGAGTTTGTCATTCCCAGCTGAGATATAACCCCTAGACTGGGGTGTAGAGTCTACGACTCCCTACCACAGCTGAGATATACCACCTACACTGGGGTGTGGAGTCTTTCATTCCCAGCTGAAATATCCCACCTAGACTGGGGTGTAGAGTGTGACACTCCCTACCACAGCTGAGAAATACCACCGAGACAGGGGTGTGGAGTCTGTAACTCCCAGGTGAGATATACCACCTAGACTGGGGTGTAGAATCTACCACTCCCTCCAACTGCTTAGATATACCACCTAGACTGGGGTGTAGAGTCTACCACTCCCTACCACAGCTTAGATATACCACCTAGACTGGGGAGTAGAGTCTACCACTCCCTACCACAGCTGAGGTATACCACCTAAACTGGGGTGTAGAGTCTGTCACTCCCTACCACAGCTGAGATATATCACCTAGACTGGGGTGTATAGTCTACCACTCCCTCCAACAGCTGAGATATACCACTTAAACTGGGGTGTAGAGTCTGGCACTCCCTACCACAGCTGAGATATACCACCTCGACGGGAGTGTAGAGTCTGTTACTCCTTACCACAACTGAGATATACCACCTACACAGGGGTGTGGAATCTGTCACTGCTAGGTTAGATATACCATCTAGACTGTGGTGTAGAGTCTACCACTCCCTACCGCAGCTGAGATGTACCACCTAGACAGGGGTGTAAACTCTGTCACTCCCTCCAACAGCTGAGATATACCACCTAGGCTGGGGTGTAGAGTCTGTCACTCCCTACCACAGCTGAGATATACCACCTAGACTGTGGTGTAGAGTCTGTCACTCCCTACCACAACTGAGATATACCACCTCGACAGGGGTCTAGTCTGTCACTCCCTACCACAGCTGAGATATACCACCTAGACTAGAGTGTAGAGTCTGTCACTCCCTCCAACAGCTTAGATATACCACCTAGACTGGGGTGTAGAGTATGTCACACCCTACCACAGTTTAGATATACCACCTAGACTGGGGTGTATAGTCTACCACTCCCTCCAACAGCTGAGATATACCACCTAAACTGGGGTGTAGAATCTGTCACTCCCTACCACAACTGAGATATACCACCCCTAGACTGGGGTGTAGAGTCCGTCACTCCCAGCTTAGATATACCACCTAGACAGGGGTGTAGAGTCTACCACTCCCTACCACAACTGAGATATACCACCTACACTGGAGTGTAGAGTGTCATTGCCAGCTGAGATATACGACCTAGACTGGGGTGTAGAGTCTGTGACTCCCTACCACAGCTGAGATATACCACCTAAACTGGGGTGTAGAATCTAGCACTCCCTCCAACTGCTTAAATATACCACCTAGACTAGGGTGTAGAGTCTACCACTCCCTACCACAGCTGAGATATACCACCTAGACAGGGGTGTACAGTCTGTGACTCCCTACCACAGCTGAGTTAAACCACCTAGACAGGGGTGTAGAGTCTGTCACACCCTACCACAGCTTAGATATACCACCTAGACTGGGGTGTAGAGTCTGTGACTCCCTACCACAGCTGAGTTAAACCACCTAGACAGGGGTGTAGAGTCTGTCACACCCTACCACAGCTTAGATATATCACCTAGACTGGGGTGTATAGTCTACCACTCCCTCCAACAGCTGAGATATACCACCTAGACTGGGGTGTAGAATCTATCGCTCCCACCAACTGCTTAGATATACCACGTAGACTGGGGTGTAGTATGTCACTCCCTCCATCAGCTTAGATATACCACCTAGACAGGGGTGTAGAGTACCACTCCTTACCACAACTGAGATATACCATCTAGACTGGCGTGTAAAGTCTACCACTCCCTACCACAGCTGAGATATACCACCTAATCTGGGGTGTAGTCTCTGACCCCCTACCACAGCTGAGATATACCACCTAGACTGGTGTGTAGAGTCTGTGACTCCCTACCACAGCTGAGATATACCACCTAGACTGGAGTGTAGAGTCTGTGACTCCCTACCAACAACTGAGATATACCATCTAGACTGGGGAGCAGAGTCTGTCACTCCCAGCTGAAATATACCACCTAGACTGGAGTATAGAGTGTGTCACTCCCTACCACAGCTGAGATATACCACCTACACTAGGGTGCGGAGCCTGTCACTCCCAGGTGAGATATACCACCTAGACTGGGGTGTAGCATTTGTCACTCCCTCAAACAGCTGAGATATACCACCTACACTGGGGTGCAGAATCTGTCACTCCCAGGTGAGATATACCACCTAGACTGAGGTGTAGCATCTGTCACTCCCTCAAACAGCTTAGGTATACCACAGACTGGGGTGTAGAGTCTGTCACTCACTACCACAACTGACATATACAACCTAAACTGTGGTGTAGAGTCTGGCACTCCCTGCCACAGCTGAGATATACCACCTACACTGGGGTGCAGAATCTGTCACTCCCAGGCGAGATATACCACCTAGACTGGGGTGTAGAGTCTGTCACTCACTACCACAACTGACATATACAACCTAAACTGTGGTGTAGAGTCTGGCACTCCCTACCACAGCTGAGATGTACCACCTACACTGGAGTGCAGAATCTGTCACTCCCAGGTGAGATATACCACCTATACTGGGGTGCAAAGTCGAACACTCCCTACCACAGCTGAGATATACCACCTAGACTGGGGTGTAGAATCTACCACTCCCTCCAACTGCTTAGATATACCACCTAGACTGGGGTGTAATCTGTCACTCCCTCCGTCAGCTTAGATATACAACCTAGACAGGGGTGCAGAGTCTGTGACTCCCTACCACAGCTGAGATATACCAGCTAGACAGGGGTGTAAAATCTGTCACACCCTACCACAGCTTAGATATACCAGCTAGACAGGGGTGTAGCTTCTACCACTCCCTACCACCACTGAGATATACCACCTAGACTGGGGTGTAGAGTCTGTGACTCCCTACCACAGCTGAGATATACCACCTAGACTGGAGTGTAGAATCTACCACTCCCTGCCACAGCAGAGATATACCACCTACACTGGAGCGTAGAATCTGTGATTCCCAGCTGTGATACACCACCTAGACTGGGGTGTATAGTCTACCACTCCCTACCACAGCTGAGATATACCACCTAGACTGGGGTGTAGTCTGTCACTCCCTCCATCAGCTGAGATATACCACCTAGACTGGGTTGTAGTTTGTCACTCCCTACCACAGCTGAAATATACCACCTAGACAGGGGCGTATTCTGTCACTCCCTACCACAGCTGAGATATACCACCTAGACTGGGGTGTAGAGTCTACCACTCCCTACCACAGCTGAGATATACCACCCAGACTGGGGTGTAGAGTCTGTCATTCCCGGCTGAAATATACCACCTACACTGGGGTGTAGAGTGTGTCACTCCCTACCACAGCTGAGATATACCACCTAGACAGGGGTTTACAGTCTACCACTCCCTACCACAACTGAGATATACCACCTAGACTGGGGTGTAGAGTCTGTCACTCCCAGCTGAAATATGCCACCTAGACTGGGGTGCAGACTGTGTCACTCCCTACCACAGCTGAGAAGTACCACCTAGTCAAGGGTGTAGAGTCTGTCACTCCCTACCACAGCTGAGATATACCACCTAGACTGGGGTGTAGAGTCTGTCACTCCCTACCACTGCTGAGATATACCACCTAGACTGGGGTGTAAAGTCTGTCACTCCCTACCATAGCTGAAATATACCACATAGACTGGGGTGTAGAGTCTGTCACTCCCTACCACAGCTGAGATATACCACCTAGACTGGGGTGTAGAATCTACCACTCGCTCCAACTGCTTAGATACACCACCTAGACTGGGGTGTAGAGTCTGTCACTCCCTACCACAACTGAGATATACCACCTAGACTGGGGTGTAGAGTCTGTCATTCCCAGCTGAATATATACCACCTAGACTGGGTGTAGTCTACCATTCCCTACCACAGCAGAGATATACCACCTAGACAAGGGTTTAGAGTCTACCACTCCCTACCACAACTGAGATATACCACCTAGACTGGGGTGTAGAGTGTGTCACTCCCTAACACAGCTGAGAAATACCACCTAGACTGGGCTGTAGAGTCTACCACTCCCTACCACAACTGAGATATACCACCTAGACAGGGTGTACAGTCTACCACACCCTACCACCGCTGAGATATACCACCTACACTGGAGTGTACAGTTTGTCATTCCCAGCTGAGATATACCACCTAGACAGGGGTGTAGTCTGGCACTCCCTACCACAGCTGAGATATACCACCTAGACTGGGGTGTGGAGTCTGTCACTCCCTCCCACAGCTGAGATATACCACCTAAATTGGGGTCTAGAGTATGGCACTCCCTAATACAGCTGAGATATATCACCTAAACTGGGGTCTAATCTGTCACTCCCTACCACAGCTGAGGTATACCACCTACATTGGGGTGTAGACTATGTCACTCCCTCCAACAGCTGAGATATACCACCTAAACCGGGTTGTAGCGTCCGTCACACCCTACCACAGCTGAGATATACCACCTAGATTGGGGTGTAGAGTCTACCACTCCCTACCACAGCTGAGATATACCACCTACACTGGAGTGTAGAGTCTGTCATTCCCAGCTGAGATATACCACCTAGACAAGGGTGTAGTCTGTCACTCCCTATCACAGCTGAGATATACCACCTACACTGGGGTGTAGAGTCTGGCACTCCCTAACAAAGCTGAGATATACCACCTAGATTGGGCTGTAGTCTGTCACTCCCTACCACAGCTGAGATATACCACCTAGATTGGGGTATAGTCTGTCACTCCCTCCATCAGCTGAGATATACCACCTAGACTGGGGTGTAGAGTCTACTACTCCCTCCAACAGCTTAGATATACCACCTAGACTGGGGTGTAGAGTATGTCACACCCTAACACAACTGAGATATACCACCTAGACAGGGGTGTAGAGTCTACCACTCCCTACCACACCTGAGATATACCACCTAGACTGGGGTGTAGAGTCTGTCACTCCCTACCACAGCTGAGATATACCACCTAGACTGGGGTGTAGAGTCAACCACTCCCTACCACAGCTGAGATATACCACCGACACTGGAGTGTAGAGTCTGTCATTCCCAGCTGAGATATACCACCTAGACAGGGGTTTAGAGTCTGTCACTCCCTCCAACAGCTGAGATATACCACCTAGACTGGGGTGTAGAGTCTGTCACACCCTAACACAGCTTAGATATACCACGTAGACTGGGGTGTAGTATGTCACTCCCTCCATCAGCTTAGATATACCACCTAGACAGGGGTGTAGAGTACCACTCCTTACCACAACTGAGATATACCATCTAGACTGGCGTGTAAAGTCTACCACTCCCTACCACAGCTGAGATATACCACCTAATCTGGGGTGTAGTCTCTGACCCCCTACCACAGCTGAGATATACCACCTAGACTGGTGTGTAGAGTCTGTGACTCCCTACCACAGCTGAGATATATCACCTAGACTGGAGTGTAGAGTCTGTGACTCCCTACCACAGCTGAGATATACCACCTAGACTGGTGTGTAGAGTCTGTGACTCCCTACCACAGCTGAGATATATCACCTAGACTGGGGTGTATAGTCTACCACTCCCTCCAACAGCTGAGATACCACTTAAACTGGGGTGTAGAGTCTGGCACTCCCTACCACAGCTGAGATATACCACCTAGACGGGAGTGTAGAGTCTATTACTCCTTACCACAACTGAGATATACCACCTACACAGGGGTGTGGAATCTGTCACTGCTAGGTTAGATAAACCATCTAGACTGTGGTGTAGAGTCTACCACTCCCTACCGCAGCTGAGATGTACCACCTAGACAGGGGTGTAAACTCTGTCACTCCCTCCAACAGCTGAGATATACCACCTAGGCTGGGGTGTAGAGTCTGTCACTCCCTACCACAGCTGAGATATACCACCTAGACTGTGGTGTAGAGTCTGTCACTCCCTACCACAACTGAGATATACCACCTCGACAGGGGTCTAGTCTGTCACACTCTACCACAGCTGAGATATACCACCTAGACTAGAGTGTAGAGTCTGTCACTCCCTCCAACAGCTTAGATATACCACCTAGACTGGGGTGTAGAGTATGTCACACCCTACCACAGTTTAGATATACCACCTAGACTGGGGTGTATAGTCTACCACTCCCTCCAACAGCTGAGATATACCACCTAAACTGGGGTGTAGAATCTGTCACTCCCTACCACAACTGAGATATACCACCCCTAGACTGGGGTGTAGAGTCCGTCACTCCCAGCTTAGATATACCACCTAGACAGGGGTGTAGAGTCTACCACTCCCTACCACAACTGAGATATACCACCTACACTGGAGTGTAGAGTGTCATTGCCAGCTGAGATATACGACCTAGACTGGGGTGTAGAGTCTGTGACTCCCTACCACAGCTGAGATATACCACCTAAACTGGGGTGTAGAATCTAGCACTCCCTCCAACTGCTTAAATATACCACCTAGACTAGGGTGTAGAGTCTACCACTCCCTACCACAGCTGAGATATACCACCTAGACAGGGGTGTACAGTCTGTGACTCCCTACCACAGCTGAGTTAAACCACCTAGACAGGGGTGTAGAGTCTGTCACACCCTACCACAGCTTAGATATACCACCTAGACTGGGGTGTAGAGTCTGTCACTCCCACCAACAGCTTAGATATACCACCTAGACTGGGGTGTAGAGTCTGTGACTCCCTACCACAGCTGAGTTATACCACCTAGACAGGGGTGTAGAGTCTGTCACACCCTACCACAGCTTAGATATATCACCTAGACTGGGGTGTATAGTCTACCACTCCCTCCAACAGCTGAGATATACCACCTAGACTGGGGTGTAGAATCTACCGCTCCCACCAACTGCTTAGATATACCACGTAGACTGGGGTGTAGTATGTCACTCCCTCCATCAGCTTAGATATACCACCTAGACAGGGGTGTAGAGTACCACTCCTTACCACAACTGAGATATACCATCTAGACTGGCGTGTAAAGTCTACCACTCCCTACCACAGCTGAGATATACCACCTAATCTGGGGTGTAGTCTCTGACCCCCTACCACAGCTGAGATATACCACCTAGACTGGTGTGTAGAGTCTGTGACTCCCTACCACAGCTGAGATATACCACCTAGACTGGAGTGTAGAGTCTGTGACTCCCTACCAACAACTGAGATATACCATCTAGACTGGGGAGCAGAGTCTGTCACTCCCAGCTGAAATATACCACCTAGACTGGAGTATAGAGTGTGTCACTCCCTACCACAGCTGAGATATACCACCTACACTGGGGTGCGGAGCCTGTCACTCCCAGGTGAGATATACCACCTAGACTGGGGTGTAGCATTTGTCACTCCCTCAAACAGCTGAGATGTACCACCTACACTGGGGTGCAGAATCTGTCACTCCCAGGTGAGATATACCACCTAGACTGAGGTGTAGCATCTGTCACTCCCTCAAACAGCTTAGGTATACCACAGACTGGGGTGTAGAGTCTGTCACTCACTACCACAACTGACATATACAACCTAAACTGTGGTGTAGAGTCTGGCACTCCCTGCCACAGCTGAGATATACCACCTACACTGGGGTGCAGAATCTGTCACTCCCAGGCGAGATATACCACCTAGACTGGGGTGTAGAGTCTGTCACTCACTACCACAACTGACATATACAACCTAAACTGTGGTGTAGAGTCTGGCACTCCCTACCACAGCTGAGATGTACCACCTACACTGGAGTGCAGAATCTGTCACTCCCAGGTGAGATATACCACCTAGACTGGGGTGTAGCATTTGTCACTCCCTCAAACAGCTTAGATATACCACATAGACTGGAGTGTAGAGTCTGTCACTCCCAGCTGAAATATACCACCTAGACTGGGGTGTAGAGTGTGTCATTCCATACCACAACTGAGATATACCACCTATACTGGGGTGCAAAGTCGAACACTCCCTACCACAGCTGAGATATACCACCTAGACTGGGGTGTAGAATCTACCACTCCCTCCAACTGCTTAGATATACCACCTAGACTGGGGTGTAATCTGTCACTCCCTCCGTCAGCTTAGATATACAACCTAGACAGGGGTGCAGAGTCTGTGACTCCCTACCACAGCTGAGATATACCAGCTAGACAGGGGTGTAAAATCTGTCACACCCTACCACAGCTTAGATATACCAGCTAGACAGGGGTGTAGCTTCTACCACTCCCTACCACCACTGAGATATACCACCTAGACTGGGGTGTAGAGTCTGTGACTCCCTACCACAGCTGAGATATACCACCTAGACTGGAGTGTAGAATCTACCACTCCCTGCCACAGCAGAGATATACCACCTACACTGGAGCGTAGAATCTGTGATTCCCAGCTGTGATACACCACCTAGACTGGGGTGTATAGTCTACCACTCCCTACCACAGCTGAGATATACCACCTAGACTGGGGTGTAGTCTGTCACTCCCTCCATCAGCTGAGATATACCACCTAGACTGGGTTGTAGTTTGTCACTCCCTACCACAGCTGAAATATACCACCTAGACAGGGGCGTATTCTGTCACTCCCTACCACAGCTGAGATATACCACCTAGACTGGGGTGTAGAGTCTACCACTCCCTACCACAGCTGAGATATACCACCCAGACTGGGGTGTAGAGTCTGTCATTCCCGGCTGAAATATACCACCTACACTGGGGTGTAGAGTGTGTCACTCCCTACCACAGCTGAGATATACCACCTAGACAGGGGTTTACAGTCTACCACTCCCTACCACAACTGAGATATACCACCTAGACTGGGGTGTAGAGTCTGTCACTCCCAGCTGAAATATGCCACCTAGACTGGGGTGCAGACTGTGTCACTCCCTACCACAGCTGAGAAGTACCACCTAGTCAAGGGTGTAGAGTCTGTCACTCCCTACCACAGCTGAGATATACCACCTAGACTGGGGTGTAGAGTCTGTCACTCCCTACCACTGCTGAGATATACCACCTAGACTGGGGTGTAAAGTCTGTCACTCCCTACCATAGCTGAAATATACCACATAGACTGGGGTGTAGAGTCTGTCACTCCCTACCACAGCTGAGATATACCACCTAGACTGGGGTGTAGAATCTACCACTCGCTCCAACTGCTTAGATACACCACCTAGACTGGGGTGTAGAGTCTGTCACTCCCTACCACAACTGAGATATACCACCTAGACTGGGGTGTAGAGTCTGTCATTCCCAGCTGAATATATACCACCTAGACTGGGTGTAGTCTACCATTCCCTACCACAGCAGAGATATACCACCTAGACAAGGGTTTAGAGTCTACCACTCCCTACCACAACTGAGATATACCACCTAGACTGGGGTGTAGAGTGTGTCACTCCCTAACACAGCTGAGAAATACCACCTAGACTGGGCTGTAGAGTCTACCACTCCCTACCACAACTGAGATATACCACCTAGACAGGGTGTACAGTCTACCACACCCTACCACCGCTGAGATATACCACCTACACTGGAGTGTACAGTTTGTCATTCCCAGCTGAGATATACCACCTAGACAGGGGTGTAGTCTGGCACTCCCTACCACAGCTGAGATATACCACCTAGACTGGGGTGTGGAGTCTGTCACTCCCAGGTGAGATATACCACCTAGACTGGGGTGTAGAGTCTGTCACTCCCTCCCACAGCTGAGATATACCACCTAAATTGGGGTCTAGAGTATGGCACTCCCTAATACAGCTGAGATATATCACCTAAACTGGGGTCTAATCTGTCACTCCCTACCACAGCTGAGGTATACCACCTACATTGGGGTGTAGACTATGTCACTCCCTCCAACAGCTGAGATATACCACCTAAACCGGGTTGTAGCGTCCGTCACACCCTACCACAGCTGAGATATACCACCTAGATTGGGGTGTAGAGTCTACCACTCCCTACCACAGCTGAGATATACCACCTACACTGGAGTGTAGAGTCTGTCATTCCCAGCTGAGATATACCACCTAGACAAGGGTGTAGTCTGTCACTCCCTATCACAGCTGAGATATACCACCTACACTGGGGTGTAGAGTCTGACACTCCCTAACAAAGCTGAGATATACCACCTAGATTGGGCTGTAGTCTGTCACTCCCTACCACAGCTGAGATATACCACCTAGATTGGGGTATAGTCTGTCACTCCCTCCATCAGCTGAGATATACCACCTAGACTGGGGTGTAGAGTCTACTACTCCCTCCAACAGCTTAGATATACCACCTAGACTGGGGTGTAGAGTATGTCACACCCTAACACAACTGAGATATACCACCTAGACAGGGGTGTAGAGTCTACCACTCCCTACCACACCTGAGATATACCACCTAGACTGGGGTGTAGAGTCTGTCACTCCCTACCACAGCTGAGATATACCACCTAGACTGGGGTGTAGAGTCAACCACTCCCTACCACAGCTGAGATATACCACCGACACTGGAGTGTAGAGTCTGTCATTCCCAGCTGAGATATACCACCTAGACAGGGGTTTAGAGTCTGTCACTCCCTCCAACAGCTGAGATATACCACCTAGACTGGGGTGTAGAGTCTGTCACACCCTAACACAGCTTAGATATACCACGTAGACTGGGGTGTAGTATGTCACTCCCTCCATCAGCTTAGATATACCACCTAGACAGGGGTGTAGAGTACCACTCCTTACCACAACTGAGATATACCATCTAGACTGGCGTGTAAAGTCTACCACTCCCTACCACAGCTGAGATATACCACCTAATCTGGGGTGTAGTCTCTGACCCCCTACCACAGCTGAGATATACCACCTAGACTGGTGTGTAGAGTCTGTGACTCCCTACCACAGCTGAGATATATCACCTAGACTGGAGTGTAGAGTCTGTGACTCCCTACCACAGCTGAGATATACCACCTAGACTGGTGTGTAGAGTCTGTGACTCCCTACCACAGCTGAGATATATCACCTAGACTGGGGTGTATAGTCTACCACTCCCTCCAACAGCTGAGATACCACTTAAACTGGGGTGTAGAGTCTGGCACTCCCTACCACAGCTGAGATATACCACCTAGACGGGAGTGTAGAGTCTGTTACTCCTTACCACAACTGAGATATACCACCTACACAGGGGTGTGGAATCTGTCACTGCTAGGTTAGATATACCATCTAGACTGTGGTGTAGAGTCTACCACTCCCTACCGCAGCTGAGATGTACCACCTAGACAGGGGTGTAAACTCTGTCACTCCCTCCAACAGCTGAGATATACCACCTAGGCTGGGGTGTAGAGTCTGTCACTCCCTACCACAGCTGAGATATACCACCTAGACTGTGGTGTAGAGTCTGTCACTCCCTACCACAACTGAGATATACCACCTCGACAGGGGTCTAGTCTGTCACTCCCTACCACAGCTGAGATATACCACCTAGACTAGAGTGTAGAGTCTGTCACTCCCTCCAACAGCTTAGATATACCACCTAGACTGGGGTGTAGAGTATGTCACACCCTACCACAGTTTAGATATACCACCTAGACTGGGGTGTATAGTCTACCACTCCCTCCAACAGCTGAGATATACCACCTAAACTGGGGTGTAGAATCTGTCACTCCCTACCACAACTGAGATATACCACCCCTAGACTGGGGTGTAGAGTCCGTCACTCCCAGCTTAGATATACCACCTAGACAGGGGTGTAGAGTCTACCACTCCCTACCACAACTGAGATATACCACCTACACTGGAGTGTAGAGTGTCATTGCCAGCTGAGATATACGACCTAGACTGGGGTGTAGAGTCTGTGACTCCCTACCACAGCTGAGATATACCACCTAAACTGGGGTGTAGAATCTAGCACTCCCTCCAACTGCTTAAATATACCACCTAGACTAGGGTGTAGAGTCTACCACTCCCTACCACAGCTGAGATATACCACCTAGACAGGGGTGTACAGTCTGTGACTCCCTACCACAGCTGAGTTAAACCACCTAGACAGGGGTGTAGAGTCTGTCACACCCTACCACAGCTTAGATATACCACCTAGACTGGGGTGTAGAGTCTGTCACTCCCACCAACAGCTTAGATATACCACCTAGACTGGGGTGTAGAGTCTGTGACTCCCTACCACAGCTGAGTTATACCACCTAGACAGGGGTGTAGAGTCTGTCACACCCTACCACAGCTTAGATATATCACCTTGACTGGGGTGTATAGTCTACCACCCCCTCCAACAGCTGAGATATACCACCTAGACTGGGGTGTAGAATCTACCGCTCCCACCAACTGCTTAGATATACCACGTAGACTGGGGTGTAGTATGTCACTCCCTCCATCAGCTTAGATATACCACCTAGACAGGGGTGTAGAGTACCACTCCTTACCACAACTGAGATATACCATCTAGACTGGCGTGTAAAGTCTACCACTCCCTACCACAGCTGAGATATACCACTTAATCTGGGGTGTAGTCTCTGACCCCCTACCACAGCTGAGATATACCACCTAGACTGGTGTGTAGAGTCTGTGACTCCCTACCACAGCTGAGATATACCACCTAGACTGGAGTGTAGAGTCTGTGACTCCCTACCAACAACTGAGATATACCATCTAGACTGGGGAGCAGAGTCTGTCACTCCCAGCTGAAATATACCACCTAGACTGGAGTATAGAGTGTGTCACTCCCTACCACAGCTGAGATATACCACCTACACTGGGGTGCGGAGCCTGTCACTCCCAGGTGAGATATACCACCTAGACTGGGGTGTAGCATTTGTCACTCCCTCAAACAGCTGAGATATACCACCTACACTGGGGTGCAGAATCTGTCACTCCCAGGTGAGATATACCACCTAGACTGAGGTGTAGCATCTGTCACTCCCTCAAACAGCTTAGGTATACCACAGACTGGGGTGTAGAGTCTGTCACTCACTACCACAACTGACATATACAACCTAAACTGTGGTGTAGAGTCTGGCACTCCCTGCCACAGCTGAGATATACCACCTACACTGGGGTGCAGAATCTGTCACTCCCAGGCGAGATATACCACCTAGACTGGGGTGTAGAGTCTGTCACTCACTACCACAACTGACATATACAACCTAAACTGTGGTGTAGAGTCTGGCACTCCCTACCACAGCTGAGATATACCACCTACACTGGAGTGCAGAATCTGTCACTCCCAGGTGAGATATACCACCTAGACTGGGGTGTAGCATTTGTCACTCCCTCAAACAGCTTAGATATACCACATAGACTGGAGTGTAGAGTCTGTCACTCCCAGCTGAAATATACCACCTAGACTGGGGTGTAGAGTGTGTCATTCCATACCACAACTGAGATATACCACCTACACTGGGGTGCAAAGTCGAACACTCCCTACCACAGCTGAGATATACCACCTAGACTGGGGTGTAGAATCTACCACTCCCTCCAACTGCTTAGATATACCACCTAGACTGGGGTGTAATCTGTCACTCCCTCCGTCAGCTTAGATATACAACCTAGACAGGGGTGCAGAGTCTGTGACTCCCTACCACAGCTGAGATATACCAGCTAGACAGGGGTGTAAAATCTGTCACACCCTACCACAGCTTAGATATACCAGCTAGACAGGGGTGTAGCTTCTACCACTCCCTACCACCACTGAGATATACCACCTAGACTGGGGTGTAGAGTCTGTGACTCCCTACCACAGCTGAGATATACCACCTAGACTGGAGTGTAGAATCTACCACTCCCTGCCACAGCAGAGATATACCACCTACACTGGAGCGTAGAATCTGTGATTCCCAGCTGTGATACACCACCTAGACTGGGGTGTATAGTCTACCACTCCCTACCACAGCTGAGATATACCACCTAGACTGGGGTGTAGTCTGTCACTCCCTCCATCAGCTGAGATATACCACCTAGACTGGGTTGTAGTTTGTCACTCCCTACCACAGCTGAAATATACCACCTAGACAGGGGCGTATTCTGTCACTCCCTACCACAGCTGAGATATACCACCTAGACTGGGGTGTAGAGTCTACCACTCCCTACCACAGCTGAGATATACCACCCAGACTGGGGTGTAGAGTCTGTCATTCCCGGCTGAAATATACCACCTACACTGGGGTGTAGAGTGTGTCACTCCCTACCACAGCTGAGATATACCACCTAGACAGGGGTTTACAGTCTACCACTCCCTACCACAACTGAGATATACCACCTAGACTGGGGTGTAGAGTCTGTCACTCCCAGCTGAAATATGCCACCTAGACTGGGGTGCAGACTGTGTCACTCCCTACCACAGCTGAGAAGTACCACCTAGTCAAGGGTGTAGAGTCTGTCACTCCCTACCACAGCTGAGATATACCACCTAGACTGGGGTGTAGAGTCTGTCACTCCCTACCACTGCTGAGATATACCACCTAGACTGGGGTGTAAAGTCTGTCACTCCCTACCATAGCTGAAATATACCACATAGACTGGGGTGTAGAGTCTGTCACTCCCTACCACAGCTGAGATATACCACCTAGACTGGGGTGTAGAATCTACCACTCGCTCCAACTGCTTAGATACACCACCTAGACTGGGGTGTAGAGTCTGTCACTCCCTACCACAACTGAGATATACCACCTAGACTGGGGTGTAGAGTCTGTCATTCCCAGCTGAATATATACCACCTAGACTGGGTGTAGTCTACCATTCCCTACCACAGCAGAGATATACCACCTAGACAAGGGTTTAGAGTCTACCACTCCCTACCACAACTGAGATATACCACCTAGACTGGGGTGTAGAGTGTGTCACTCCCTAACACAGCTGAGAAATACCACCTAGACTGGGCTGTAGAGTCTACCACTCCCTACCACAACTGAGATATACCACCTAGACAGGGTGTACAGTCTACCACACCCTACCACCGCTGAGATATACCACCTACACTGGAGTGTACAGTTTGTCATTCCCAGCTGAGATATACCACCTAGACAGGGGTGTAGTCTGGCACTCCCTACCACAGCTGAGATATACCACCTAGACTGGGGTGTGGAGTCTGTCACTCCCAGGTGAGATATACCACCTAGACTGGGGTGTAGAGTCTGTCACTCCCTCCCACAGCTGAGATATACCACCTAAATTGGGGTCTAGAGTATGGCACTCCCTAATACAGCTGAGATATATCACCTAAACTGGGGTCTAATCTGTCACTCCCTACCACAGCTGAGGTATACCACCTACATTGGGGTGTAGACTATGTCACTCCCTCCAACAGCTGAGATATACCACCTAAACCGGGTTGTAGCGTCCGTCACACCCTACCACAGCTGAGATATACCACCTAGATTGGGGTGTAGAGTCTACCACTCCCTACCACAGCTGAGATATACCACCTACACTGGAGTGTAGAGTCTGTCATTCCCAGCTGAGATATACCACCTAGACAAGGGTGTAGTCTGTCACTCCCTATCACAGCTGAGATATACCACCTACACTGGGGTGTAGAGTCTGACACTCCCTAACAAAGCTGAGATATACCACCTAGATTGGGCTGTAGTCTGTCACTCCCTACCACAGCTGAGATATACCACCTAGATTGGGGTATAGTCTGTCACTCCCTCCATCAGCTGAGATATACCACCTAGACTGGGGTGTAGAGTCTACTACTCCCTCCAACAGCTTAGATATACCACCTAGACTGGGGTGTAGAGTATGTCACACCCTAACACAACTGAGATATACCACCTAGACAGGGGTGTAGAGTCTACCACTCCCTACCACACCTGAGATATACCACCTAGACTGGGGTGTAGAGTCTGTCACTCCCTACCACAGCTGAGATATACCACCTAGACTGGGGTGTAGAGTCAACCACTCCCTACCACAGCTGAGATATACCACCGACACTGGAGTGTAGAGTCTGTCATTCCCAGCTGAGATATACCACCTAGACAGGGGTTTAGAGTCTGTCACTCCCTCCAACAGCTGAGATATACCACCTAGACTGGGGTGTAGAGTCTGTCACACCCTAACACAGCTTAGATATACCACGTAGACTGGGGTGTAGTATGTCACTCCCTCCATCAACTTAGATATACCACCTAGACAGGGGTGTAGAGTACCACTCCTTACCACAACTGAGATATACCATCTAGACTGGCGTGTAAAGTCTACCACTCCCTACCACAGCTGAGATATACCACCTAATCTGGGGTGTAGTCTCTGACCCCCTACCACAGCTGAGATATACCACCTAGACTGGTGTGTAGAGTCTGTGACTCCCTACCACAGCTGAGATATATCACCTAGACTGGAGTGTAGAGTCTGTGACTCCCTACCACAGCTGAGATATACCACCTAGACTGGTGTGTAGAGTCTGTGACTCCCTACCACAGCTGAGATATATCACCTAGACTGGGGTGTATAGTCTACCACTCCCTCCAACAGCTGAGATACCACTTAAACTGGGGTGTAGAGTCTGGCACTCCCTACCACAGCTGAGATATACCACCTAGACGGGAGTGTAGAGTCTGTTACTCCTTACCACAACTGAGATATACCACCTACACAGGGGTGTGGAATCTGTCACTGCTAGGTTAGATATACCATCTAGACTGTGGTGTAGAGTCTACCACTCCCTACCGCAGCTGAGATGTACCACCTAGACAGGGGTGTAAACTCTGTCACTCCCTCCAACAGCTGAGATATACCACCTAGGCTGGGGTGTAGAGTCTGTCACTCCCTACCACAGCTGAGATATACCACCTAGACTGTGGTGTAGAGTCTGTCACTCCCTACCACAACTGAGATATACCACCTCGACAGGGGTCTAGTCTGTCACTCCCTACCACAGCTGAGATATACCACCTAGACTAGAGTGTAGAGTCTGTCACTCCCTCCAACAGCTTAGATATACCACCTAGACTGGGGTGTAGAGTATGTCACACCCTACCACAGTTTAGATATACCACCTAGACTGGGGTGTATAGTCTACCACTCCCTCCAACAGCTGAGATATACCACCTAAACTGGGGTGTAGAATCTGTCACTCCCTACCACAACTGAGATATACCACCCCTAGACTGGGGTGTAGAGTCCGTCACTCCCAGCTTAGATATACCACCTAGACAGGGGTGTAGAGTCTACCACTCCCTACCACAACTGAGATATACCACCTACACTGGAGTGTAGAGTGTCATTGCCAGCTGAGATATACGACCTAGACTGGGGTGTAGAGTCTGTGACTCCCTACCACAGCTGAGATATACCACCTAAACTGGGGTGTAGAATCTAGCACTCCCTCCAACTGCTTAAATATACCACCTAGACTAGGGTGTAGAGTCTACCACTCCCTACCACAGCTGAGATATACCACCTAGACAGGGGTGTACAGTCTGTGACTCCCTACCACAGCTGAGTTAAACCACCTAGACAGGGGTGTAGAGTCTGTCACACCCTACCACAGCTTAGATATACCACCTAGACTGGGGTGTAGAGTCTGTCACTCCCACCAACAGCTTAGATATACCACCTAGACTGGGGTGTAGAGTCTGTGACTCCCTACCACAGCTGAGTTATACCACCTAGACAGGGGTGTAGAGTCTGTCACACCCTACCACAGCTTAGATATATCACCTTGACTGGGGTGTATAGTCTACCACCCCCTCCAACAGCTGAGATATACCACCTAGACTGGGGTGTAGAATCTACCGCTCCCACCAACTGCTTAGATATACCACGTAGACTGGGGTGTAGTATGTCACTCCCTCCATCAGCTTAGATATACCACCTAGACAGGGGTGTAGAGTACCACTCCTTACCACAACTGAGATATACCATCTAGACTGGCGTGTAAAGTCTACCACTCCCTACCACAGCTGAGATATACCACCTAATCTGGGGTGTAGTCTCTGACCCCCTACCACAGCTGAGATATACCACCTAGACTGGTGTGTAGAGTCTGTGACTCCCTACCACAGCTGAGATATACCACCTAGACTGGAGTGTAGAGTCTGTGACTCCCTACCAACAACTGAGATATACCATCTAGACTGGGGAGCAGAGTCTGTCACTCCCAGCTGAAATATACCACCTAGACTGGAGTATAGAGTGTGTCACTCCCTACCACAGCTGAGATATACCACCTACACTGGGGTGCGGAGCCTGTCACTCCCAGGTGAGATATACCACCTAGACTGGGGTGTAGCATTTGTCACTCCCTCAAACAGCTGAGATATACCACCTACACTGGGGTGCAGAATCTGTCACTCCCAGGTGAGATATACCACCTAGACTGAGGTGTAGCATCTGTCACTCCCTCAAACAGCTTAGGTATACCACAGACTGGGGTGTAGAGTCTGTCACTCACTACCACAACTGACATATACAACCTAAACTGTGGTGTAGAGTCTGGCACTCCCTGCCACAGCTGAGATATACCACCTACACTGGGGTGCAGAATCTGTCACTCCCAGGCGAGATATACCACCTAGACTGGGGTGTAGAGTCTGTCACTCACTACCACAACTGACATATACAACCTAAACTGTGGTGTAGAGTCTGGCACTCCCTACCACAGCTGAGATATACCACCTACACTGGAGTGCAGAATCTGTCACTCCCAGGTGAGATATACCACCTAGACTGGGGTGTAGCATTTGTCACTCCCTCAAACAGCTTAGATATACCACATAGACTGGAGTGTAGAGTCTGTCACTCCCAGCTGAAATATACCACCTAGACTGGGGTGTAGAGTGTGTCATTCCATACCACAACTGAGATATACCACCTACACTGGGGTGCAAAGTCGAACACTCCCTACCACAGCTGAGATATACCACCTAGACTGGGGTGTAGAATCTACCACTCCCTCCAACTGCTTAGATATACCACCTAGACTGGGGTGTAATCTGTCACTCCCTCCGTCAGCTTAGATGTACAACCTAGACAGGGGTGCAGAGTCTGTGACTCCCTACCACAGCTGAGATATACCAGCTAGACAGGGGTGTAAAATCTGTCACACCCTACCACAGCTTAGATATACCAGCTAGACAGGGGTGTAGCTTCTACCACTCCCTACCACCACTGAGATATACCACCTAGACTGGGGTGTAGAGTCTGTGACTCCCTACCACAGCTGAGATATACCACCTAGACTGGAGTGTAGAATCTACCACTCCCTGCCACAGCAGAGATATACCACCTACACTGGAGCGTAGAATCTGTGATTCCCAGCTGTGATATACCACCTAGACTGGGGTGTATAGTCTACCACTCCCTACCACAGCTGAGATATACCACCTAGACTGGGGTGTAGACTGTCACTCCCTCCATCAGCTGAGATATACCACCTAGACTGGGTTGTAGTTTGTCACTCCCTACCACAGCTGAAATATACCACCTAGACAGGGGCGTATTCTGTCACTCCCTACCACAGCTGAGATATACCACCTAGACTGGGGTGTAGAGTCTACCACTCCCTACCACAGCTGAGATATACCACCCAGACTGGGGTGTAGAGTCTGTCATTCCCGGCTGAAATATACCACCTACACTGGGGTGTAGAGTGTGTCACTCCCTACCACAGCTGAGATATACCACCTAGACAGGGGTTTACAGTCTACCACTCCCTACCACAACTGAGATATACCACCTAGACTGGGGTGTAGAGTCTGTCACTCCCAGCTGAAATATGCCACCTAGACTGGGGTGCAGACTGTGTCACTCCCTACCACAGCTGAGAAGTACCACCTAGTCAAGGGTGTAGAGTCTGTCACTCCCTACCACAGCTGAGATATACCACCTAGACTGGGGTGTAGAGTCTGTCACTCCCTACCACTGCTGAGATATACCACCTAGACTGGGGTGTAGAATCTACCACTCGCTCCAACTGCTTAGATACACCACCTAGACTGGGGTGTAGAGTCTGTCATTCCCAGCTGAATATATACCACCTAGACTGGGTGTAGTCTACCATTCCCTACCACAGCAGAGATATACCACCTAGACAAGGGTTTAGAGTCTACCACTCCCTACCACAACTGAGATATACCACCTAGACTGGGGTGTAGAGTCTGTCACTCCCAGCTGAAATATACCACCTAGACTGGGGTGTAGAGTGTGTCACTCCCTAACACAGCTGAGAAATACCACCTAGACTGGGCTGTAGAGTCTACCACTCCCTACCACAACTGAGATATACCACCTAGACAGGGTGTACAGTCTACCACACCCTACCACAGCTGAGATATACCACCTACACTGGAGTGTACAGTTTGTCATTCCCAGCTGAGATATACCACCTAGACAGGGGTGTAGTCTGGCACTCCCTACCACAGCTGAGATATACCACCTAGACTGGGGTGTGGAGTCTATCACTCCCAGGTGAGATATACCACCTAGACTGGGGTGTAGAGTCTGTCACTCCCTCCCACAGCTGAGATATACCACCTAAATTGGGGTCTAGAGTATGGCACTCCCTAACACAGCTGAGATATATCACCTAAACTGGGGTCTAATCTGTCACTCCCTACCACAGCTGAGGTATACCACCTACATTGGGGTGTAGACTATGTCACTCCCTCCAACAGCTGAGATATACCACCTAAACCGGGTTGTAGCGTCCGTCACACCCTACCACAGCTGAGATATACCACCTAGATTGGGGTGTAGAGTCTACCACTCCCTACCACAGCTGAGATATACCACCTACACTGGAGTGTAGAGTCTGTCATTCCCAGCTGAGATATACCACCTAGACAAGGGTGTAGTCTGTCACTCCCTATCACAGCTGAGATATACCACCTACACTGGGGTGTAGAGTCTGACACTCCCTAACAAAGCTGAGATATACCACCTAGATTGGGCTGTAGTCTGTCACTCCCTACCACAACTGAGATATACCACCTAGACAGGGGTGTAGAGTCTACCACTCCCTACCACACCTGAGATATACCACCTAGACTGGGGTGTAGAGTCTGTCACTCCCTACCACAGCTGAGATATACCACCTAGACTGGGGTGTAGAGTCAACCACTCCCTACCACAGCTGAGATATACCACCGACACTGGAGTGTAGAGTCTGTCATTCCCAGCTGAGATATACCACCTAGACAGGGGTTTACAGTCTGTCACTCCCTCCAACAGCTGAGATATACCACCTAGACTGGGGTGTAGAGTCTGTCACACCCTAACACAGCTTAGATATGCCACCTAGACTGGGGTGTAGAGTCTGTCACACCCTAACGCAGCTGAGATATACCACCTACACTGGGGTGTGGAGTCTGTCACTCCCAGGTGAGATATACCACCTAAACTGGGGTGTAGAGTCTGGCACTCCCTAACACAGCTGAGATATACCAACTAAACTCGGGTGTAGTCTGCACTCCCTACCACAGCTGAGATATACCACCTAGATTGGGGTGTAGAGTCTGTCACTCCCTCCATCAGCTTAGATATACCACCTAGACTGGGGTGTAGAGTCTATCATTCCCAGCTGAGATATACCACCTAGACTAGGGTGTAGAGTCTGTCATTCCCAGCTGAGATATACCACCTAGACTGGGGTGTAGAGTGTGTGAATCCCTACCACAACTGAGATATACCACCTAGACTGGGGTGTAGTCTGTCACTCCCTGCCACAGCTGAAATATACCACCTAGACTGGGGTGTAGTCTGTCACTCCCTCCATCAGCTTAGATATACCACCTAGACTGGGGTGTAGAGTCTGTGACTCCCTACCACAGCTGAGATATACTACCTAGAATGGGGTGTAGAGTCTGTCCCTCCCTCCAACAGCTGAGATATACCACCTATACTGGGGTGTAGTGTCTGTCCTCCCTACCATAACTGTGATATACAACCTAGACAAGCGTGTAGAGTCTACCACTCTCTACCACAACTGAGATATACCACCTAGACTGGGGTGTAGAGTGTGTCACTCCCTACCACAGCTGAGATATACCACCTATACAGGGGAGTAGAGTCTACCACGCCCTACCTCAACGGAGATATAGCACTTAGACTGGGGTCTACAGTATGTCACTCCCAGCTGAAATATACCACCTACACTGGGGTGTAGAGTGTGTCACTCCCCACCACAGCTGAGAAATACCACCTAGAGTGGGCTGTAGAGACTACCACTCCCTACCACAACTGAGATATACCACCTAGACAGGGTGTAGAGTCTACCACTCCCTACCACAGCTGAGATATACCACCTGCACTGGGGTGTGGAGTCTGTCACTCCCAGGTGAGATATACCACCTAGACTGGGGTGTAGAGTCTGTCACTCCCTCCAACAGCTGAGATATACCACCTAAACTGGGGTCTAGAGTCTGGCACTCCCTAACACAGCTGAGATATACCACCTAAACTGGGGTCTAGTCTGTCACTCTCTACCACAGCTGAGGTATACCACCTACATTGGGGTGTAGCGTCTGTCACTCCCTACCAGAGCTTAGATATACCACCTAGAGTGGGGTGTAGAGTCTACCACTCCCTACCACAGCTGAGATATACCACCTAGACTGGGGTGTAGAGACTGTCACTCCCTACCACAACTGAGATATACCACCTAGACTGGGGTGTAGAGTGTGTCACTCCCTACCACAGCTGAGAAATACCACCTAGACTGGGGTGTAGAGTCTGTCACTCCCTCCATCAGCTTAGATATACCACCTAGACTGGGGTGTAGAGTCTGTCACTCCCTACCGCAGCTGAGATATACCACCTAGACTGGGGTGTAGTCTGTCACTCCCTACCACAGCTGAGATATACCACCTGGACTGGGGTCTCGAATCTACCACTCCCTCCAACTGCTTAGATATACCACCTAGACTGGGGTGTAGAGTGAGTCACTCCCTCCAACAGCTGAGATATACCACCTAGACTGGGGTGTAGAGTGAGTCACTCCCTACCACAGCTGAGATATACCACCTAGACAGGGGTGTAGAGTCTATCACTCCCTCCAACAGCTGAGATATACCACCTAAACTGGAGTGTAGAGTCTGTCATTGCCAGCTGAGATATACCACCTACACTGGGGTGTGGAGTCTGTCACTCCCTCCCACAGCTGAGATATACCACCTAAACTGGGGTCTAGAGTCTGGCACTCCCTAACACAGCTGAGATATACCACCTAGATTGGGGTATAGAGTATGTCACTCCCTCCAACAGCTGAGATATATCACCTAAACTGGGTTGTAGCGTCTGTCACTCCCTACCACAGCTGAGATATACCACCTTGATTGGGGCGTAGAGTCTACCACTCCCTACAACAGCTGAGATATACCACCTAGATTGGGCTGTAGTCTGTCACTCCCTACCACAGCTGAGATATACCACCTAGATTGGGGTATAGACTGTCACTCCCTCCATCAGCTGAGATATACCACCTAGACTGGGGTGTAGAGTCTACTACTCCCTCCAACAGCTTAGATATACCACCTAGACTGGGGTGTAGAGTGTGTCACACCCTAACACAACTGAGATATACCACCTAGACAGGGGTGTAGAGTCTACCACTCCCTACCACACCTGAGATATACCACCTAGACTGGGGTGTAGAGTCAACCACTCCCTACCACAGCTGAGATATACCACCGACACTGGAGTGTAGAGTCTGTCATTCCCAGCTGAGATATACCACCTAGACAGGGGTTTACAGTCTGTCACTCCCTCCAACAGCTGAGATATACCACCTAGACTGGGGTGTAGAGTCTGTCACACCCTAACACAGCTTAGATATGCCACCTAGACTGGGGTGTAGAGTCTGTCACACCCTAACGCAGCTGAGATATACCACCTACACTGGGGTGTGGAGTCTGTCACTCCCAGGTGAGATATACCACCTAAACTGGGGTGTAGAGTCTGGCACTCCCTAACACAGCTGAGATATACCAACTAAACTCGGGTGTAGTCTGCACTCCCTACCACAGCTGAGATATACCACCTAGATTGGGGTGTAGAGTCTGTCACTCCCTCCATCAGCTTAGATATACCACCTAGACTGGGGTGTAGAGTCTGTCATTCCCAGCTGAGATATACCACCTAGACTAGGGTGTAGAGTCTGTCATTCCCAGCTGAGATATACCACCTAGACTGGGGTGTAGAGTGTGTGAATCCCTACCACAACTGAGATATACCACCTAGACTGGGGTGTAGTCTGTCACTCCCTGCCACAGCTGAAATATACCACCTAGACTGGGGTGTAGTCTGTCACTCCCTCCATCAGCTTAGATATACCACCTAGACTGGGGTGTAGAGTCTGTGACTCCCTACCACAGCTGAGATATACTACCTAGAATGGGGTGTAGAGTCTGTCCCTCCCTCCAACAGCTGAGATATACCACCTATACTGGGGTGTAGTGTCTGTCCTCCCTACCATAACTGTGATATACAACCTAGACAAGCGTGTAGAGTCTACCACTCTCTACCACAACTGAGATATACCACCTAGACTGGGGTGTAGAGTGTGTCACTCCCTACCACAGCTGAGATATACCACCTATACAGGGGAGTAGAGTCTACCACGCCCTACCTCAACGGAGATATAGCACTTAGACTGGGGTCTACAGTATGTCACTCCCAGCTGAAATATACCACCTACACTGGGGTGTAGAGTGTGTCACTCCCCACCACAGCTGAGAAATACCACCTAGAGTGGGCTGTAGAGACTACCACTCCCTACCACAACTGAGATATACCACCTAGACAGGGTGTAGAGTCTACCACTCCCTACCACAGCTGAGATATACCACCTGCACTGGGGTGTGGAGTCTGTCACTCCCAGGTGAGATATACCACCTAGACTGGGGTGTAGAGTCTGTCACTCCCTCCAACAGCTGAGATATACCACCTAAACTGGGGTCTAGAGTCTGGCACTCCCTAACACAGCTGAGATATACCACCTAAACTGGGGTCTAGTCTGTCACTCTCTACCACAGCTGAGGTATACCACCTACATTGGGGTGTAGCGTCTGTCACTCCCTACCAGAGCTTAGATATACCACCTAGAGTGGGGTGTAGAGTCTACCACTCCCTACCACAGCTGAGATATACCACCTAGACTGGGGTGTAGAGACTGTCACTCCCTACCACAACTGAGATATACCACCTAGACTGGGGTGTAGAGTGTGTCACTCCCTACCACAGCTGAGAAATACCACCTAGACTGGGGTGTAGAGTCTGTCACTCCCTCCATCAGCTTAGATATACCACCTAGACTGGGGTGTAGAGTCTGTCACTCCCTCCATCAGCTTAGATATACCACCTAGACTGGGGTGTAGAGTCTACCACTCCCTACCGCAGCTGAGATATACCACCTAGACTGGGGTGTAGTCTGTCACTCCCTACCACAGCTGAGATATACCACCTGGACTGGGGTCTCGAATCTACCACTCCCTCCAACTGCTTAGATATACCACCTAGACTGGGGTGTAGAGTGAGTCACTCCCTCCAACAGCTGAGATATACCACCTAGACTGGGGTGTAGAGTGAGTCACTCCCTACCACAGCTGAGATATACCACCTAGACAGGGGTGTAGAGTCTATCACTCCCTCCAACAGCTGAGATATACCACCTAAACTGGAGTGTAGAGTCTGTCATTGCCAGCTGAGATATACCACCTACACTGGGGTGTGGAGTCTGTCACTCCCTCCCACAGCTGAGATATACCACCTAAACTGGGGTCTAGAGTCTGGCACTCCCTAACACAGCTGAGATATACCACCTAGATTGGGGTATAGAGTATGTCACTCCCTCCAACAGCTGAGATATACCACCTAAACTGGGTTGTAGCGTCTGTCACTCCCTACCACAGCTGAGATATACCACCTTGATTGGGGCGTAGAGTCTACCACTCCCTACAACAGCTGAGATATACCACCTACACTGGAGTGTAGAGTCTGTCATTCCCAGCTGAGATATACCACATATCCAGGGGTGTAGTCTGTCACTCCCTCCATCAGCTGAGATATACCACCTAGACTGGGGTGTAGAGTCTACCACTCCCTACCACAACTGAGATATACCACCTGGACTGGGGTGTAGAGTCCATCACTCCCTGCTGAAATATACCACCTAGACTGGGGTGTAGAGTGTGTCACTCCCCACCACAACTGAGATATACCACCTGGACTGGGGTGTAGAGTCCATCACTCCCTGCTGAAATATACCACCTAGACTGGGGTGTAGAGTGTGTCACTCCCCACCACAACTGAGATATACCACCTAGACTGGGGTGTAAAGTCTACCACTCCCTACCGCAGCTGAGATATACCACCTCGACTGGGGTGTGTAGTCTACCACTCCCTACCACAACTGAGATATACCACCTCCACTGGGGTGTGTAGTCTACCACTCCCTACCACAACTGAGATGTACCACCTAGACTAGTGTGTAGAGTCCATCACTCCCTGCTGAAATATACCACCTAGACTGGGGTGTAGAGTGTGTCACTCCCTACCACAGCTGAGATATACCACCTACACTGGGGTGTAGAGTCTGTCACTCCCAGGTGAGATGTACCACCTAGACTGGTGTGTAGAGTCTGTCACACCCTCCAACAGCTTAGATATACCACCTAGACTGGGGTGTAGAGTGTCACACCCTACCACAAATTAGATATACCACCTAGACAGGGGTATATAGACTACCACTCTCTCCAACAGCTGAGATATACCCCCTAAATTGGGGTGTAGAGTCTGTCAATCCATACCACAGCTTAGATAAACCACCTAGACTGGGGTGTAGAGTCTGTGACTCCCTACCACAGCTGAGATATACCACCTAGACTGGGGTGTAGAGTCTACCACTCCCTACCACAGCTGAGATATACCACCTAGACTGGGGTGTAGAGTCTACCACTCCCTACCACAACTGAGATATACCACCTAGACAGGGGTGTAGAGTCTACCACTCCCTACAACAACTGAGATATACCACCTAGACTGGGGTGTAGAGTGTGTCACTCCCTACCACAGCTCAGGTATACCACCTAGACTGGGGTGTAGAGTCTGTCACTCCCTACCACAGCTGAAATATACCACCTAGACTGGGGTGTAGTCTGTCACTCCCTCCATCAGCTTAGAATTACTACCTAGACTGGGGTGTAAAGTCTACCACTCCCTACCACAACTGAGATATACCACATACACTGGGGTGTGGAGTCTGTCACTCCCAGCTGAAATATACCACCTAGACTGGGGTGTAGAGTGTGTCACTCCCTATACAGCTGAAATATACCACCTAGACAGGGGTGTAAAGTGTGTCACTCTCTACCACAGCTGAGATATACCACCTACACTGAGGTGTGGAGTCTGTCACTCCCAGGTGAGATATACCACCTAGACTGGGGTGTAGAGTCTGACTCTCTACCACAGCTTAGATAAACCACCTGTACTGGGGTGTAGTCTGTCACTCTCTACCACAGCCGAGATATACCACCTAGATTGGGGAGTACAGTCTGTCACTCCCTACCACAGCCGATATATACCACCTAGATTGGGGAGTAGAGTCTGTCACTCCCTCCATCAGCTTAGATATACCACCTAGACTGGGGGGTAGAGTCTGTGACTCCCTACCACAGCATAGATATACCACCTAGACTAGGGTGTAGAGTCTACCACTCCCTACCACAGCTGAGATATACCACCTAGACTAGGGTGTAGAGTCTTCCACTCCCTACCACAGCTGAGATATACCACCTAGACTGGGGTGTAGAGTGTGTCACTCCCCACCACAACTGAGATATACCACCTAGACTAGGGTGTAGAGTCTGGCACTCCCTACCACAACTGAGATATACCACCTAGACTGGGGTGTAGAGTGTGTCATTCCCAGCTGAAATATACCACCTAGACTGGGGTGTAGAGTCTACTACTCCCTCCAACAGCTGAGATATACCACCTAAACTGGGGTGTAGAGTCTACCACTCACCACCGCAGCTGACATATACCACCCGGACTGGGGTGTAGAGTCTGTCACTCCCTACCACAACTGAGATATACCACATAGACTGGGGTTTAGAGTCTACCACTCCCTACCGCAGATGAGATATACCACCTAGACTGGGGTGTAGAGTCTGTCACTCCCTCCATCAGCTTAGATATACCACCTAGACTAGGGTGTAGAGTCTACCACTCCCTCAAACAGCTGAGATATACCACCTAGACAGGGGTGTAGAGTCTGTCACTCTCAGCTGAAATATACCACCTAAACTGGTTTGTAGCGTCTATCACTCCCTACCACAGCTGAGATATACCACCTACACTGGAGGGTAGAGTCTGTCATTCCCAGCTGAGATATACCACCTAGACTGGGGTGTAAAGTCTACCACTCCCTAGCACAGCTGAGATATACCACCTACACTGGAGGGTAGAGTCTGTCATTCCCAGCTGAGATATACCACCTAGACCGGGGTGTATAGTCTACCATTCTCTACCACAACAGAGATATACCACCTAGATAGGGGTGTAGAGTATACCACTCCCTACCACAACTGAGATATACCACCTAGACTGGAGTGAAGAGTCTGTCACTCCCAGCTGAAATATACCACCTAGACTGGGGTGTAAAGTCTACCACTCCCTACCACAGCTGAGATATACCACCTACACTGGGGTGAGGAGTCTGTCATTCCCAGCTGACATATACCACCTAGACAGGTGTGTATTCTGTCACCCCCTACCACAGCTGAGATATACCACCTACACTGGGGTGAGGAGTCTGTCACTCCCAGGTGAGATGTACCACCTAGACTGGTGTGTAGAGTCTGTCACTCCCTCCAACAGCTTAGATATACCACCTAGACTGGGGTGTAGAGTCTGTCACACCCTACCACAAATTAGATATACCACCTAGACAGGGGTATATAGACTACCACTCTCTCCAACAGCTGAGATATACCCCCTAAATTGGGGTGTAGAGTCTGTCAATCCATACCACAGCTTAGATAAACCACCTAGACTGGGGTGTAGAGTCTGTGACTCCCTACCACAGCTGAGATATACCACCTAGACTGGGGTGTAGAGTCTACCACTCCCTACCACAGCTGAGATATACCACCTAGACTGGGGTGTAGAGTCTACCACTCCCTACCACAACTGAGATATACCACCTAGACAGGGGTGTAGAGTCTACCACTCCCTACAACAACTGAGATATACCACCTAGACTGGGGTGTAGAGTGTGTCACTCCCTACCACAGCTCAGGTATACCACCTAAACTGGGGTGTAGAGTCTGTCACTCCCTACCACAGCTGAAATATACCACCTAGACTGGGGTGTAGTCTGTTACTCCCTCCATCAGCTTAGAATTACCACCTAGACTGGGGTGTAAAGTCTACCACTTCCTACCACAACTGATATATACCACATACACTGGGGTGTGGTGTCTGTCACTCCCAGCTGAAATATACCACCTAGACTGGGGTGTAGAGTGTGTCACTCCCTACCACAGCTGAAATATACCACCTAGACAGGGGTGTAGAGTGTGTAACTCCCTACCACAGCTGAGATATACCACCTACACTGAGGTGTGGAGTCTGTCACTCCCAGGTGAGATATAACACCTAGACTGGGGTGTAGAGTCTCTGACTCTCTACAACAGCTTAGATAAAGCACCTGTACTGGGGTGTAGTCTGTCACTCTCTACCACAGCCGAGATATACCACCTAGATTGGGGAGTAGAGTCTGTCACTCCCTACCACAGCCGAGATATACCACCTAGATTGGGGAGTAGAGTCTGTCACTCCCTCCATCAGCTTAGATATACCACCTAGACTGGGGGGTAGAGTCTGTGACTCCCTACCACAGCATAGATATACCACCTAGACTGGGGTGTAGAGTCTACTACTCCCTCCAACAGCTGAGATGTACCACCTAAACTGGGTCGTAGCGTCTGTCACTCCCTACCACAGCTGAGATATACCACCTAGACTAGGGTGTAGAGTCTGGCACTCACTACCACAACTGAGATATACCACCTAGACTGGGGTGTAGAGTGTGTCATTCCCAGCTGAAATATACCACCTAGACTGGGGTGTAGAGTCTACTACTCCCTCCAACAGCTGAGATATACCACCTAAACTGGGGTGTAGAGTCTACCAATCACCACCGCAGCTGACATATACCACCTGGACTGGGGTGTAGAGTCTGTCACTCCCTACCACAACTGAGATATACCACATAGACTGGGGTTTAGAGTCTACCTCTCCCTACCGCAGATGAGATATACCACCTAGATTGGGGTGTATTCTGTCACTCCCTCGATCAGCTTAGATATACCACCTAGACTGGGGTGTAGAGTCTGTCCTCCCTACCACAACTGTGATATACAACCTAGACAGGGGTGTATAGTCTACCACTTCCTACCACAACTGAGATATACCACCTAGACTGGGGTGTAGAGTGTGTCACTCCCTAGCACAGCTGAGATATACCACCTATACAGGGGTGTAGAGTCTGGCACTCCCTAACACAGCTGAGATATACCACCTAAACTGGGGTGTAGTCTGTCACTCCCTACCACAGCTGAGATATACCACCTAGATTGGGGTATAGAGTATGTCACTCCCTACAACAGCTGAGATATACCACCTAAACTGGAGTGTAGAGTCTGTCATTCCGAGCTGAGATATACCACCGAGACTGGGGTGTGTAGTCTACCACTCCCTACCACAACTGAGATATACCCCCTAGACTAGGGTGTAGAGTCTGTCATTCCCAGCTGAAATATACCACCTAGACTGGGGTGTAGAGTGTGTCACTCCCTACCACAGCTTAGATATACCACCTCGAGTGGGGTGTAGAGTCTACCACTCCCTACCACAGCTGAGATATACCACCTAGACTGGGGTGTAGAGTTTACCACTCCCTACCACAGCTGAGATATACCACCTAGATTGGGGTGTAGAGTCTCTGACTCCCTACCACAGCTGAGATATACCAACTAGACTGGGGTGTAGAGTCTGTCACTCCATACCACAGCTGATAAATACCACCTAGACAGGGGTGTAGAGTGTGTCACACCTTAGCACAGCTGAGATATACAACCTAGACTGGGGTGTAGAGTCTGTCACTCCCAGCTGAGATATACCACCTAGACAGGGGTGTAGTCTGTCACTCCCTACCACAGCTGAGATATACCACATACACTGGGGTGTGGAGTCTGTCACTCCCAGGTGAGATATACCACCTAAACTGGGGTGTAGAGTCTGGCACTCCCTAACACAGCTGAGATATACCACCTAAACTGGGGTGTAGTCTGTCACTCCCTACCACAGCTGAGATATACCACCTAGATTGGGGTATAGAGTCTGTCACTACCTACCAAAGCTGAGATATACCACATAAACTGGGGTGTATAGTCTATCACTTCCTACCACAACTGAGATATACCACCTAGACTAGGGTGTAGAGTCTGTCACTCCCAGCTGAAATATACCACCTAGACTGGGGTGTAGAGTGTGTCACTCCCTACCACAGCTGAGATATACGACCTAGACAGGGGTGTAGAGTCTCTGACTCTCTACCACAGCTGAGATATACCACCTAAACTAGGGTGTAGTCTGTCACTCCCTCCATCAGCTTAGATAAACCACCTAGACTGGGGTGTAGAGTCTGTCACTCTCTACCACAGCTGAGATATACCACCTAGACTGGGGTGTAGAGTATACCACTCCCTACCACAACTGAGATATACCACCTAGACTGGGGTGTAGAGTCTATCACTCCCTCCATCAGCTTAGATATACCACCTAGACTGGGGTGTAGAGTCTACCACTCCCTACCACAGCTGAGATATACCACCTAGACAGGGGTGTAGAGTCTGTCATTCCCAGCTGACATATACCACCTAGACAGAGTTGTAGTCTGTCACTCGCTACCACAGCTGAGATATACCACCTAACTTGGGGTGTAAAGTCTAGCACTCCCTACCACAGCTGAGATGTACCACCTAGACTGGGGTGTAGTCTGTCACTCCCTACCACAGCTGAGATATACCACCTAGATTGGGGTGTAGAGTCTGCCACTCCCTCCATCAGCTGAGATATACCACCTAGACTGGGGTGTAGTCTGTCACTCCCTACCACAGCTGAGATATACCACCTAGATTGGGGTGTAGAGTCTGCCACTCCCTCCATCAGCTGAGATATACCACCTAGACTGGGGTGTAGTCTGTCACTCCCTACTACAGCTGAGATATACCACCTAGACTGGGGTGTAGTCTGTCACTCCCTCCATCAGCTTAGATAAACCACCTAGACTGGGGTGTAGAGTCTGCCACTCCCTCCATCAGCTGAGATATACCACCTAGACTGGGGGGTAGAGTCTGTCACACCCTACCACAGCTGAGATATACCACCTACACTGGAGTGTAGAGTCTGTCACTCCCAGGTGAGATATACCACCTAGACTGGGGTATAGAGTCTACCACTCCATACCACAACTGAGATATACCACCTACACTGGGGTCTAGAGTCTACCACTCCCTACCACAGCTGATATATACCACCTACACTGGAGTGTAGAGTCTGTCATTCCCAGCTGAGATATACCACCTAGACAGGGGTGTAGTCTGTCACTCCCTACCACAGCTGAGATATACCACCTAGATTGGGGTGTAGAGTCTACCACTCGCTACCACAGCTGATATATACTACCTACACTGGAGTATAGAGTCTGTCATTCCCAGCTGAGATATACCACCTAGACTGGGGTGTAGAGTCTGACACACCCTAGCACAGCTTAGATATACCACCTATCTTGGGGTGCAAAGTCTAGCACTCCCTACCACAGCTGAGATATACCACCTAAACTGGGGTGTAGTCTGTCACTCACTCCATCAGCTTAGATAAACCACCTAGACTGGGGGGTAGAGTCTCTCACTCCCTACCACAGCTGAGATATACCACCTACACTGCAGTGTAGAGTCTGTCACACCCTACCACAGCTGAGATATACCACCTAGACAGGGGTGTAGTCTGTCACTCCCTACCACAGCTGAGATATACCACCTACACTGGGGTGTGGAGTCTGTCACTCCCAGGTGAGATATACCACGTAGACTGGGGTGTAAAGTCTACCACTCCCTACCACAACTGAGATATACCACCTAGACAGGGGTGTAGAGTATAACACTCCCTACCACAACTGAGATATACCACCTACACTGGGGTGTAGAGTCAACCACTCCCTACCACAGCTGAGATATACCACTTACACTGGAGTGTAGAGTCTGTCATTCCCAGCTGACATATACCACCTAGACAGGGTTGTATTCTGTCACTCCCTACCACAGCTGGGATATACCACCTAGACTGGGGTGTAGAGTCTGTCACACCCTACCACAGCTAAGATATACCACCTAAACTGGGGTGTAGTCTGTCACTCCCTCCATCAGCTTAGATAAACCACCTAGACTGGGGTGTAGTCTGTCACTCCCTACCACAGCTGAGATATACCACCTAGATTGGGGTATAGAGTATGTCACTCCCTCCCACAGCTGAGATGTACCACCTAGATTGGGGTGTAGTCTGTCACTCCCTACCACAGCTGAGATGTACCACCTAGATTGGGGTGTAGAGTCTACCACTCCATACCACAACTGAGATATACCACCTAGACTGGGGTCTAGAGTGTGTCACTCCCTGCCACAGCTGAGATATACCACCTAGACTGGGGTGTAGAGTCTCCCACTCCTTACCACAGTTGAGATATACCACCTAGACTGGGGTGTAGAGTCTACCACTCCCTACCACAGCTGATATATACCACCTACACTGGAGTGTAGAGTCTGTCATTCCCAGCTGAGATATACCACCTAGACTGGGGTGTAGTCTGTCACTCCCTACCACAGCTGAGATATACCACCTACACTGGGGTGTAGAGTCTGTCACTCCCGGGTGAGATATACCACCTAGACTGGGGTGTAGAGTCTGTCACACCCTACCACAGCTTAGAAATACCACCTAGACTGGGGTGTAGAGTCTGTCACTCCCTCCAACAGCTGAGATATACCACCTAAATTGGGGTGTAGAGTCTGTCAATCCATACCACAGCTTAGATAAACCACCTAGACTGGGGTGCAGTCTGTCACTCCCTACCACAACTGAGATATACTACCTAGACTGGGGTGTAGAGTCTACCACTCCCTACCACAGCTGAGATATACCACCTACACTGGGGTGTGGAGTCTGTCACTCCCAGGTGAGATATACCACCTAGACTGGGTTGTAGAGTCTGTCACTCCCTCCCACAGCTGAGAAATACCCCCTAAACTGGGGTCTAGAGTCTGGCACTCCCTAACACAGCTGAGATATACCACCTAAACTGGGGTGTAGTCTGTCACACCTTACCACAGCTGAGATATACCACCTAGATTGGGCTATAGAGTATGTCACTCCCTCCAACAGCTGGGATATACCACCTAGACTGGGTTGTAGCGTCTGTCACTCCCTACCACAGCTGAGATATACCACCTAGATTGGGGTGTAGAGTCTACCACTCCCTACAACAGCTGAGATATACCACCTACACTGGAGTGTAGAGTCTGTCATTCCGAGCTGAGACATACCAGCTAGACTGGGGTGTATAGTCTACCACTTCCTACCACAACTGAGATATACCACCTACACTAGCGTGTAGAATCTGTCAATCCCAGCTGAAATATACCACCTAGACTGGGGTGTAGAGTCTGTGACTCCCTACCACAGCTGAGATATACCACCTAGATTTGGGTGTAGAGTCTGTCACTCCCTACCACAGCTGAAATATACCACCTAGACTGGGGTGTAGAGTCTGTGACTCCCTACCACAGCTGAGATATACCACCTAGACTGGGGTGTAGAATCTACCACTCCCTCCAACTGCTTAGTTATACCACCTAGACTGGGATGTAGAGGGTGTCACTCCCTACCACAGCTGAGATATACCACCTAGATTGGGGTGTAGAGACTGTCACTCCCTCCATCAGCTTAGATATACCACCTAGACTAGGGTGTAGAGTGTACCACTCCCTCCAACAGCTGAGATATCCCACCTAGACTGGGGTGTGGAGTCTGGCATTCCCAGCTGAGATATACCACCTAGACAGGGGTGTAGAGTCTACCACTCCCTACCACAACTGAGATATACCACCTACACTGGGGTGTAGTCTGTCACTCCCTACCACAGTTGAGATATACCACCTAGACTGGGTTGTAGCGTCTGTCACTCCCTACCACAGCCGAGATATACCACCTAGACTGGGGTGTAGAGTCTGTCACTCCCAGCTGAAATATACCACCTAGACTGGGGTGTAGAGTGTGTCACTCCCTGCCACGGCTGAGATATACCACCTAGACTGGGGTGTAGCGTCTGTGACTCCCTACCACTGCTGAGATATACCACCTAGACTGGGGTGTAAAGTCTACCACTCCCTACCACAGCTGAGATATACCACCTAAACTGGGGTGTAGTCTGTCACTCCCTACCACAGCTAAGATATACCACCTAGACTGGAGTGTAGAATCTACCACTCGCTCCATCAGCTTAGATATACAACCTAGACTGGGGTGTAGAGTCTGTCACTCCCTACCACAGCTGAAATTAACCACATACACTGGGGTGTAGAGTCTGTGAGCTCCCTACCACAGCTGAGATATACCACCTAGACTGAAGTGTAGTCTGTCACTCCCTCCATCAGCTTAGATATACCACCTAGACTGGGTGTAGAGTCTACCACTCCCTACGACAGCTGAGATATACCACCTAGACTGGGGTGTAGAGTGTGTCACTCCCTACCACAGCTGAGATACACCAACTAGATTTGGGTGTAGAGTCTGTCACTCCCGACTACAGCTGAGATATACCACCTAGACTGGAGTGTAGTCTGTCACTCCCTACCACAGCTGAAATATACCACCTAGACTGGGTGTAGAGTCTACCACTCCCTACCACAGCTGAGAAATACCACCTAGACAGCGGTGTAGAGCCTGTCACTGCCTACCACAGCTGAGATATACCACCTAGATTGGGGTGTAGAGTCTGTCACTCCCTACCACAGCTGAGATATACCACCTAGACTGGGGTGTAGCGTCTACCACTCCCTACCACAGCTGAGATATACCACCTACACTGGAGTGTAGAGCCTGTCATTCCCAGCTGAGATATACCACCTAAACTGGGGTGTAGTCTGTCACTCCCTACCACAGCTGAAATATACCACCTAAACTGTGGTGTAGAATCTACCACTCCCTCCAACTGCTTAGTTATACCACCTAGACTGGGGTGTAGAGTCTGTGACTCCCTACCACAGCTGAGATATACCACCTAGACTGGGGTGTAGAGTCTGTCACTCCCTACCACAGCTGAGATATACCAACTAGACTGGGGTGTAGTCTGTCCCTCCCTCCAACTGCTTAGATATACCACCTAGACTGGGGTGTAGAGTCTGTCACTCCCTACCACAGCTGAGATATACCACCTAGACTGGGGTGTAGAGTCTGTCCCTCTCTCCAACTGCTTAGATATACCACCTAGACTGGGGTGTAGAGTCTGTCACTCCCTACCACAGCTGAGATATACCACCTAGACTGGGGTGTAGAGTCTGTCACTCCCTACCACAGCTGAGATATACCACCTAGACTGGTGTGTAGAGTCTACCACTCCCTACCACAGCTGAGATATACCACCTATACTGGAGTGTAGAGTCTGTCATTCCCCGCTGAGATATACCACTTAGACTGGGGTGTAGAGTTTGTCACTCCCTACCACAGCTGAGATATATCACCTAGACAGGGGTGTAGAGTCTGTCACTCCCTACCACAGCTGAGATATACCACCTAGAATGGGGTGTAGAGTTTGTCACTGCCAGCTGAAATATACCACCTAGACTAGGGTGTAGAGTGTGTCACACCCTACCACAGCTGAGAAATACCACCTAGACAGGGGTGTAGAGTCTGTCCCTCTCTCCAACTGCTTAGATATACCACCTAGACTGGGGTGTAGAGTCTGTCACTCCCTACCACAGCTGAGATATACCACCTAGATTGGGGTGTAGAGTCTGTCACTCCCTCCATCAGCTTAGATATACCACCTAGACTGGGGTGTAGAGTCTGTGACTCCCTACCACAGCTGCGATATACCACCTAGACTGGGGTGTAGAGTCTGTCACTCCCTACCACAGCTGAGATATACCACCTACACTGGAGTGTAGAGCCTGTCATTCCCAGCTGAGATATACCACCTAAACTGGGTTGTAGTCTGTCACTCCCGACCACAGCTGAGATATACCACCTAGACTGGAGTGTAGTCTGTCACTCCCAGCTGAGATATACCACCTAGACTGGGGTGTAGAGTCTGTGACTCCCTACCACAGCTGAGATATACCACCTAGACTGGGGTGTAGAGTATGTCACTCCCAGCTGAGATATACAACCTACACTGGGGTGTAGAGTCTGTGACTCCCTACCACAGCTGAGATATACCACCTAGACTGGAGTGTGGAGTCTGTCACTCCCTACCACAGCTGAGATATACCACCTAGATTGGGGTGTAGAGTCTGTCACTCCCTCCATCAGCTGAGATATACCACCTAAACTGGGGTGTAGTCTGTCACTCCATACCACAGCTGAGATATACCACCTAAACTGGGGTGTAGTCTGTCACTCCATACCACAGCTGAGATATACCACCTAAACTGGGGTGTAGTCTGTCACTCCCTACCACAGCTGAGATATACCACCTAAACTGGGGTGTAGTCTGTCACTCCCTCCATCAGCTGAGATATACCACCTAGACTGGGGTGTAGAGTCTGTCACTCCCTACCACAGCTGCGATATACTACCTAGATTGGGGTATAGAGTCTATCACTCCCTACCACAGCTGAAATATATCACCTAGACTGGGGTGTAGAATCTACCACTCCCTCCAACTGCTTAGTTATACCACCTAGACTGGGATGTAGAGGGTGTCACTCCCTACCACAGCTGAGATATACCACCTAGACTGGAGTGTAGAGTCTGTCACTCCCAGCTGAGATATACCACCTAGACTGGGGTGTAGAGTCTGTGACTCCCTCAAACTGCTTAGATATACCACCTAGACTGGGGTGTAGAGTCTGTGACTCCCTCAAACTGCTTAGATATACCACCTAGACTGGGGTGTAGAGTCTGTGACTCCCTCAAACTGCTTAGATATACCACCTAGACTGGGGTGTAGAGTCTGTGACTCCCTCAAACTGCTTAGATATACCACCTAGACTGGGGTGTAGAGTCTGTGACTCCCTCAAACTGCTTAGATATACCACCTAGACTGGGGTGTAGAGTCTGTCACTCCCTACCACAGCTGAGATATACCACCTAGACTGGGGTGTAGAGTCTGTCACTCCCTACCACAGCTGAGATATACCACCTAGACTGGGGTGTAGAGTCTACCACTCCCTACCACAGCTGAGATATACCACCTACACTGGAGTGTAGAGTCTGTCATTCCCAGCAGAGATATACCACCTAAACTGGGGTGTAGTCTGTCACTCCCTACCACAGCTTAGATATACCATATACACTGGGGTGTGGAGTCGGTCACTCCCAGGTGAGATATACCACCTAGACTGGGGTGTAGAGTCTGTCACTCCCTCCACCAGCTGAGATATACCACTTAAACTGGGGTGTAGAGTCTGGCACTCCCTAACACAGCTGAGATATACCACCTAAACTGGGGTGTAGTCTGTCACTCCCTACCACAGCTTAGATATACCCCCTAGACTGGGTGTAGAGTCTGTGAGTCCCTACCAGTTGAGTTATACCACCTAGACTGGGGTGTAGAGTCTCCCACTCTCTCCAACAGCCGAGATATACCACCTAGACTGGAGTGTAGTCTGTCACTCCCAGCTGAGATATACCACCTAGACTGGGGTGTAGAGTATGTCACTCCCAGCTGAGATATACCACCTACACTGGGGTGTAGAGTCTGTGACTCCCTACCACAGCTGAGATATACCACCTAGACTGGAGTGTGGAGTCTGTCACTCCCTACCACAGCTGAGATATACCACCTAGATTGGGGTGTAGAGTCTGTCACTCCCTCCATCAGCTGAGATATACCACCTAAACTGGGGTGTAGTCTGTCACTCCCTACCACAGCTGAGATATACCACCTAGACTAGGATGCAGTCTGTCACTCCCAACCACAGCTGAGATATACCACCTAAACTGGGGTGTAGAGTCTGTCACTCCCTACCACAGCTGAGATATACCACCTAGATTGGGGTGTAGAGTCTGTCCCTCCCTCCAACTGCTTAGATATACCACCTAGACTGGGTGTAGAGTCTACCACTCCCTACCACAGCTTGAGATATACCACGTAGACTGGGGTGTAGTTTGTCACTCCCTACCACAGCTGAAATATACCACCTAGACTGGTGTGTAGAGTCTACCACTCCCTACCACAGCTTGAGATATACCACGTAGACTGGGGTGTAGTTTGTCACTCCCTACCACAGCTGAAATATACCACCTAGACTGGTGTGTAGAGTCTACCACTCCCTACAACAGCTGAGATATACCACCTAAACTGGGGTGTAGAGTCTGTCCCTCTCTCCAACTGCTTAGATATACCACCTAGACTGGGGTGTAGAGTCTGTCACTCCCCCCAACAGCTTAGATCTACCACCTAGACTGGGGTGTAGTCTACCACTCCCTACCACAACTGAGATATACCACCCCTAGACTGGGGTGTAGAGTCTACCACAACTGAGATATACCACCTAGACTGGGGTGTAGAGTCTGTCACTCCTTCCAACAGCTGAGATATACCACCTAAACTGGGGTGTAGAGTCTACCACTCCCTACTACAGCTGAGATATACCACCTAGACAGGGGTGTCAAGTCTGTCACTCCCTACCACAGCGGAGATATACCACCTAGACTGGGGTGTAGAGTCTACCACTCCCTATCACAGCTGAGATATACCACCTAGACTGGGGTGTAGAGTCTACCACTCCCTATCACAGCTGAGATATACCACCTAGACTGGGGTGAAGAGTCTGTCACTCACAGCTGAGATATACCACCTAGACTGGGGTGTAGAGTCTGTCACTCACAGCTGAGATATACCACCTAGACTGGGGTGTAGAGTCTGTCACTCACAGCTGAGATATACCACCTAGACTGGGGTGTAGAGTCTGTCACTCACAGCTGACATATACCACCTAGACTGGGGTGTAGAGTCTGTCACTCACAGCTGAGATATACCACCTAGACTGGGGTGTAGAGTCTGTCACTCACAGCTGAGATATACCACCTAGACTGGGGTGTAGAGTCTGTCACTCACAGCTGACATATACCACCTAGACTGGGGTGTAGTCTGTCACTCCTCCCCCCTTTTATTTAATTTTTCTTTTTTATTGCAAATATTATGTAATTTAATTGTTATTTGTTGAATAAAAGTTTAAATTTTTATTTTACCCAGTATTGTTTCATAATATTCCCTGTTGAAATGGGTGTGAAATGTGGTGTTCCTTGTTGAAATGGGGGTGAAATGACGTGTTCCCTGTTGAAACAGGGGTGAAATGTCGTGTTCCCTGTTGAAACAGGGGTGAAATGTCGTGTTCCCTGTTGAAGTTGTAGTGAAATGTGGTATTTTATACCTTCAAATATAGTAATTAATAAAAAATACAATATGTGAAAAAGTGAAACTTACTAGGTAAAAAGAGTTTGTAGCGAATGTTTGTATGTGGCAAGACAGTAATGACTGTATAGACCTAATTAAAGGAAATAGAATCATTCACTTTAAAATATATAACAAGAACCAGTTCAAACTAAATACAGACAGTTCAATCCAAATAACGACTCCAATTACATTTTCAAATTATTTTTTCATATTTTTACCCATGTGGGATATGAAAAAACTATCTTATATATAAGGAGGAATTTGTAGTTTATTTATATATATATATATATATATATAATCTTCATCATCATCGTTTAACGTCCCTCTTCCACGGTAGCATGGGTTAGATGGTTTTGTTCCATTTGATGCAGAGACCACGGCTCGCTCGCATGGAAGCGTCTCTGGCAGGTTTTTTTACAGCTGGATGCCCTTCCTAACACCAACCACATTTACAGCCTTTTCACCGTGTCTCGTACACGGCCACCTTACAGTGTGGACTGTTGTGTCATCGACACAGTGGGCGGAACGGGAGAGGGAGGATGGGGTAGGGTGTGGCGGTGGGGTGTACATTGAGTTCAGCGGTGCCTACTGACTGTAGGTTTGTATGCAATGGTAGTCAGGTCTTCTGTACAACTGCATGGCGCCAAAGGTCTCAATCCAGTGTCATTGTCTTAGAGAGGTGTAGGTGGGCAAGGTCAGTTTTTATCACCTCGTCTCAGGTTTTTCTTGGTCTCCCCACTCCGCAGCTACCATCAATTTTCATTGCCCTGCACTTTTTTCTACAGCTGTCATCCTTCATACACATCACATGTCCATACCAACGCAATCTCCTCTCCAGAACACATTTGATACCTCTTATGCTTAGTCTCCCTCTTAGTTCGTTTATGCTTCGCCTTTCGTGCACGTTGCTATTACACATCCATCGGAGCATGTAAGCTTCATTTCTTTCTAATCTACGCAGGACTTCAGTACACAATGCCCAAGTCTCATTACTATGTAATATCGCCGTTCGTATGCAGGCATCATACAATCTGCCTTTCATTTTTAGAGAGAAACTCCTTGTGGCCAACAGCGGTATTAGCTCTCTGAACTTTTTCCATCCTGTTCTAACTCTGGCTACTGTACTTTCACAGCACCCTCCACCACTGCTGATTTTGTCACCCAGGTAACGGAAAGTGTCTACTATTTCTATAGAACAATCTGGGCAGTTGAAGGAGATATCATCCAGTGGATTCTTGCTACTTACTGCACCTGAGCATCGGCCACATATTAAATCTTCATTCTTAGATAGCTTACCTCTGATCCCACATCTTTTATGTACCCATAGTTTGCATTTGGGACATAGAATGGAGTTTCTGCCTACTCCTTTCTTACACACTGAGCATGGCCATTTCCCAGAGGGTACCTGTGCCCTATTCTCCTTTCTGCATACTAGAACCTTAGTCTTGGACAAGTTGACTCTAGGGCCTATTGATTCAAGGCCATGTTTCCATGTGTGGAACTTCCTCTCTAGTTCAGCCATAGATTCAGCTATGAGAGTTAGATCATCTGCATATAGAAGTTCCCTGTAGGACAATAATAAACAGGAGGGAGCTAAGAATGGAGCCCTGGTGTACCCCTACCATTACGCTAAATTCATCACTATATTCTTCGTTAATTTTAACCTTGCTGACTGTTCCTCTATACATGGCTCGTATAGCTCTCATAAGTCATTTTCCACTCCTAGTTTTCTAGGAGCCCACCAGGTGCATGGGACTCTGTGAAAGGCCTTCTCCAGGTGAACATAAGCTAAGTAGAGGGGTTTACTGTTAGCCAAGTACTTCTGCTATTGCCATACAAAGAAAAGAGCATCCGTGGTAGTACTTTTACCTAGCACAAACCCAAACTGCATTTCATCTAGTTCAATTTGGTCTCTGATCAGTTGAGTAATAACTCTTTATGTGACTTTCATGATTTGGTCAACTAATTTAATACCTCTATAGTTTCCTCTATCCAGGGCGTCTCTTTTGCCCTTGTAACAGTTGATGATGCTGCTGCTACGCCAGTCATCTGGTATGACCCCATTCTATATTACTTGGTTTACTTTCCGGGTGACCATAGTATGTCCCACCATTCCAGGAACTATCCCCGAAGGCCCAGGCGCCTTGCCTGTCTTCATATTTTTTATTGCCTTACTTACTACAATTGCACAGCTGGTCTTTCTATTGAATCGATTTGGGGCAGACTATCTTTTTCCCATTTATTCTCCTCATTTAGAAGTCTCTCGTAGTGACACTTCCAAGCTACCTTCTTAGCACTATCAGTGAGGGCAAGTACACCATCGTCATTATGGACACACTTCTCCCCGACAATATCTTTGCTCTCCTTGACACATTGCCTCGCAATCCTGAATATCTCACGTCTTTGGTCCTCCCGTTGTAAAATATACTTGAACTTACTATCCTCTGCTTCCCTCTTTGCAAAGTATACTTGTTGTCTAGCTTCTCTCCTGGCTACTTGATAGTGTTCCCTACTACCCCCGTCCTGCCATTCTTTCCACGCCTGCTTTTTGCCCTTGCTGGACTCCTCCACCTTACTGTTCCACCACCATGTCACTCTCCTCCTGCTTGAAGGTCTGCTCCAGCCACCACCTTCAACTGGTTAACTTTCAGGAATTCCCACTGTTCCTCTATATTATATGACTAATTGCTCTTCCTTACGATCAAAAGTATCAAGTAATATGCCTTTGAATTTGTTACTGGCTGCGGGGCTCTTCAACTTCCATAATCTTTTCCTTAAGGTATTCCTCTGCCAGCAATTACGTCTGGCCCCGAGTATGAGGTCACTTACTATTAAATTATGTTGGGAGGGGCTTAGTGTTCAAAACAGACATTTTGTCTCGTTTCCTAGTAAGGATTAAGTCTATTTGGCCGGTGTGCTCCCCTGATCTATATGTGATCAAATGACTGTCATGTTTTTTGAAGTTTGTGTTGCAGACAGTCGGGTCATTAGCATCACAGAATTCCAGGATCCTGAAGCCTTCTTCATTTCTACTACCAAACCCACAACCTCCATGGACACCATCATAGCTATCACAATGTTGTCCAACATGACCATTAAGATCGCCAGCAATAATTATATAGTCACTGTTGAGTATCTGGAAGGTAGTGAGCATTAGAGACTCATAGAACCTGTCTTTAGTAACGTCTGATTGGGGTGCATAAGCAGAAATAATAGATACAGTTGTCCTATTTAGTACTAATCTTATTTTAATTATCCTGTCATTCACTCTATCTATGGCAAATGACAGGATAATTATATATACATATATATAAACATGCTATACTTAAAAAATACAATATGTGTTGGCTTGCCTCAAAAATTCTTGTTCCAAAATAAAAAGTACAAAAACTAGACATAAAAATGATGATGCTGATAGTGATGACAATGACAACATCCTTTTTAGGAATATTTACCAAGAAAAAGAACATTGAACTTGTAAACCAGAATTCCATCCCACCATGTCCAAACAAATCGTAATCTCGTTGTGTTATGTTGTTATGTTTGAATATGGTGTCTTTGGGGGGGTAAAACTCCAGCACACCCTGAAATAGAATTCAAAAAATGAAATTAATAAGATTATAAAACATTCAAGTGAAATATTCAAAACCAATAACCTGACTTCTTTGTACAAATTTATGATTAAATGTTTATTTTATAGATGAAAACACTAAGACTTGAGGCAACTAAACCAATATACTAACAAATGGCAATTCGCCACTCAAGTTATGATACAGGATTTAGACCTTAGGGGGCCCAAGGTACTTCAGGTTTGGAGGACACAAAAAATTAGAATACACAGCAAAGCCTGCCAATTTTACATATCAAAGTTAGCTTGGCACAAGTAATTGGAATTGAAAAGTTATACATACAGGTACTAAATTAAAAACTTCTAACCATCCCAAAACTAAAAAAGCCTAGCTGAGTGCACAAATAAATTGCTACGGCTGACACTGGTGGGGCCCAGGGCAATTTAATAGGTGTAAAAGCTACATTTGAATTTAAAACAGTCTGAAGTGGTACTGTCCGTAAATTATCAGGAACATCTGATAAATCAAAGGAACCAATTGGACCAATATGTCTTTCCATTGCTGACACTATCTGTCAGTTGTAACTTCTGGCAGAAGGAAGAAGTTGGTTGTTAGATGAAACTAAGGAAACTGTTTCCATTGTTGACACTATCTGCTAGTTGCAGCTCTTGGTCGAAGTGTCATCAGTTTTCTGATAACAGAAGGTAGCATTTGAATTCAGAACACAGAGCTGAGGCAAAGCATACCACCTAACACTTTAACAATTCTGCCAGCCCAACACCTATGGACTGGTACTTTATCAAATCCAAATGTAAAGTTGACCATGGTGATATTTGAACTCAGAATGCTGGGAACCAGAGCACTTTTATCCAACGCTCTAAAACCTCTGCCAATTCTAGTAGACTAGATTTAATGAAAGACAAAGTGAATGAGAAAATGATTAAACCATTTCCATATTTTTTCATTCTCAAAACTGTTAACTCTTTTGCGACCAAATTTCTAATGAAATATACTATTTCAATTAATTAACCCTTTAGCATTTAAACCAGCTATATCTGGCCAGAATTTTCTTACATCTTTCTGTTCAAACCAGCTGTAACTGGCCACTCATACTGATGTTAAGGTACTGTTCTCAAAATATATAGCATCAAAATCTCAAATTCGATATTATGTGAGATAAAGCCTATACCATGAAAATACAATAGTATATATAAAGTAATGTAAATGCTAAAGGGTTAATGAAGAATTTTGAAGGATTTCACTACTAAGATAGTAACTTGACATAAGTTTGGATATATAATTTTGCTCCAAGATTTTTATTTAAATAGGAATCCTTTAAAAGGAGCGATTTTGCATTATAGAACTAGAACCGGTTTTGGCCAAGTTGGTCTCAAAACTGATGTTTTAAAGTGTTTATATTTAGCAAAACGTTTCCTCAAAATTTTATATAAGAACCTTTATTAAGTTATGTTCCAAACACCAACTTAATAATGTGAAAGTTATATTACTAAATCCCTTCAAATTCATAATTATTTTCAAAATTATTTGAATGACATATCCAGTATTTTTCATTACAAATACAGTAACAAAAGAGTTAAGGACCCTAAAAAGATACAAAACAAATAAAGGGGAAAGAGGCATTCTAATCAGTTTTGTTAGTGAATCTATGATGTAAGTGTGAATGCTTTTTTCAACAACAAACTTCCACTTACCTGTGTTGTTGAGTAACATAATGCAATTGCAGAGGTAACAAGTAAAACCCTCTGGATACTTGTGCGACTATCAAGATGACCTAAAAATTATCAAAAATACACACACATAATTATTATTAAGTTAGCTTTGCCTTTCATCCTTATGGCATCGATAAAATAAAGCACCAGTAATACACTGGGGTAATTGCTGGCCTTGTGCCAAAAGTAGAAACATTATTATTATTATCATTTAACGTCCATTAGCAAAAATCTGATGAGTTGTCACAGACTAAATCAGTGCTTAATTGGAGTTACTGACCTAGCTGATGGGCCCGAGACCAGATCTTGCTTACATACATTCTGGAACATTTGCAGAGTGTTCTGGGTACATTTTGTTCTAGTATCAACATTAAGGAGACTCTCATGCCATTCACACAACGAACGAGTCTTTTCATGTTTGTTTGGCAAATTATCTATGACTGGCTGCCTTTCCTAACACCTACCACTTCACAGAGTGTACCGAGTGTGTTTTATCATGGTACCAGCATTAGGGAGGTTGTCATGACCGTGACACAACTGAGGAGTCCTCTCAAACTTGTTTGGCAAGTTTTCTACAGCTAGCTGAAGACAGTTGTCCACTTGACACAAGAGTCTTGGAATGTACTTTACATATGTACAAGTGTTTCACTACATAGGTATATTATCAAAACATTTGATAGTATACCTATGTATTGAAACACTTGCACAAATGTAAAATAAATTTTATTAACTGAACTAAAGTATTAAATCATTTATTTTAGTGAAAGTCTATCTGAAAAAAAACTTTTTTGTGGCCACAAATATATATATTCATAAAATACCCAACTAAAGTGAGTGTACATTGTGTATATATCAAATGAAATACCATCAATATACCCAGCTATATGAGAGCTCACTAATTAACAGCTCACAAAAAAACTGATGAGATTAAACAATTATTGATTTTGAAAAGATTGCTTGTGTAAATTTGATGTTTAGGTAAAAGAATTACTAGAGAACAATTGAAAACGGGGAGGGATTGAAAAGAGGAGAAATATGACGTGTGTCTCTAAGAACATTGATGTACATGAAGCTGTTAGGAAACTTACCAAAAGCAAATCCAAAAATGACTAATGACAACTCAGTTGTTAGCAGGAAAAATCTTAGAATAAGCCATAAAATCTGAAAGTGGAACAAGAATTATCCTTAGATTTTTCTGGATGTGTTTAAAAGAAGATATAGTGAAAAAGAGAGGTTGGAAGAATTAGGTAAACATTTTGGATTCCAAAATACATAACACACAGCTGTTTACTTTTTGGTTTCATAGTAGATAACTCAAAATTGAATATTTATTTAGAGAACTTTTCCTTTCATTCTTGCAGGATTTAACCCTTTAGCATTTAAACCAGCTGTATCCGGCCAGAATTCTCTCACCTCATTCTGTTCAAACTGGCCACTTATACTGACATTAACCCTTTAGCACTTAAACCAGCCATATCACCTCTTTCTGTTCAAACCAGTCATAACCAGTGTTAAGGTATTGTTCATACTAATGTTAAGGTATTATTCTCAAAAGAAATATCAAAATCTCAGATTCGATATTATGTGAGATAAAACCTTTTCTGTGAAAATACAATAGTAAATATAGAATAATGTAAATGCTAAAGGGTTAAGGTCTTGTTCTCAAAATCTCGTAGATTCCATATTATGTGAGATAACTATGAGAGATAAAGCCTTTACCATGAAAATATAATAGTAGAGTAATATAAATGCTAAAGGATGGTTTGGTAATTGAAGGTGGTTCACAAGTTGGGATCCATGAGCCACATTCAAATTTTCAAGTACTTTGTTAAAAATATGTAAACATTATTAGTATCCATTCTTTTCCAAGTAGAAACATTTCTTGCTTTCGATTAATATTCTTATTACATAATGTGAGTGGAGTAATTGTCGTAGGTGGGAGAAGGGGGAACCATTTAAATAAAAGAGGTCCTTGGTAGTGAAAAGGTTAGGAACCACTGGCCTATCCACTCAGCTAGTTTGTGTTTTTACAAGAATGTATAAAATAATCATCATCATCATCATCATCATTTAACATATGCTTTCCCTGCTAGCAAGAGGTGAATGGGTTGTCTGCAGACAACATTGACACTGACCAATGGTGAGTCAAGAGCCTGCATCTTGCGTTCTTGCACCCTGCCAAGTGCTTAGACAAGCTGGTGGCCCACAACAAGCTTACACATACAAAGGAATACATGAAAACGACAAGAACAAAGGAAAAATAAAAATAAAGTGTTTACCTTGTCAGCATCATCCCCAGCTGGTAGAGATGCATTGACAGTCATTGCTACAACACAGCGTAAAATACTGATACCAACAACCACCACCACCTAGAAAATAATGAAATTATTTAAAATTACATTAGCTTGAAATAAATACTGCTGCTGAAAGTAAGAATTTGTTTTATTAAAAGGAAGGAAAAGGGGCTCCCTTCGATTATGACTAGCCATGAGTTTTCTTCCCAAGACTGAATGACTATGGGTTTGCCTCTTTGAGCCATGAGCCTGGGCAAGGTGTGTTGTAGAAGATCAGCTGTCTCCCATGTATGGACAGTGAATCAGATGTTTTTTAATTCACTTCCCTTTTAATGAAAGCATGAGGAGCAGATGTTGTGTAGTGAACAAGTTTGACTCAGAACCACATGACTTTGGGTTCAGCCCATTGTGCTGGGCCTGGACCAACCAAGGTCTTTTGAGTAAATTTGGAAGACAGGAACTGTAAGGAAGCTCACCACATATATATATATATAATTATATATAATTTAGCATGTAGGTAGGTGTCTACCAGGGCTTTATTCTTAGCCCTCCCCTGTTTATTATCAGCCTGCAGGCTATAACAGAGGAGTTTAAGACTGGCTGCCAATGGGAACTCATGTATGCAGATGATCTAACACTTATAGCTGAATCTATGGTAGAATTAGAGAAGAAATTCCAAATCTGGAAGCATAGCTTAGAATCAAAGGGTCTTAAAGTTAACCTGACAAAGACTAAGGTCCTAGTAAGTAGAAGGGAAACAGGGCCCTGGGCCCCTCAGGAAATGGCCTTGCTCAGAGTGTAGGTGAAATTGCACCCACTGTCCCAAAATTACACTATGGGTACATAAGAAATGTAGTGGGATCTCAAGTAGGTTAACTAAGAATGTAGGTTTTACATGTGGCCATTGCACAGGAGCAGTAAGTAGAAATTGCTCTGAGGAAACAAATGCTATCAAATTCTTGGAAGGTTCCTTAGAAGCAGTTAACAGCTTCTGATACTTGGGTGACCAAATTAACAGTAGAGTTGGGTATTCTAGTCTTGAAGCATGCGAGCTTCATTTCTTTCCAATCATCTTAGGTCCTCTGCAGATTTTGTCCTTCACTTCCATGCAACATTGCTGTTCATACACAAGCTTCATTCAATCTGCCTTTCATTTTGAGGGAAAAACCTTTTGTAGCTAGCAGCGGTAATAACTCCCTGAACTTTTTCTATCCCATTCTCGCTCTGGCTACTGTACTTTTGGAACATTCACCTCCACTGCTAATTTGGTCACCCAGGTATCAGAAGCTTTCTATAGAAGAATAGTTTAAATTTGAATGTGAACTGGAAAACAAATACTAAGCACTTACCAAAGCATAGAAGACTAGAAATATCGGACTGTTCTTGTTCCGTAATTTAACAATAGCATTTCTGGACCGGAAGCAAAGGAAGATGAGGAATAATACATTTGGGATTAAAATTATCAAATCCCAAATCCGAACTCTGAAAAATAAATTAAAGTAGACAGATGAATCAAATGATATCCATAAGAAAGTCAAATGTATAACATGATATATTTATCTCAACCTGTAGGTCTTAACGATTTTATACCAGCCTGGAAAATAGACATTAAGTGGTGATGATAAAATAGGGCTATTTAAACACTGTAACTACATTTTGTTAATTCTTAGGTCTGGAGGAAGGGACAGTGCCCATGGCTTTCATAGACCTCCTAAGACTGGAGAAATTGATGCCATTAATGTTCTGCTTAAAATATTACAAGTTCATTCCTTTGGAAAAGACATTAGCAGGGAGTTCAAGAGTGCTGACATTGTGGGCAAAAAGGACTAGGTATAGTGGTTAGAACAAGATCTGTAGGGGTTGAGCAAGACAGAAGTGGTATTAATAATACATTATTTGAAGCAAAATTGCTATTGAATAAAATACATAATATAATGAAATTGGCATTTAAAAGATTTTGAACATGAAATTGAAATTTTACACTTGCTAACCTTTCTTTTATATCTTTGTAAAGGACTTGTAAACATAAAGATTCTTCTTGGAAAGTTGTGTTAGCGAAGGGCTCAAAACTGGGAGTTGTATGAGCCTCAGTTGTTGACATTGACAATGTAGTCATAGCTGTTGTTACAGATGTGGACATCAATGAAGTATTTGCATTATTTGGATATTTCAGTGGATTGTTGGAGAAGAATATGTATGAAGTAGATGTTGGCTTGGCCATCATATGCACATCAGGACTGTCAGATTTCCTTGGTTCACCCATCTTTCTACTGCAGTAAGTGGGCAGTGACTATTTCTTTCAACTCATTGCTCCCTGAAAGGAATTTTTAAAAAAAATGATTTACATGAGTGATAAAAACACAAATTAAAAAAAGTTTTTTTAATAAACCATCATTCTGCAAATTGGCAGAATTGTTAGGACATCAGACAGAATTGTTAGGACATCAGACAAAATTGTTAGGACATCAGACAAAATTGTTAGGACATCAGACAAAATTGTTAAGATATCAGACATACGAACCCCCATGACAGAAAAATATGGGGATTAGCATGGAGGGGAATTGACTCCACATCTCATATTTTCATAAATGTGCTTGATCAATTAATCACCACCATATTCTAATTCACACATGCACATACACTCATCATATTATCATCACCATCATTGTTTTTATGTCTGTTTTTCCACTTGCATGGGTTGCACAGAATCTCTCCACTTGCCAGATTCCTTCATCATTTCCTCTGAGTCTCAGGGATTTGAGATCATCTCTCACTACATCTGCCCAAGTCTTCCTTGGTCTACCTCTACTGTGGCTTCCTTCCATTAGGACTTCCTGGCACTTCACCCAGCAATCATCATCCATACTAATGCAGTCTTCTCTCTTGCACTCCACTTTGGATTTCTCTTAAACCCAGCTTATCCAAGCTCTGTCTTTTTCTCACATTTACATTGCACATTCAACAAAGCATGGCTGCTTCATTTCTTTCCAGTCTACACATGTCCTCTGTAGCCACTGTCTATGTTTCACTAACATACAGCATCGGACTTCACACATAGGCACCATACAGATGTCCTTTTGTACCTAGGAAGAAACCTTTTGCTTCATTCTCTCAGAGCACCCTCCTTCATTAGTTCACCTAAATAACAGAACCTATCAACCATGACTATGGAACCTTCATGTGATTAGAAAAGATTTATATCACCAACGCTCTTCCCCTCAATTACTCCTGTACATTATTTACGCATTAAGTATTCTTTTCCTGTTAGTGTACCTGATGTCCCGCAACATCTCTTGTGTACCCAAGATTTACATTGTATATATCATATAGAGTTTATGCATATTCCTCTTCTAGAGAAGGGGTGGGGGTGTAGGAAACTCAGATGCAGAAAATAGCAAAACACGGTTGCTATAAATAATAAATTAGAAACAAGGTATTGATTCTCATATCTTTCCATCTATGGGGGTATTTTACCCAATTTTATAAGTTATTGTTTATAGCAGTTAACTGTATTTACAGTTATCTTCAGCATCAGAGTTGTCTACATTTTCTATGAACTCCATCACCCCTCACCACTTCAAAAGTTTAAAACTTTGCATATAATGTTGTTTACATAAACATATATTCCTGACACATACATATATTCCTGACATTACACAAATTCTATGTGTACTTGTTATAGCTGTCCAATGGAGTAAGAGACAAAAGACAAAACATTAATTTATAGCAATTAAGCTATAACAAGTACACATAGAATTTGTGTGATGTCAGGAATATATATATGTGTGTGTAAACAAAATTGTATGAAAAGTGTCAAGTTTTGAAACAGTAAAGGGTTATGGAGTTCATAGAAAATGTAGGAAACTGATGCACATATATATATATATAAAGCACCCAGTCCACACTGTAAAGGGGGTTGTGTAAAAGACACGGCAAAAAGCACCCAGCACACTGTAAATGTGGTTGGCATTAGGAGAGGCATCCAGCCATAGAAAACTAGCCAGAAAGTCCGATATGAGCAAGACAGGGTCACCCGACCCAACTTGCCTTTAAATGGGACAAACTCATCTACCCCATGCTAGCATGGAAGATAGACGTTAAACGATGATGATTATATATATAACATCATCGTTTAATGTCCATAGACACATACAAGAGAGGGAGAGAAATATAGTGGTGTTGAATCACAACTGACAAGAAGTGTCATGTGCTTATGAGCTTTAGAATATAGTATCAGGTTTTAATGAAATGATAAGCAACAGAACTTAATAGACAAGATAAAAAACTACAGTATATCTACTACTATCTGTACGGGGCCAGTGACATTGTATACTTATAGACATTCGGGCATAATGATGTCTCTGTGTGTCTGATACTATTTCAAGTATATATTCACATACACTCAGACAATGTATTACTCTCTTACGTGTTCCAGCTGACAAGCTGAGGCCATGCTGGAGCACCGCTATTGAATCTATGTGTCTATATATGTATATATGCATGTATGTGTATGTGTAAATGTATGTATGTTCGAAGGCCGAGTTGTAAGGGTGTTTGGATCATGAACGTCTCTTTAAGCATGACATTATTTTACATTGCCACAATTTGATGAGCAGTGAGTCAGGGGTGCCTGAGTGAAGGTTGGTATGAGTCCAGCAAACTTCCAGAAGTTCAATCATCATATGATAAAAATGTTTCCAGAACAAAATACTTCTTACATAAAATACACACACAATACACAAGGGCTTTATGGTCATTCTCACTACTGAAGTAGAGGTCAGGATTGTGGGCATCAAGATACACACATTACACAACAAGGGATTTATTTCACATACAACACTCATACATATGATGGAATGCAGACAAAACTCCCACATTGTAAAAACTCAAATACTCATGTATTCGTATAGACATAAGGGCAACAAGAAGCTGACCATCGATCCCACACTCCTGCAGAACCTTCCACAGTAGGTCCCGTGGAATGCAGTCACACACTTTTTAGAGGTCTACAAAACAAGAATACACCTCCTGGCAGTACTCCTTTGATTTCTTAAAGACCTGCCACAGTGTGAAGATTTGGTCAGCTGTGCTGTCTTCCAGGGCGAAAACCAGACTGTCCATCAATTAGGACAATTTCCCTACATCTCTTTGCCAGACACTTAGCATAGACTTTACTGGGGAGGCTAAAGAAAGAGCTCCCGCTATAATTGAGAGATCACAACTCCGATGTTACGAGCATGTAGTTAGAATGTCTCAGGAAAGAATCGCTAGACAGACTTTACGGACCAAACCAACTGGCAGGCGACCCAGGGCAACAACCGAGCAAGATGGTTGGATAACATCCATGAGCTCGGCTGGTTTTGCTTGGGGATCCAGCCGGATCAGTTGAAAACGGGTGCTTTTGACAGGACTCACTGGAAGGAGGGGTAGAAGAAAAAGAAACTAAAGCTATAGAAGCATTAACACTATATATTATTTTACTATGTGGGGGTTTATCCGGTAAGGGTTGGGTATTTTGTCATGGATCCGCACGCATTATAAGCGCGCACACACACGAGTCGACGAGGGGGAGGGGCACTAACGAGCAATAAATCAGATGAATCAGAGTAAATATTTTAGTTACCTATTGTTCAATGATTCCCAAAACGATGATTTTTCGTGAAAGAGGAGAGAGAGAGAGATGAAAGAGAGAGAGGGTGGAGTCAGTTTAAAGGACATAATGAACCTCGACAACAATAAGTACAACTTTTACACAAGACGCAAAACCAAAACCGAACAAGTAACGTAGTTAATTCATGTTACCGCTAGTCACTAACACACACATATATATGTGTGTGTACATATAAACATTGTTTTCGTTTACGATACATTGAGGAAATAAAAAAAACACGCTTTGCTTTATGAAGTCGGCCACAGTGTAGATGAAGTGTAGATAGGTCGGGTAAAATACATTTAACCCTTTAGTTACCAACCCGGCCAAAACCGGCTCTAGTTCTATGAAATAAAACCACCAATTTTAAAGGGTTCATATTTAGCTCTTTAGTAACAACCCGACCAAAACCGGCTCTGGTTCTTTGAAACAAAACCACCTTTTAAGGCTGAAAAAGAAGTGGGAGGAATCGCCCGCAGACGATTCCTCCCACTTTTTCCCCAGTTTCCAGAGGTACATTACCCAATCTATTCGACTTTGAAACGGCAAGTGCTCAGCCGCCGGGTCCCAACTCTTCATAATATAACCATACTTTACTACCCAAAGTATCGAGTACTCTGTTGAGTAATGGTCTAACTAGTTTCAAACAGAATCCATCCTGATTTGTGTGTGTGTGTACATATATACACACATACGTATATTCAGAAACAGTTATATAGAAATATAAACATAAATACAACGCACCAAAATATAAGACCAGAGCGAGAAAGGTTTATATTTTCGTTATATAGAAATATTATTCTAACGATGATTACAAAACAATTTATGGGAAAAGTTCCCACCTACACCAATATAATAAAACAACGTAGTTAATCTATATAAAAACCTTAAAGAATATCTCAAATAGAAAGTGATTTACATAAATTTTACATATTTATAGATCTTCTATTGATAAACAAGTAAATTTATAAAGAGAACGGGTTAAAATGAGCATACAAAATTGAATTGTAATCGCTGCTTATAACATTTAATGATTTAGCAAATCATTAAGTTTTTGTTAGAAAATTTAGAGGCAACCAATTCATCTAACGTTTGTAGAATGGAAATTTGGAATAAATCAAATTTTTAGCTATTTCTACAGCCGAAGTTATTATTTCATATAACTTGTTTTTATAACTTTATTTGAGCAAGAATATATATATATATATATTATCATTCCAGTGTGTGAAAAGCTTCCTTGTATATTTACATTTTTATATTTTATCTTTTTAAAACAAAACTTGGGTATTTCCAAAAAATTATATATATTATATAT
>OZ024754.1:22858934-22866434 GCA_964016885.1 Eledone cirrhosa | reverse complement strand
TACGGTTTGAGTTCAAATCCCGTCGAGGTTAACTTTGCCTTTCATCCTTACGGGGTCGATAAAATAAAGTACCAATAATGTACTGGGTAATTGCTGGCCTTGTGCCTAAAGTAGAAACAATTATGTTGTCATACTACTTACTTTTTCTTTATGTTTGACTAAATATTGAATTCTTTATTATTATATTTAAGTGAGAGGATAAAAATAAGAAAAATTGTTTTTTAAAAATGATTCAAGAAAATAGGTTATTTGGTTTTGTTGTTTTTTTAAGGTGAATACAATTTATAAGATGTGGGCAAATATTAACTTCGTTTATTCATAGTTGCTGTTATATATATAAAAAAAAAAAAAGTACCATATTTACTCAAAGCATATAAATAAATTTACAGTAGAATAACATAACAAATATGTTTTAAATATATCCCTTAAGCATTCAAACCGGCTGTATCTGGCCAGAACTCTCTCACTTATTTCTGTTCAAACCGAATGTAACTGGCTGCTCACACCTACATTAAGGTATTGTTCTCAAAATAAATAATATCAAAATCTCGTAGATTCGATTTTATGTGAGATAATTATGTAAGATAAAGCCTTTACTGTGAAAATACAACAGTATATATAAAATAATGTAAATGCTAAAGGGATATACATGAATAACACTACAAACGCTTAAATAACATTATAAATTGCTCGCGATTCTTTCAGAAGGATATATTCCTTTAATGTTGCAATATTATTAAAGAAAATATAAAGGAAGGGGTGAACAACCGAGCCACCACCAGAGCAAAAGACAGCAGCGAGGAGTACTGGTCAACCTCTCTAATGATTTTTGAGGCAAGCCAGCACACTCGCAGCGTTGCCTCGGGTGATGGCGAGGCTGATGCGCTGGAACAACCAAGCGCCCTTGCGAGATTCGCCAGTTACCTCTATTAGGCGAACCGCTAGTGAAGAGAGGAAACTCGCAGTTCACAGCCCGACTCCCCCAAACGTCTCGAAAGCCACAGGCTGGAAAATGTTGTTGGCCGACAGATCACTGTATTTGAGGGTCTTGCTCCGCGCTCGGCTGTGGAAGCTGTGGCTCTCGCCCTAACCGCAGCATCCAGGATGTGGAAAGAAGCAAAAGGGTCAATAACAGTGACGTCCCAGACAAGGCACCTGCCTCTCGACCAGGGGCACAGGGTAAGGCCGTCAGGTCTTTTGCCGTCACTTCTGGACAACCTAGATGGTTCTAAGATTGAGGGGATGTTCGCCCGGGCCAAAGCTCTCTTCAGAATGAGGTTTAGCGCGAAGCGGCCGGCATTCAGGCGGCAAGAAAGACCGTGGAGGCCTGTGAAGTCGGAGTTTGGCGCATCGACACCTCAAACCCATGCAGACGTCATCTTCCACTCTGAGGGCGATGGAGGCACGAAGTTCGTCCAGGCTGAGTAGGCCACCAACGTTAGCCACGGGTAGTGCATCAACCCAGTCACCCGAGTATTTGGCGCTGGCAGATAGTAAGCGGCACCTTGCAAACTGATCCGACTGGACGAAGAGGGAGTCAAAAGTAGCCCTCGAAGTTACGATGTCCCAAGCTCTCTGACTTCGACTGTCCTTCACCTTCTCAGGAAGAGACAAGCCCAACTCATTCCATTGTTGGAGAGCTTCATCCAACTCTCTGTTAGAACTAGTCCATGTTGGAGAGGAGAGGATGTTGCTCACCAGGGTGGAGCAAGCGTGGGTGGAGGAAAGGAAACAGGAGAGAGAGATTGACGAACACTTACGAAGACCAAGACCTCACAATCGCTTGGGCAACGCAGCCTGATCGCGGGACTCTGGAGAGAGTCTAACATTGACCAGGCACTCGAGTCTCTCGAAGATTAGGTCGTCGAAGCGTTGGAGGCAGGACAGAAATCTATGAGAGGGCTGACCCTGAGCAGATACAGCAGCTTAGGAATAGATGGGTAGTTCCTGAGTATGAAGAAACCTTGATGGGGTTCAATAACTTCAATATTCTTCAGCAACTGCTCAAGGCCAACCATCTTCGATTGGAAGATTGACTCGAAGGCAAGGTCTGTGATTGGGGCTCCTAAGGAACACCAAGCCGACGGGGGAGGGACCGCAATGGAAGGGAAGGACACCGTAAACAGGTCGATTAGCTGTTGGTGTTGAGAAGCCGGGTGGTTGACGATCCAGAGCTCACATTTGGAGCAATTGACCTGGAGATCCCGGCGGCCAAGCTCCTCAGCCATTTTGTTGGCAGTGGCGAGAACCATATTCGGAGTTCCCCCAAAACAAGCGTCGTTGAGGTACCAGACATTGAGGTACAACTCAACCTCCATCTTGGTGACGTCATCAATGCCCAGAGCAAATAGAGCGGGCCCGAGTGGGTCGCCCTGTTGGACTCCTGAGGCAGAGGTAATGATTTGGTCACCGAAAGAGAGGAAGGAGGGCTCCCGATAAGCATGCCAAACAAAGTGGTAGAGTTGTGGGACCCTCTATCTTACTGAGCCATGGACGACGTCGCGGCTGACGAGGTGAAATGCATTCTTGAGGTCAAGTTTGAGGATGACAAGTTCGTAAAGGCTCTGGTAGCGTGGGCAGCAGCCTCACATCCCAACTTGGTACCCACCCCTAACTGGATGGGGGAAAATTCCTCCGCCAGTGAGTCAGAGACCGATAGCAAACACGCCTTTGCAGTGAGGACACGAAGGGTGCAGCCAACCGCAATGGGGTGCAGGTCTCCGTTGGGCTTGTTGAGACCAAATAACTTTGCACCGAAGAACAGTGGGCGGGTGAACGGGAGAACGTGCATTGAAGAGAACTGATTCACAAACTGAGTCAGACTCTCCAAGAGCTCGAGTCCGGCGTCACCGGTCGATAAGGAGATACCATCCTTGAGGTGTTGAGGACGAAGGCTGTCAATTCCCGCGCCTGACCCAACGGGGAAGGATGAAATCGCCTTTCTGATGATATCATTGGTGAAAACCGGTCTCGAGTATTCTGGTGGTTCGGGCCAGTGTAGCTGATCATCTGGGGGTGCCGATGGGTGCTTCTCTTGCAGACGCTCAAGAGAATCAGAGTTGCACGGAGCGAGGGAGGACAGAGAAGAGAGGAGACGGACAGCCCCTTTAATGTCAAATTCGCTGAATTTGGCATTGACCGCTCGCTTGAGGTATATTGGTTGTCTGCTGGTGGACACCGGGCTCGATATTGAACTGAGGTGAGACGTGGTTGGGGTGGACTCGAACAGCTGATACTGCTGCTTGAGAGAGGATGTGAGGGAACCCGAATTCGCATTGTGCACGTGAAGAGAGATGAGAGGAAACAAAAACAATTCCAGCGAGTCAGACCTATTGTTGGAGGAGCAAACGTTTTTCAATAAATTAGCGAAGGCACGTGCAAAGCTATTCCGAGCTCCCTTAGGGATCCGGTTGACGAGCTTTGATTTGGAGAAACCCTGGAGGGCTGTGGCAAAGTCCTCGGTAGAGAGTTGGTCATCGAAGCGTGGGGCATCCCCACAGAATACGTCGGAGCTGAAGTGGCACCGATCACAGGTCCAGTGTTGAAGCCTTTCAGCTTGAGCCTTGGTGATGCCGACACAGCTTCTGTGGTAGCTTGCGTGACATAGGTGACATTTGATTGTCTTTAAGTACCGGCTAGTGCGGGCACAGAGAGCGCAATCAGGTAGTGGGCTGACAGCAGCCGGCAGTAGAGGGTCAGCGTTGGAATTCGGTGGAAGAAGTGAGTCAGTAAAAGAGGTAGCAGTGGTTCTAACGGTAGGACTAGAGCGGAGGTTGGGTGGTGGGCTAACAGTTGTAGGGGTGGTGGGTTGGCAGGGTTGAATTCGCTGGGAATATGCGATGAAGAGGAGGAGGGGTAGGTGCAGACAAGTTAGCTCCTCTCGTGCGTGCCGAAGTTGGTGGAGAATTAGAGGTCGAAGGCTGACCGGGTGTAACATAGTCGTTCCACCAAGCAAGTCTCTTGGCCGTTCGACGCTTGCCTCCGCCACCTAGAGTGGATTAGGTTAAAATGGTGGCAACTTTATCAATCGGCAATCGCCGGTGATAGTTCGATCGAAACATCGGGTCACCAACAGGTCCAGCGAAGACCTAGGTAAGCTGTGCGCGAGGACGAAGTAAGGGGTGAGCAGGGGGAGGGATAGAAAGTGGAGGAGGGGGTGGAGAGATTATGAGTGCGTGGAGATGAATGTGGTATTGTGAGAGGCAGGTAAATACAGTGGAAGAGAAAGAGCAATGAACATGCGAAGAGAAGGAAAAAACATTAGAAGTAAAAATTCAAAGGCTGTGAGTTTGTGTAATATTTCGCATGGATAAATCCGCAGTAAAATCAAAAGTTGTGTTTGTGTAAAATTCCACATGGGCAAGACTGCAGTAAAATCAAAACCTGTGTGAGTGTGTGAGATTCCACATGGGTGAATCCGCAATAAATTTAAAGATTATTGTCATTAATCATTATTATTAGCTTATGTCCTGTGTCAGTTGAATATTTGGCTTGTGTTGACTGTTAAATTAATGGGAAATAAGAAAACGAAAGTATCTCGTGCGATTCACCGGATTATGCACGTTACAATTCGGATTCCCACGTCAGCTTGTATGTGTACAGATACATGAAGAGACCACGCTAAAACTTCGAAATCACTCACTTTTCTACTAAGAAAATTTATACTCTACCCACCAGTATTGAGTGCTCAATCAAATAATGTTTGAATGATTCAATTACAATGATATTTTAATCAAACATTCAAATATGTAATGTGCGATGTATCTGCTATTTCTAGCGGTTTGTGTGATGATGTTTATGTAAACAGACCTCTGCTTTTGGTTAAGGTTTGGTCAACTTCGATAAAACCTTACGATGAAAGCCATTCCAGTTTTGACCATCCTGACTACGTTATCCACTGAGTTTGTTATTCAGACGATAGGGTATGATTTGCCATTTTTTAGCAGGACACATGGTATCGAGAAGAGCTAATTCACAATGGAGATCTATAATCAAAAGCCTTCCGAATATGTTAGAACTGATAAAGCCATGTGGCAAATGTTTAAGATTCATTATAAACTAACCTAGGGCGGTGGATTGGCAGTATCGGTAGAGGGTCGGACACCATGCTTTGAAGCATAGAGTTACGTCCCTTTATGATCTGAGTTCAAATTCCGCCGAGGTTAACTTTGCCTTTCATCCTTACGGGGTCGATAAAATAAAGTACCAGTAATGTACTGGGTAATTGCTGGCCTTGTGCCTAAAATAGAAACAATTATAAACTAACCTTAATCTTTTTAACTCAAGAGGATTGGGAACTGATGCAAGCAAATTTCCTTCATCCATATCAAGTTCAACATCTTTTTGGATAATGAATAAGAATTACAAAAGAAAAAGAAATCAATAAAAATTAGTCAGAAAGGAAAAAAGAAGGCATGTACAGTACAACAGGGAATGCCGGTGTTCCTCTCTACAAAGATTTTGAGGCAACACAAAACACTCACAGCATTATCGCAAACGATAGCGAAGTTTAGTCACCGGAATAACCAACTACCTTCGCTAGAAGCATCACCTGATATTTCAGTAAGATGACACAAACTTCGTTGTCGGCGGTTCAGTTCCCGAATATCTCGAATGCCACAGACATGTAATTTTAAAATGTAATTTACTGATAAATCACGCTATTTCGGTAATTTATTCAGTTTTGAATACAGTGACCCAGAAGGGGTGGTTTGAGGAGGCGAGAAGTATGAGTAATGGTAGCTATAACATTAGATATAATTAGTAATAAGATATATCATACCTAGCTGGTTCTCCAGTCCCCGACTACGTAGTTTCGTGGCAGCTAGGTATGATATATCTTATTACTAATTATATCTAATGTTTCTTCTCTCTTCATAATGTACTTTATAGCTCTGATACTGAATCAGTCTAATCCATTCGGATAGTTCTGTCCCAGTTATTCATAGAGCAACATCGGTTGAGGTTGGCACCACTAACACAGGGATATGTGTGGATATATTCATGTATATGTATGTGTCTGCATGTATCTGTGTGCTTCTCTCTATATATTGTTTATAACTCCCTTTGGTCGAGTAACCTTTGAAGTGTAGTGACTGCTGGATAGCTACCATTACTCATACTTCTCGCCTCCTCAAACCACCTCTTCTACGGCTTTGATATGAATACCCCCTCCGCCTCCGTTGTATTTTTTCAGGATTATAAGGGGCTTAGCTCTGTTTCTTGACCGCTGTATAACGTGATTGACTCTCCCTCCGCCTTTTCGAGATTCTATCTCGCGCATTGCAGACGTGTTTTGAAATCCTTAATGAAATATCCCCTTGATAAGTCGGCAGAACCTCAACAAAGACTCTAAATCTCTATGATCTAGTGTTTTTGCATAATATGCCACGAAACTACGTAGTCGGGGACTATAGAAACAGCTAGGTATGATATATCTTATTACTAATTATATCTAATGTTTCTTCTCTCTTCATAATGTACTTTATAGCTCTGATACTGAATCAGTCTAATCGATTCGGATAGTTCTGTCCCAGTTATTCATAGAGCAACATCGGTTGAGGTTGGCACCACTAACACAGGGATATATGTGGATATATTCATGTATATGTATGTGTCCGCATGTATCTGTGTGTTTCTCTATATATATTGTATATATATATATATATACATATATATATATAGTTGTTATAGAGTAAAGTGTATTATTGGTTGTGTCATACGGTCCAATAAACTTTTGTTAGCAATATTAAGTTCTCCACGCTTTTGTATATCTCCAATTCCATTTAAGGAATGATGTAAAACGGAGTATTTGTATCAAAATAAAGATCCGAAGGCGTGGTATTAATTTCCAATCATTTTAATCACGACGCATGTTTCAATAAGGGATAGATCGATCGTGTGGTCATGATCGATTATCACTGATCTCATCGGGTGAATAATGAAATGTCTTCAAATCTTTGATATGAGGGAGGAAAAACTAACGATGTTCACTCACTAGAGTTTTGTTCCCCATATGAATAATCAGTAGCCATGCCTCATCCCAGGGCGGAATGAGGCATGGCAGAAATAATGGCAATTCTACGCATGAACGGACTCATACGCGTGAGGTGAGTCGGGCCACCCCAACCTCTGGGAACTTACGCATAGAGCAGACAAGAACTGAGACCCAACACCAGAGGTACAGTGGTTCCTTAGGAACTACCCCGGTCGGTAGCAGAAAATGCAATTGCAGGTACACCGCTACTTGTCCCTTGGCTGGGAAATGCCTCACCAAGAACATAGTCTACGACTGTAAGGTCTCCACTTTAGATAGAACGTTCAGGTATGTTGGGGCGAACTGTCACTGAATTTAAGGATAGATGGTATAATCACCGCCTTATCTTTAATAAAGTAGATAAAAAAAATAGCACGGCGCTTTCTGAATTAGTCTGGAAGCTGAAACAACAGAATATAGAGCACTCCTTATCCTAGTCCATAGTTTGCACTCAGCCCAGCCAT